>CANNZV010000503.1:84992-500393 GCA_947561585.1 Caprella mutica | reverse complement strand
GTGACTCTTTTCTCTGATAGTACATCATCACAGTGACTCTTTTCTCTGATAGTACATCATCACAGTGACTCTTTTCTCTGATAGTACATCATCAGAGTGACTCTTTTCACTGATAGTACATCATCACAGTGACTCTTTTCACTGATAGTACATCATCACAGTGACTCTTTTCTATGATAGTACATCATCACAGTGACTCTTTTCTCTGATAGTACATCATCACAGTGACTCTTTTCTCTGATAGTACATCATCACAGTGACTCTTTTCTCTGATAGTACATCATCACAGTGACTCTTTTCTCCGATAGTACATCATCACAGTGACTCTTTTCTCTGATAGTACATCATCACAGTGACTCTTTTCTCTGATAGTACATCATCACAGTGACTCTTTTCTCTGATAGTACGTTAGAGTTAATTGATGTGTCACCTGAGCCTAATAAACGACAATTGAAACGAGTCTGAGGGAAAAAAGATCAAAATTAATGACTTAAATTGTGTCAATGAAATTCCTTTCCAAACAATTTTAATGCTTACCTCTTAATTACTAAGGGAATAGTTACCTACGCAGAATGCCGAAAGGTTGTATTTTAGACGGCATTTATCTATTTATTCATTCATTTATATATCATCTTCTTATCGCATAAATGAAAGATGTGTTATACCAAATTGTCTGAAATTTGGTGAAACGATTGGTCAATACCCGGTCAAAGGTCAAGGTCATGATCATTCATAATTCAAAATTTATTGAACCATATTGTAGGAAATTTGATGGGACGATTGGTCAATGCCCAGGAACTATTTTGTTAGATTGCTGTAGCAATCCGATCAAAGGTCAAGGTCATGGTCTTTCATAACTCAATATCTCAAAAAGTATCGAACCATATTGCATGAAACTTGGTGGGACAGTTGGTTACC
Organism: Caprella mutica; assembly: GCA_947561585.1. Taxonomy (NCBI): domain Eukaryota; kingdom Metazoa; phylum Arthropoda; class Malacostraca; order Amphipoda; family Caprellidae; genus Caprella; species Caprella mutica. Next base: position 499,475 of record CANNZV010000503.1, on the reverse strand, counting down.
AGTTTATTAGATTTTGAAGGGGTCTAGGAAAATTGACCGAAAGCAATTGGTCGAATGGAAAATTGATCGAAAGTAAAATTGGTCGAATGGAAAATTGATCGAAAGTAAAATTGGTCGAATGGAAAATTGATCGAAAGTAAAATTGGTCGAATGGAAAATTGATCGAAAGGAAAATTGGTCGAATGGAAAATTGATCGAAAGGAAAATTGGTCGAAAGTAAAATTGATCGAATGGAAAATTGATCGCACAACAATTGATCGAATGGATCAGCTTCATTATTTTCTTCCATCTGTGAGTGCAGTAACCGGTGCTTAGTGTCCCTTTTTGTTATATTCCTTGGTAAGTGACTGCGCTCACAAAGTAGCTTTTCTGCATCCAAGAGTATTAACACCGACGGTGTTAAGTGACTTTGTTCATGATTCCACTTTCCTTTCTGACTGTTTCTTCATATCTCTTGTATTAATTCCCTTTTGCTGTCAGTAATATGGCTTTTAATTCCGAAACAGACGTTAGACCTATACTAAATTATACTAAATTATACTATACTAAATTAATAAAGTTAGTTCTTCAAATTATAATGTATTTCAAAGCATATAATTCTATGTTATATGTAGAAAAACAGTTGATTGAAGAAATGTTATACATAAATTATTATTATATATTATTATTATTACATATAAATCATGGTAACAAGATCTACTAGCTGTAATATATTGCAAGTAAGTTTCTCTGGTATTCCTTGGTTTTAGTTATCATTGTCAATCAGTGTAAATAGATCCAATATCATTTTCGATCAATTTTGTTTCGGTCAATTCTCCATTCGATCAATTGTTGTGCAATCAATTTTCCATTCGACCAATATTCCATTCGACTAATTTTCCTTTCGATCAATTTTTCTCTCGATCAATTTTCCTTTTGATCAATTTTCCATTCGACCAATTTTCCATTCGACCAATTTTCCAATCGATCAATTTTCCATTCTATCAATATCTTTCGATAAATTGTTTTCGGTCAATTTTCCGGATCCCGTCTATTTTAATCTATTCATCATCAATAAATATTCATTTCTTAGTTAAATATGGTTTAAACGAAGGTTCATTTTATTCTTTAATCGAAATGAAATATCTAATATTGACAATATCAAAATTTGTTTTATTATTTTGGTTTTCCATATTTTGCTTCTTAAAGAGTCGAAACCAAGAGTAGTTGATACCAAGAGTAGTTGATACCAAGAGTATTCGATATCATGAGTAGTTGATACCAAGAGTAGTTGATACCAAGAGTATTCGATATCATGAGTAGTTGATACCAAGAGTAGTTGATACCAAGAGTAGATGATATGAAGATTAGTCGATACCAAGAGTAGTTGATACCAAGAGTAGTTGATACCAAGAGTAGTTAATACCAAGAGTAGTTGATACCAAGGTAGTTGATACCAAGAGTAGTTAATACCAAGAGTAGTTGATACCAAGGTAGTTGATACCAAGAGTAGTTGATACCAAGAGTAGTTGATAACAAGAGTAGTTGATAACAAGAGTAGTTGATACCAAGAGTAGTTGATACCAAGAGTAGTTGATACCAAAAGTAGTTGATACCAAGAGTAGTTGATACCATGAGTAGTTAATACCAAGAGTTGTTGATTCCAAGAGTAGTTGATACCAAGAGTAGTTGATACCAAGAGTAGTTAATACCAAGAGTAGTTGATACCAAGAGTAGTTGATACCAAGAGTAGTCGATACCATGAGTAGTTAATACCAAGAGTAGTTGATACCAAGAGTAGTCTATACCATGAGTAGTTAATACCAAGAGTAGTTAATACCAAGAGTAGTTGATACCAAGAGTAGTCTATACCATGAGTAGTTAATACCAAGAGTAGTTGATACCAAGAGTAGTTGATACCAAGAGTAGTTGATACCATGAGTAGTCGATACCATGAGTAGTTAATACCAAGAGTAGTTGATACCAAGAGTAGTCGATACCATGAGTAGTTGATACCAAGAGTAGTTGATACCAAGAATAGTTGATACCAAAAGTAGTCTATACCATGAGTAGTTAATACCAAGAGTAGTTGATACCAAGAGTAGTTGATACCAAGAGTAGTCGATACCAAAAGTAGTTGATACCAAGAGTAGTTGATACCATGAGTAGTTAATACCAAGAGTTGTTGATTCCAAGAGTAGTTGATACCAAGAGTAGTTGATACCAAGAGTAGTTAATACCAAGAGTAGTTGATACCAAGAGTAGTTGATACCAAGAGTAGTCGATACCATGAGTAGTTAATACCAAGAGTAGTTGATACCAAGAGTAGTCTATACCATGAGTAGTTAATACCAAGAGTAGTTAATACCAAGAGTAGTTGATACCAAGAGTAGTCTATACCATGAGTAGTTAATACCAAGAGTAGTTGATACCAAGAGTAGTTGATACCAAGAGTAGTTGATACCATGAGTAGTCGATACCATGAGTAGTTAATACCAAGAGTAGTTGATACCAAGAGTAGTCGATACCATGAGTAGTTGATACCAAGAGTAGTTGATACCAAGAATAGTTGATACCAAAAGTAGTCTATACCATGAGTAGTTAATACCAAGAGTAGTTGATACCAAGAGTAGTTGATACCAAGAGTAGTCGATACCATGAGTAGTTGATACCATGAGTAGTTGATACCAAGAGTAGTCGATACCAAGAGTAGTCGATAGTAAAATAGGTGTCAAATATTATAAAATTAGATAGACTCAACAATATTACTTACCCACCTGAAAAAGTTTTGAAAACAATTTTGAATAAATTTTCTCTTTACTGGAAGAGAAGATAGGAATTATACTTCAATTCAGAACTGCTTTCCTATTTACCTTTATTGCACCTCAAATTTTAGTGAATATTGTAAAGGTGGGAAGGAGGGAAATATTAGTTTCAATAACAGTACCCCATGGATACAGTAGATAAGAAAAGATTTGGCCAATAACTCTTACTGTTAACTGTACGTTGGCAGAACATATCGACCCAAAACTGCTGACATGGCATATAGTGGTTTAATAATCCTTGGGAGAATCTTCTGACCACAATTGTCTACTATTACTTACTAAACATGTACTGCCAATTATATAAATAATCTATAATTTATTGTATTAACTTTACAATATTAATGAAAACAGTACTCTTTATTGATCAAAGTTATTCATTAGGGTTGTGACAATAAGCTTTTAAAATCATAGATCTTGAAAATATTATAGACGGAGAGAATTAAACACTAACAATAATGAATGGTTCTAAATCAGAGGTATATAGTATTCGATACCAATTCATTTCTTCTAATATTTTAAAAGTATATTGTCACTACCTTATTAATCACTATTTAAAATTAGATTTTTATTAGAAATTAAAATTTTCAACATTGTTTTAGAAGGCAGTTTTTGATAATGATGTACTTCACATTCGACTGAGAGGGTCAAAGCTAAGGTACGCCTTTTGTTGTTATATTAAAAATTGAAAAAATAAATCGAAAAATGTGGTGTCATAGACTCATATATACTGTATTGTATTATTGTAGTTACTTATTGACTTGTTATAGTTTTGTTGTCTTTTCTCGTATATTCCTCTCGTGGATTTTGGTAAAAGAAAAAAAGATTTAATTCATATTTGTATACATTTTTTGTTGGTCTCCCTGCATATATGTACATTTAATTTATATTCAATGCTATTTGTTTGTCTAATGTCAGCATTCCTATTGTCAGTTTAAACGTTGCTTCAAATCTTCAAAATCTTTAACATAATTATTGTATTTATATGAAGATAAAAATTTGAGTTCAAGTATAATTAAAAATTAGATTGTTTCATGTATCCTTTCTACCACAGTTATATACCGTTGAGGCTCAAACACACTACAAGCGGAGCGGAGCGCAATTGATATTATAGTTTGTTTGCAGCGCCGCTCCGCTCGAGGTGTGAACAGCCAATCGTCTCTGCATACGAATACCAAACAACATTAATGGCTCTCCGCTCGCGCCGCTTGTAATGTGTTTGAGCCCTAAAGGCTAAAGGGCCGTACACACGCAGGGTTTTTTCAGTCTTTCTACCGGACTTTTTGCTAAGCTCCTCCCACTTTTTCCACGAGACTTAAATTTTGCACCAAAAGTCCGAGACTTTTCAACAACCTACATGTTCTATTATTTTCCCCCAATCAAGAGGTGCAATTTTGGAAATCTTCGTATAGCTACTGTCAACTCATAAATTATATTGTAATAACACGATTGGTGTTCATTTTTAACCAATCTTTGCTCCATTCATTTGTTTACCTTTGAGGTAAAGAATTCTTATCTTTTTCTTTTTATAAAAGACTGCCAGTGAAATTGATAATAGTAATGTTTCTTTAAACTTTATTTAGTATAATATTATATTTTAGTAAAATAACAAATTACTATCTTTATTTTATTTATTTCAACATGTTACCTAATAACTTTATTTTCTTTATTATAAAGCAATACATATTGTACCTACATATTAATACTTTTACCTAAGCTTTATATAATAGTTAAATTACATTTGTTGAGTGTATTAGGTCAACATTAAATCAAATGAAGTGAAAACAATCTCGGTTAGTTTATTACTAAATATTGTAATAAACTTCATAGAAATTAATTTAGTATTAATTTGTTAATTAGTAACTAACTAATCTTAGTAATCTAGGTAGGCAGTTGTCTAGTAATTAATTAATCTAGGTTAAAGTAACTAATCTATATAACTAGTAAAGTAACTAATCTATATAACTAGTAAATATCTAACCCAGGTAATTAGTAATTTTAACTATCCTAGGTAGTTAATAGTTACTAACTACCTATAACCTAGGTTAGTTACCTAGTTTAAAAAATGGGGGAGGGCTTATGTCGCCGATAGGAGTAGTTAATTGCACGGCATGTAAATCCACGAGATTCAAAAGTCAATCCACGTGTGGACGCTATTGACTTTTGAATCAAAAGTCTGGTGGAAAAGCTTAGCAAAAAGTCTGGTGGAAAGACTTAAAAAAACCTATGTGTGTACGGCCCTTAAGAGGGAATTAAATAAAAACTGCAACACAGATTGAAAAAATGCATATATTATTAGAGTAGCCTATAAGAACCGAATTAAATTCTGAAGTTTTTTTTACATTGGTACACTTTTTTGTGTGTCACCATTAAAACGGACACGTTCACAAACGTCATGTTCGGTACCGTATCCTCTAATTTCTAAAGAATACACTGAGAGGACACTCCATTGACAGAACACTGATATGTGTGAACAAGTCTTTATATACAAATAAACATATAATAACTCTGAGGAACCGAAACAGTTCTTCGAAAGTAAATTGACTTGGTGACATGTTATTGGTATGTATGCCACTATACAGTGTATATTAATGGAGACGAACCGATCTAAATTAAATCTACCATTGTATTGAATTCGAGTTCCAAATATATTATTGCAATTCTCTCCGAAATATCAACAATAATTCAGTTTCAATATATTTAAACATAATTCCAACTGAATATATCGCTTGCACTATTTAATTAAATTCATTTAATCTCTTCTTCAAAATCAGTTAATGCAATCTAATTAAACTAATGCTATATTGAAAGCTTTAAAAATGAAGATACGAAAATTAAACGCTCTCCGAAATCGAAATCATTCATCCCATTTGATTTTTTACTATAGATTCTTCGTATTTGTATTAACAGCCACGTGATTTATTCAACATTTATTCATTCTTCCAATTAAATAAATATAAATAAAATCATATAAAATAAACCCATTGCTATAAAATCATATCAGGGAAAAAGAATTGAAGTACCAATATCCCTAAAGCACTCGTAATTGACCATGTTCCCATTTCCAATTTGAAGAAACATTTATCATATATCATAGCATTCTTTGAACTATACCATCTCATTATTTGAATAATTCAGAGGAGGATTATTGTTGCATATAATAGCCTTTGAATGGATACATTTTGCATATAAGAAGGGGATACATCAACTACTCCCCCCTCATCAGATTCACTCGACCGAATAAATATGTCAGAATTCATTTTTATTCGGACTGAAGATATTCGTAGCGCACAATGAAGATGGGGAGAGTGTATATACATGAGGGTTTATTCACAAAATAGTAAGTACATCTTTTGTGGCCAAAAATGGAAGGTATTTAAGGATGTGTTTTATATTACCAGTGACATTTCTAAAGAAAACACGGCTTTGAATGCTTCAGAAATGGTGAATGGTGATGTTGAGGGACGTAGAAGAATATATTTGCAAATATATCAAGGGTGTCTTGATTCAAAATATGAAGAATTCTTGTTTTAGTTGCATATATATTAATGATGAATTGGATTTTGATTTGTGATAGGGCAACAGTTTAATGTTTCTGTACAAATAGTATTGCAATTTATGTTACAAATTGTGAGAAAAAAATTATCTTAGATAATTTCACAAGGAATATTTTAATCATTTGTACCATCTGAAAATATTAGATAAGTTAAGTTTGATAGATTATTTATAGGTACTAGTTTTTTTTAGTTAATTCGCATCGATGAGAATAAAAATATATTTTGGTTATGTAATTAGTATCAAAGATTGCATCAATCATTAATTCACTCTAATTGCATTGAAAATGTAGTATCACATAATTATAAATGACGACAATAGGCAATAATTATACAACTGCACAAGTTAATAGTATATGAATTAATATTAGTTTCAAACAGTGACTGTACGGATGCCAGACATACACATTGGTCCGCACTGTCTTCTTCTCATTGTTCATGCTCTTGTATTATTATAACAATGTATGATCTATTGTATCAGAATATCGTTAATTAAATTAGATAACAATTAAATGCAACTAAAAAAGGTGATATTATGCATTATATATTTATACATTAATTATTATGTTGACGTAAAGTATTCATTCTGTATTTCAAAATACCGAGGAGGTTACAGATAGTTATAAATTTCAACAATTAAAGATACGGGATAAGGAGGTAGACTGTACTTCTATATTTAAAAAAAATTCGATTTAATAAAAATGTATCGATTATACAATTCCTACTTAGTGATTGTCTTATTTGGTTGTGGAAGGAGGTAGTTGATCTCTGATATAATTTTTAATTAGACGACGAAAGGACTTATTCATATAGCATGTACTTTATACATCCATGTCTATTTTTTTCATTTTTTTGTAATTTCTAAAATACCATTTTCCTTCACGATATGGTGCGAATTTTTGATGAAAAGAAGCAAAACTAGGAAAAAAGCTGAGCAACGTCTCATCTTTCGGTAGCTCCAAGATAGCGTGCTGGGTTCGCATCCTGACAAGTTACTCCCATTAGCTCCCAGCGGATGAATATAATCAGTGAGTCTAAAATATATCTCTGGAACAACTGCTATTAATTTGGACTGGAAAAGATACGGTTTGTGAATGAGGGAGAGAGGTTTATTGAGTCATTTTATCAATCAAATGGTGATATGTGAGTAATCATAAGATGATGGATATACGTTCACTGAATGATTTATTTGAAGTGATCGATTGTTTTTTAAGACTAAGATGTTTTTACTAGAAATTAAGATAATTAATTAATATCAACCGTTTATTCTTAGGCTGAGTAATCCGATTGCATGTTAAAAAGTTTGAAATAATTAATAACACGAAAATCTAAAATGGAATATTTAAAACCATAGAAATTGTACAGTAATTTTACTTCAATAGGCATTACTGAATGTAGATAAAAAAGAAACTATTGCATAGCAACAATTATCGAAAAGAAAAATTAATATTTGTTTTCTTGGAACATATCCATTTTCTGTATGTTCGAAACAATTTTTTAAAATTGTGTTTTATGGATATTATATAATATGCAAACTGTAAAGAATTCGAGTTTGGCGCACAGTTTTATGTAACAAAATCCGAAGTCTATGTCAAAGGAAAATATTTATGAAGAATACAAAATTCTTGCATCGTGACTTGTTTAAGAATACGATAACAGAAAAATATGGTAGTAAAAATAGGACTACTCTAGTTCTGCTTATTGCAAGCACTGTGATAAATTTATTGCACTTGTGTGATGTCTCCGAATGAGATTTATAAATTATAATTCAAAATGTTAGATATTTTCTGATCAACAGTTAATAATTGTTGACTGAAATTAAATAATAACGTATTTTTACCGATGACTAGATAAGAATATTTCTTGGGGATACATTGTTTCAAACTCCAATACAGTAACAATATTGGCAATAATGAAACAATGTTGTCCAAACAATTTGATTGGTTTCTTTTGTTGTTTTGGATGTTTGTATATTGTTTTCATCATGTGCATTTGCGCACGTAATTCGCGAAATGAAAAAGAGCTAGAAAAATGAACTTTCTATTATTATCTATCTATGTAAATAAGGGCAGGATCGAGGCAGTGGTTTAGCCTGTATTAGTAATATAATATTACAGTCGTGGCTAAGGGCCGTGCATTCGCAGTTAGGCAGGTGCAGAACTACTCTCAGGTGGCCAGAGCAGTTCTGCGCAGTTACGACGGAGTAGAATTAGCTCCCAAAGAGGTCAGTTGGCTCCCACGCTGCGATATCGCTGATCCCTGGCTGCCGTGGGACTGCTCCGATCGCCTTAACCGCTGCCTCGAACCTGCTCCTATTTTTAAGAGGGTAGTTATAGCAGACATATCGAGTGAAGAATCAATCTACTTCTTAGATCCTTAACTCACCATTAGATACACTGCGACCAGAATTATTAGTCCAAAGAGTTTTTTGCCCATAACTCTAAAACCGTTTGCGGAAGATTTCCGAAATTTCAACCATAGGTGTAGAAGAGTATGAGACACGTTCTAACTAATTTTCAAAGTTGTACTCTTCTTTGTTTTGAATTTATTTAATATTTCCTTTTTTCAGGTGACCATAATTATTAGTCCAGTACATAATTTTTATTTAATTAGTTGAAAATGGGGCGTGGAAAGGACCTTTCAGAGCAAGAAAAAAACCTTATCATCAAGTTAACAGCTAAGAAGAAGCCTCAAGCTGAAATAGCTGCACAAATTGGACCATCAAGCGTTTTTTGGAAAATCTGAAAATTCGTAAAGAACGCAAGGATAAAGGCAAATTGAGGAAACTATCAGAAAGGGATGTGCGCCGCCTGAAGGCTACATTGAAGAAGAACCCTGGTTCAACAAGCAAGGACATTTTTTCCGCTTCCGGGGTTGCAGATGTGTCTAAATCGACCCGCAATTCAGTTCTTGGAAAATTTGCTAAACAAAAAAAGCCACTATAACTCCTCCTCTCACCCCAAAACACAAAGAGAGGCGTCTAGATTGGGCCAAGAGATATATGAGAACCTCTCCAAAGCTTATATTATTCACTGACGAATGTAGAGCAACTTGGGATGGCCCTGATGGATGGTCCAAAGGATGGGTGTTTGGGGATGACCCTTCCCAAATGCGTTTGCGACGTCAGCAAGGTGGTGGAGGGGTGATGTTTTGGGCGGGAATTATAGGGGATGTACTCATTGGTCCTGTGAAGGTGCAAGAAGGTGTTAAACTCGATTCTAAGCGCTACTGTGAGTTCATTGATTCTGCTCTTTCAGACTGGTTAGATGACCTGCCTTTGGAACAACGCCGTAAAATCATATTTATGCAAGATAATGCTCCGTCGCATGCAGCAAAGAAAACCAAAGAGTTCTTGCACTCACTGGGCTTCAAGAATAACACCCTGATGGACTGGCCTGCCTGCTCACCCGATTTAAATCCCATTGAAAATTTATGGGCCATCATCAAAAGAAGTGTTTACAGCAATGGGAAGCAGTATTCATCAAAAAATGATCTCTGGGCTGCCATACAGAATGCTGCGAAGGCTGTGGATCCTTCTACTATCAAAAAACTAACAGATTCTGTCACTGAACGAATGTTTCAAGTCATAAAATCCCAAGGATCTCACATTGGGAAATAATCATGATTTCTGCCATATTAAATTCACTATTGACTACTTTCTTGTGTTTACAAAGTGTATTTGTATTTGGTATTTGATGTTAAAAGTTTTGTTATTTAAAAAATTCGTTTATTTATCGATTTTTAGAAACGAAAAAATCGGGACTAATAATTCTGGTCACCTGAAAAATGGAAATATTAAATAAATTAAAAATTAAAAAGAGTTAACCTTCGTATAATGACACGAATGTGTCTCATATTCTTCTACACTTATGGTGAAAATTTCGTAAATTTACCGCTGCCCGTTTTTGAGATATAGTCAATAAACACTTAGGACTAATAATTCTGGTCGCAGTGTAGGTCACTGACGCTATTTCCCTTCTAGTTTTACATTAATGTTGTATGTTGATTCAATGCTTTAATAATAATCAATACATAAATAAAATGCTATGAATCTTTGAGTCTATGGAATACTTTGTTTTCTATTCATAATGTAGAAAACATACATGAGCTGCAGATATATTTTTCGTTTGTGAAATGCAATAAATTTTACTTTTAGCAGAACCCAAAGAATATTCAAACTTTTTCCATCACAGTTCCTAACTATTTCTGTAACAATCACTCACTGGCTTCGGTTCGATAGTCTCACTTTGTTAAATTCGAATAAATGATTTCCGAACGATGTTTCAAAGTTCAGACTTCAAAAAAGAATTGTCGAATTCAAAGTCCATTGAATATATCCGTTGTGAATATGAACAAATTTTTTAAATGTCTATTTTTTTTTAATTTAAATTTTATTTTTTAGATATTCAATTTTTTTAAATTTCAATTTTTTTTAAATTTTTAAATAATTTTTTTTTATAAATATATACAGTAGCGTTAATAAGTATGGAAATAATTTCCAAAACAATTCAAAACTATGAACTTTTCAAAGCTGAATTGTACCATTTGATATTTTCGTTATCATCATACTAATAATATGAATCAAATTTAAAAGTTAAGAAAAAGGTTATAAAAATAATTACTTTTAAAAAAAATTTTGAGCGTCCAAAAGTAAAAGACAAATGTGTTTTTTTAATGAAAAAAAACCTAAAACAATTAAAATGCATATAATATGTTCATATTGTTAATTAGTTAATATATGTTTCTTTAGTTGAAACTTTCATAAAGTTTCATAGAGTGGAATTTCTTGTCATAACCTTTACTCTTAATTAAGGTCTTTCAAAGATTTTATATGGGATTTAAGTGAAGAGTTTGCAGTGGCCAAATCACAATTTCAAAATTTTGCTCGCTAAGTCACCTCATTACCGTCTTTTCCTTGTGATAAGGGGCACTATCTTGTACGATATCTTGCATGCATAATTGGCGCATAATGATCTTTAACATTTTTTAATTATATATGACCGTTGGCATGAGTCTACACATGTGGTCATATATAATGGGTCATCAATTTATACTTTGAACCAATTTTTAACGTCAGTTGTTTGGATTTATTTCATGTTTTCATGTGAGTTAAAACAACTATGACATGGTGTGTCATCAAACATTAGTTAATTCAATTCATTTCATGGATTGAATCAACTTACTGCGAGAGTTAAAAGTTACTGTTTTGAGAATTTTAACGTATGTTGAAACAACTGTGACAGAGTGTATAGAAGTAACTCATAAAACGATCGTTAATTCAATGTATCTGTTGTATAAATTAACTTACTATGAGAGTTGGAGCTATTTTTAAGTTTAGGAGTGAGTCAAAAATACCATTTTCTTTTAAACAAAGTCAATTTAACTACTTTCAAGTAGTACCTGCAACTCACCACGTAGGTAGGGGTAAAATCAAACCATTCTTATAAGTCAAAACAAATCAAATTTGATCTGATTCAACTATTACTTTTTCTGTGTGAACGCTTGCAAGAAGCTTTGTTATTTGGCTTGAAAATATTCCAAATACCTTAGAATAGCCCATTTCTTAACATCTTCTAACATAGTACTTACCATTACTTCCAATCAAATTAAACTTCCTTTCATCATTTAAAAACTATCCATTTTTCACACGTTTAAAAAACATGCTCTTCTTCTTATCCTTCCAAGAAAAAAAGATTACCCATTTGATACGATTGATAACCCCTTTTTATTTCCCTAACAGACTTGGAGCGGTTTTTTAAGGATTTAATGATAATGATCTTTAATTTACCTTTCTGTAAATTTTTTAAGGCTTTTTAATTTTAAACAGACTAACATATTTGTCTGAATCCCTATTGTATTCTAATTCTTCCAAAAACACTTTTGAATTTTTTCAATCCCTTAAAGTTTTATTAAATGGTGAAATTTTCCTTATTGATATAAGACTCATCAAGAGCAAGTTGTATTTATTAACTATATATTTTTAGAACTTGTATTTTAATTAGTTATTTACTTTTGGACGTTCATAAATTTGTAAATAAGTTTAGTATATGTTATAGTATAAGGAAAATTATAACGACTATCAGTTGGTAAGAATTCAGCTTTGTGAAGTTCAAAATTCTAATAATGGTAAAATTTATAATTTTGTTCAATAGCATTGGACGCTAATGTACATTTTAAATATGAATTTTTCAAATATTTGTTTTCAGATATATATATCTTTCCTATATATATATATATATATATATATATATATATTTACTTTAAATTAATATACTCTATTTCATAACTAAGTCTTTCGTTACATTTACCACATTTTCATTTCGACAATAATTATGATTCATCATCTTTTGTAACAGGTTATATGTATATCAAACTATAGTGTGTTTATTAGCACTATATAATCACAATATATAGTATATTCATCGTATAATGTATATCATTGATCATTTTACTATAGCAAAATATAGCTTAGTTAATTAGAGTAGAGTATAGTATAGCTCATTATATTGTAATATTGCTCAATTTACTACTCATTTCTTGACAGTTTCATCAGATACGCTCCTATTATAATAATGTCACTTTCTTATCTACAAAAGTCTAAATTATGTACATTACGCGTTGCAAATCATTACATGTGTAATAAATACTAATATACATATAATAGAAAAATAGTGAAGACATGTATTCCAAAGTGGAGAAATTCTGGAATTTCTGACATTTTTTTTTTCTGATATTTAAGATTAAATTCGATTTTGATGATTCAGTAGAACTCTTCTATAATGAAGTTCTGTTTTGTGAATTTAGACTACGAAAGAAAGCTATCTGTATAGAGAACAAATTTCTTATAAAAATAATAGCCCTTTTATGGAAAACTATGGAAAATTTGTCCACGATACAGGCTATTCCTTTACTCATGAGTTTACATGCACTATATGCATTATTTCATTTGTAATGAAATATTGTAGTTGAATACGAAAAATATAGGAACACAAACAGTGAATGCTGATATTCTGATGTTAAAAGTAAATAAGTTTCTAGCTTTTATTTTAAAAAAATATTCCCTTACAATGAATGCTACCTTTTTAGATAAATAACAGCTTCGAAAAAACATAGAATAATCAATCATGCTGTGTTTTCTATGTTACAAAATACTGTCATCTTATCGGACTGTGAGTTAAAAGTGCAATATAAAAATAAATAATTTTTCATGTATCTTTTCAATAATTATCATTTTATTGAATCTAACTAATTTGCGGGATAATTATAGCTGTGCAGTAAAATACAATATTTTTCAAATTCTCTCAAATTCATATTATATCATTTTTCCTTCATTTTAATTTTGTAGTTATGACTATAATTAATTAATATTCTCTGAATTCGTTGCATAAGCAAATATTTCCTACTCTTTTATATCATTATAATCTAGGTTAAAATATGAGGCTCTTCAATTAAACTCTTGTAAGACTCGTGATTGCCGTTCCAATAACCTGCAGATATCTCCTTTGATTCCCTCTGAAAAAGTAGAGATGTTTTGAAGTGAGGCCACAACGTACACCTTTATTATTATGCTAATATCACAATAAGCTATGATTTTTCACCGTTATCGTAATTGCTTTGTTGTCGTTAGATAAGGAACCAGGCGATTCATTTTTCGTGTGAAGACAGGGATTACGTGCATGAGAAATAAAATGTATAATGTATAACGTCGTGCAATATTATATTCATTATATCCCGAGGAAAGCAAGTTTTGTGATTACGGTTTTGGCCTACATTAGAATTACATAATTACTGCTCTATAGCTTATAAATGGATATCTAATTCAAATCTAACTTTTACATGATTGTTCCAAGTACGACCACAGTGTTTGGAAAGTGGGTGTCAACAAATGACCAATCGGACAAATTCCCGATTGACCTACCTTGAACTAAGTTAATACCCAATTAGCAAGTCTAGTTTTAATCATATTATTTAGTTAAAAATTGTATTTTCACGTAAAGAATAGTGAGAATATGGCTTGAGCTGCAATTCTTCACACATTACAAAATAATCTCCACGTACGTGGCTTAAAATGAAAATGAATTGCTAATTCGGAAACAATTGGCAAATATTCATTTTCATTTTGAGCCGGCCGAGCATATTTGTAATGAGTGTAGAATTGCGGAAATTGTGATATTTAGTAACTTATCATCTTCAGCAAACTTTCAAAGACTATTTCATTTCATTGCCCGGAAATATCCTATCTTTAGGAAATTATATAGGGGCTTGATGAAGTACTGTTCATTTTTTGTTTCATCAATAAAAATCCTTATCCTTATTCAAGTAAAATATATGCATAGATGTATAACTCACCACTACTAATCAGTATACTTGTATTAAATTAGCCTAAGATTGGACTTGAATAGAATATCTAGAACAGGATTCAAAAGATCGATCTGAAGTTAATTAATTATATACTAACAATAGGCGTATTGATTAATTAAATCAGACTGATTGCTAATGAAGTTACAATAGCTAATACATCAATAAATGAATTATATATTTTAACATTTATCGAGATGTTTAATTATATTGAATACTTTTGAAGCAATGTCTATATAGTAAAATGAATTGACTTATCATCAATTTATTAATTAATTAAATAATATAATATTACACCTTGCAATTAGTATCAGGTGCGCTATTTTAAAGCCTTATTGTATTATAGATTAATTGACTTAAATATTCCTAAATATCAATTTATTTAACAAATTTAAAAAAATATGAATACTCAGAATATAATGTTCAAAAATTATTGAATGGAAAAACGAATAAATGAAATAATTGGCGTAATTTGGAGACATGACTTCGTGCTCTAACCTAATTTGCAAATTGAAAATGTTTTTTTAAAATCCAAAACATATATTTATATTAAATAAATAATATATTTTCGTTTGCATTTCTATAATTTGTTTAAAATATTTTTTATACGTAAATTTATTGACAATTTAACCGATTCGATCTTATTTTGACTACGAAACTGAATTTCATCTCGCAAATTTTAATTGGAGAATTCAACTTTGTAAAAATAATATATTTTTTGTAAATATAATATATTGTTTGTAAATATAATATATTGTTTGTAAATATAATATATTGTTTTTAAATATATTACACATTTAATTATTTCCAGAATAGTATTCAACATTACCAATCTCTGCACATTTTTTTCATCATTTGATTAACTTGACTATACATATTTAATTTCCATTTGATTTCACTGATCTTTTCACTTGATAATTCTGATTATTATTGCCGTATTTCTCCCACCTGTTCTTACCATTAATCCTATTTTTTGTTACATGTTTCATTCCCATGTTACGATCCCTTATTGTTGATTCCAGTTCCATTCTTATTAGATGTCAACCCCCCTCTCCCCCTCTTACCTTCATTCCAAATGTTGTCTCTAATGAAGAGTTCCCAGGAGGATACTTTGCTAATTAACTTTGCCCTGAAACTTACAAAAAGAAACAAGACTTTGGTGTGTAAGTCAACAAAAAGCTGTGGCAAAAGAAATCATAAAGAATGCCAAAATTACTACAATGAATTTATTGCGCCGCATTCAAGTAGTTAAAAATATCTCGCGAAATTGCAATGCGAGTGTGAGTTGAACGTGGCTAATTCTTTGGAATTGTAAGAGTGTTAACTAAAAGAAAAATGCAAAACATTCAGCAAATTAATATTGCTTTGTGTTTTAGTTGGAGTTTTTTCAGAGAAAGATCTTGTGCGAAAATATGATTATACATTAACCTAGTTATATAAGCCATTCAAAATAAAAATAAAATAATAATTGTTACATCATACATAACATAATCGTATAATAACAAAGTAATTTATATATTTCACTGAAAAAATAAGACATTAGAATATTTTCAATAATTATTATATTCATTAGATTTTAATATCATAGAGCTTGCAATTGTAACGCAATAAATATCAATTGATAGTAATTGTGATTGCTCAAAGGATGAATACATTGTTAAAGTCACATTGTTATTTTATACACTATTAATGTCTTCAGTGGGAAGAGCTCAATATAACTGACACTTGCTTGTATTATCATTTTATGGCGTGCACTTTAATCAGTAAAGGCTATAATATATCATGTAAGTATATTATATTGCCATTCAAAGGCACATGCATTCTTTTACAATGTCACTTTTTATGAATTACTTAAATTGTGTAACATCTTTATCTACATTGCATATTTATTATTGAGTGTATTTTTAATGATTATAGGTAAATTATAAAGCAACTATTATGAAACAATTGATTTAGTAGAGCAATTACCATAATTAACTAATATAGTAAAGTAACTACTAGAGTACCTAATATAGTAAAGTAACTACTAGAGTACCTAATATAGTAAAGTAACTAAAGAATACCTAATTTAGCAAGGTAACTAACAATACTTAATGTAATAAAGTAACTACCAACAGTACCTAATTTAGCAAAGTAACTACGTACTAAGAGTACCTAATTTAGCAAAGTAACTACCTACTAAGAGTACCTAATTTAGCAAAGTAACTACGTACTAAGAGTACCTAATTTAGCAAAGTAACTACGTACTAAGAGTACCTAATTTAGCAAAGTTACTACGTACCCACAGTACACAATTTAGCAAAGTAACTACGTACTAAAAGTAACTACCCGCAGTACCTAATTTACTAAAGTAACTACTAAAAGTAACTACTTTCCCATTTTCCCGATACCTTCCATCTTCCCCAGAGTTGCATGCAGGCTCACCTCATATTCTGATTCTCGTTAGTTTTTATGGGCTTGATATATTCGGAGCAGCTTAATCACAGTAATTTCTTGACGTGAGAAAGAGCTTCTGGTTAGCCATCAGACTTATAATAGATTGGGACTGTGAATAATGAAGACAAGATATTTTCTATGATGCTCATACTGGAAAATTTATTACTGGGATAGGGATATCTATTGGATTATAATTTTAATTCAATAATGGATATTCTGTAGTGTGGTACTCATTTATATCTTGGAAAGAAGTTTACTTATATTTAATTTGTTTTATTTACTATATAATTTATTAATAAAAAATATTTTTGAGTATTCGATTACACAGTTCATCTTGATAAATTGTAAAATATTAGCATTAATAATTTAAATAATCAGAATAGTTGCTATGCAGAATGAGTTTAAAGCTTCGAGTTTTAATGAGTAAAATTACAATCAAAATATTACTTGCAGGATTCTATTAAAATTGAGATAAAAGAATATATTAAATCTTATTTTCATTCATAGTTACCACGATATGAACGAGAAAGCAACATTTTAAACTTTCGTTCTTCATCTCAAGCTCTCATTCAAAAAGTTAGATAATTAAGTCTCTGAGACCAAAAAACGAAGAGAGTCGGTAATAATATTCTTGAGTTCAATCAAATAACCTTTTTAGCTAGATAATATATGTGCATGTGATTATTTCTGTTATATCTGGTAGCTACAATGAACAATTTATAAACGGTAAAGTTTTTATATACTAATGATATCTATTATCCGATAAAGAAATTTATATCATAAATTTAATCACTAGAAATTATCAATTTGTCCACTTCTTAGATAATGAACTCAGAAATCACATAAGCTCTATTAGGAACCTATTTCTATTATCAAAAGAATACCACTAAATTTACCATGCATCTGTCGTTGCAAATAAATAACTACCTTCCCATGCATAATAGATTTCGTTCTTTTTCCAATTGGTTAGTCAGGCTGGAGACTATTGTGGCATGAAGCAAACGTTAAGCAAATAGACATAATCTTGAACCATTACTAACTTAATAAGATTTCACAGTACTATTATGTACTTTAATATATATATGTTGTCCAAATAGCCACATCGTTGGCTACCAATGGGCATAATCGATTTTTTTTTTCTTGTCGATATGCTTTTAACATGTGATCGATTAATTTACTTATAGTAGTAGTATTAGTAATATTAGTAATAGTATTATTAGTATCAGAATTATTTTTGTTTTTGGTTCGCATGCAAATTCTATATTATTATTTCCCAAAAAAACGATATGTAATTTTAGGTTAGATTAATTAAAAAACAGACCTTTTCATAATTGAAGACAAATTACATCAGTCATAGTTTCACCTATATACCATTTCAAAAATATATATTTCAAAAGGAACAAGATAGAATAATAAAATTAAATATGAAACTAATTGATATTCAAATTGCAATAGATCAATTTCCACATATGTAAATAAAATTATAAATTATATTAATACATATAGTGCACTGCTAATAATTTCTCTTTAGGTAGCCCATCAATCAGTGAAGGTAGGTATAGTTGCAGTGTGCAATAAAGATCCAGCCTAAAGCTCTCAAGTGATATATTGAGCATTAGGCGTGTAAAGCACTAACTGAAACTTATGGAGATGTGCTAAGGAAACTGCTGTTGCTTCTCACTTCCCCCTCGCACGTTTACATAAATTCCGAACGATTTAATATCAGAATCTCAGCAACAGAGTCGATTACAGGGAATGAGCAAGCCTCTGAATTACTCGCTTCACTGATCCTAATGTGTGGTTAGGCGAGGTAAATCCCTTATGGTCTCGTGGGGATAACCAATGGAAGGGATTGTTGAACACTGTCTTCGTCACTTCGATCTAAAGGTAATATATTTAACATATTCGTAATGCACAAAGAATTAGACCCACTCTTTATGTCCTTCTTCCCTTAGCTATAGGTGATATAATACATTTCGCTCTTTGATCGCTCATTTCAATAACGGTATATCTAAGAAATGTTCATTTTTCGCTTATTTTTTTTTTAATTTTGGTTACAAGTTTCATGTATCTATAAGCATGCATTAAGTTTGGATGAAGTTTTTCAAGGTAAAAATAATTAAGAGATTTAAATAATAATTTAAATAATAAGCAGATTTGTAATCGGCTGGTTGTTTATTTGTTCTAGGAAAACTCCTACGTCTTTCCCCATACACCCAAAAACCCAGAAAATCCGTTGAAGACTCTCTAGCAACAAATTTGTCTATCCTATATCTATATGTATGTAAAGGGCAAGTTATTTATTGTGATAACTGTTTTTTTGTCTAGGCAGAAAGTTTTTCTAGCAGTTAAGAAGTGACTTCTTTCTTATAAGGTGAACAGAAGCGACTTTTCCAGGACAGGGCCTAATTATGTTGTGTCCAACCCTCTATCCGATCATCACAAAAAAAAACATTTCTGATAAGCAGTAAGCTGTTTTTTTTTCATATTTGTGCTAATAGAATAATATCAGTTAGTTCCCCACTTTCATTTCCTATTAATAGAAAATAATTAAATCAGTTACTTAATTATGTAAATAAACAATGTAATTCTGAAATTTTAATTCATTAAAATCATGAATTCTAATGCTTGTTCTCAAACACCCAAGAGAGTGTGTTTGTGTCGTAAACTTTTATTATGAAATATCGTAAGTTTGTCTTTTGGGAATTTGTCTGATTTCAAGGTTGAGATTGTAATGTTTTTAATTTTTACATTTTTCCGAAAACTGTTTCAATCTTCAAATATAGCGACTCATTAATCACGCAGTCTGAAGGTCATCATCTATCAAACTTCATCTTTAAGTTTTGGGATTAGGTAAATAAATGTTGCTCATGTGTTTCAAGCATATAATTTCGTTAGTGTGACCATGTTCATTAATCGAAAATATGAATAGTTTAATAAAATAAAGCAACTATTTATTATTATGTAGATCATTAACTATTATAAAATATTATTTACTATTATAAAATATTATTTACTATTATAAAATATTATTTACTATTATAAAATATTATTTACTATTATAAAATATTATTAACTATTATAAAATATTATTTACTATTATAAAAATATAAGAAACTACTATTATAAGAAATTTTATTAACTATTATATAAGTATTATTAACTATTATAAATTAGCTAAATGACAATCTTGAAATACAATTGAAAAAAATCTGTCCACGTTTCAATTGAAATATTATTCCTCGAGTTATTTATTGGTATCATTCTCCGAACAGTTACCTTACAATTCAATTGCATTAATTTATTTCATACATTTTTCACTTTAGCAGAAGAATTTTTTAAGAATCGCTAAACGTCATTTGAAATGAAACCAAAAAGATTAATAACATTTAATAAATATATTATCCATGAATCAAAAATGTATCCTGAATATCATAAGATTAGGTTTTATCTCTATAATATAACATGTCATGGCTGTGCTTTCATAGCTCACGTAAGTAATAAGACGATGCGAGGCACATATGGACACTCATATCTCAGATCACATCCTCAAAACCAACAAATGGATCGCACATGTTATAGCTTTGAAAACGATATACATGTGTCACCCCCCACTCAACTGATAGCACACTAAATTGATCCAATAAATCATAACGAGACTGTATCTAATGCAGCTATGAGTGTAACAATATTTCATTGCTGGTATAAACTCAACTGACCAATGAAGAAATAAAATAATTAATTTGCATGTTATTGAAGTTGGAATAAACTTATGAATATGGAATACAATTTCAAACGCTGCATTTATTATCAGTTGCAGGAATTCAAATATATAACATTTTTTAACCCTGGAAAGAAAGACCCGTTCAGGTGGGAATATAGATCCATACTATAAAAAATATGTAATCTGCTTGAGTGGCTGAAATTCTGTGACTTTAATTGTTTATGTCCTGTTTATAAATCGAATAGATAACAACTCGTTTTTCTCTATTTAGTTTTTATATCTTTAGATACCAAGCATATCTCTAAAGCCCGGATGAAATATAAGAGCTGTTGCGTCACTAACAAAATTAATTACAGGAATATTAGCTAAGGTCATCCCAACCATTCTATGATCAATCTCGTCCCGTTCATGTTATTCAGCAGAACAAAAAAACTAGATCAAGATATGTTACTTCTGCCCTTCTATATGGAAGACGGAAATCTAAGATGAACTGCAACACCTGTCAAGAGAGCATTAGTAGCGATCACCTATAGCGTGAATAATTTGTATACAATCAGTGTGGAGAATAGAATAATATTGGGATATTTGGAACACATCCTTTCAATATTTGGTTTGAAATTAGAAAATTTAAAGGAGCTTTTAACTATATAATTATGAACCTGTCTGTGAGGACCCCTGGTCTCTAATGCTATATATTTTTAGGGTCTTTTCAGGGATAAGATGAAATTTTGTAGTGGTTTAATGTCTGCTTCGGAAACAAAGGCAATATCTCAGACATCAAAAGGAAAGGAAATTAAATACAAGGGACTCGGAGAAGCATTCTGAATGAAAAATGACTAGATGAGCAAATTCGGAGTCCACCAGTCGGAGTCAATACTCACGGATGCAGAAAAGGAATGTGATGAAACGGGACACAAGAACCGGTGGCTACACTCATGGATGGAAGAGGAAAATGAAGTGGTGATAGTAAATTGAGTCTACGAGTAAACCTAACACAAAAATCTAAGCCCTCGTAGCTAGCGAAACTGTAAGTAGCGTTAAACGGTGAACGCCAAACATACGAATAGGTCTGTTTTATGAATAAGGAATGTCACTCCCACTATATGTAGAAATAAAATGTGCATTTGCACTTGTGATGACAAAATAATTGGAACCTCGGTTTATTTTTAGAAATTTAAAATAACGTATCAATTTATATGTCAGATCGAAATAATATTTTTTAACATATTTTAATCACTATTAAATTTTTAGTGTTCATGGCTTAAAAACCTCAATAACTTAGACAAATAATTATGTTCTTGGGAGTCTCCGTATTTCTGAAGATAAAGTCTCCTGTGACTTACCAAGAAGAGTGTAGTGGAAAAAGAAATAATTTTCCAAAATAAGCCTCCATAATAGATTGTGTTCTGAGGAGCACTTTTCTTCTCTGACGGTTTCCCATAACATTTCCATGCTTTTCCGACTGCAAATAAAAAGAAAATATTTAGAGAGCCTTTTAGCATTCACGCGATCTTCTCATTTCGAAATGAAATACTTTGTATAGAGTTTTATATATTGGAGTTGAAATATGGGACATATCCTAACCGTAAAATGGAGTACCGATTGTAAGGCGATAGCAAATGTAGGGGTAACGTGAACCAGGAGAGTAACGAAACATAACAATTTAATTAAATTACTGTAACGGTTCTATTGATTAGATACAGTAGAATTCCTCTATAGTTAAGGGGACCGTCCGCGGAGAAATCTCAAAATTTTATCTTTTTTTTTTTATTGTGTAAATAGTTGTTTTATAACCTTCTTATAGTGTGTGCAAAATATCAGAAGTCTCGTATAACTCTAACCCCCTGGGGAGAGGGAGAAAGGGAAAAGTGGGCCGGGGGATAGGGAGTCAATATGTACTCTAAAAACCATCTCTCAGCCAATTATAATTCGTAATAATTAATTATCTCGCTATATCTGGTATCTAACCTACCACTATATAACGCCCACATCAATGAATGCAAAGAAAGATTGCTCAGTTATCCCTAAACCTTCGAAGTGGATGGATGCTGCGAGTCAGATCATCAAACTTTGAAAGGAAATTCCTACTAATTTTGAGATCTACAAATCTTGTAATTCAAAACCCCGCACATTTTTTTGGTTGAAACTAGAGCATTGCGGTTTTTTTCATTCGATTCTCCTGGTAATTCTCTACAAAAGCTTGAGGATCGATTTTTGAATTTCGAAATACAATTTTTTTTTTTTAGAAATATAATTTTTTTTTTTTTGAAAATTTTAGTTTTTTCACGAAAAATCAAATTTTTCGTAAACTAATTCGAAATTCAAAAATCGATCTTCAGGCTTTTGTAGTGAATCACCAGGAGAATCGAATGAAAAAAACCGCAAACCCGTAGCTTCAAAAACTGTATTAGAAGTACATGTTTGAATACCCAGTTCGAAATTCGTTCGAAATTCGAATAACTTGTTTTCTATGCGTCTAATCGAAAAAATGCCACGAACAAAAACATAATATTATTCAATTTTATATTTAGGAACCAAGTTTCATAACCGTAGCTTTATTAATAAATTTGTTTACAAAATTTACGGACGGTCCCCTTAAGAGTATCCCGTATAGTGAACAATTTTGTTTCAGTCTGCGATGAAAACCAGTCTAAGACGATCAGCTGTTTTAGAAGACTGAATGCTATTTTATGGCAGAGTAAAGAAAATTTGTTGACTATACGGAGTACTTCCTAACTCATTAACTATAGAGGAGTTCACTATAGAGGAGTTCTACTGTATCTCCAAATTTTGCAGGCCTCATTTTTAAGGCGAGTCTACCAGCTGTTAAATTGGATAGTTTTTCAGATGTCTTGAAAACAGAAAATATGGAAAATTACCCAGATCTGAGATATAATGGAAATGATATTTAATGTAAGTTTAAATTATTGAATACTGAAGCTTTATTTACAGAAGCAATAAAATTCTATTTCCATTGAATTTCGTATCTTCGAATTGGAAATCAAATGCAGTAGCTATATATAAGAGCTCATATGCCACAATGTGATTGATTTGAGAATTAGGTTATCAGCTAAATAAGTAATAATGAAGAATCTCAATATTGAAAACATGATTTAATTTAAATATTCAATGGATGATAACGAAACGGACTTCAAAAAGTATCAACAATACTGTCATTTACTTAGATGTCCATAGCACTAGAAGATTTTCACAAAATACTGGAGATCGTTTTGTAATATCTTGGAATCCCTAAGAAGCTGTCATAAAGGGAATATTAAATAAGTCCCTCTGATTTATTCACTAAAGAGCTGCCTTCATACCTGGTATTTTACCTTGATATTTCTTCTTATTTATCATGCAACGTATTATTCGGATATTTGAATTCCTCAGTAAATTCTGAAAAGGTCATATGATTTATTTTCCAATTGCTCTATTTGATTTATCAGCGTAAATAATTTGAGGTATTTTCTTTAAAAGTAAAGGAGTGTAGCTCAGTGGATTAATTTCTCAAGTAATGTAAAAAAATTGACCATAAACCTTACAAAAAATGTCATTAATTATTTTAAGATATACAGATACTTCTTTAATAATTATCAATGTGAATATTAAATCATGCTTTCAGCGTATTATATCATTATCGGCTGAGTATTTTGAATGTATTTATTCATGAAATTTAATATTATTACATTGTATCAAATTTATTGTGTCAAAGGGGAAATTTATCAATTCATGGAGTAAACAAAGTGTCTTTCTTATTTTCAATGATTATATTATTGAAACGATTTAATTTTTTTTAAATTGAACAACATTTAGTTTTCACATCAATAATCCCATATATACTGTCCAGTAAATTCACTTTTAAATTCTATATTTACTCCCGCTCGTTCTGTTTACCATTCAATAAATAACAGGATTCTTTCAAACGTGAGCTTCATATGTATTGTATATATGGAAAGGATTCATAGAAAAATAAGAGCGGTGGAGAATTTCTTAGGTATTATTGAATCACAATAATATATGGATTTACTGGATTTATTTTCCAATTATGAAGACCTATAGAAAGAAATATGATATTTATGATAGCTCTATTCGCTATAAGACAATATGATTGAATATAAATCTTAATTTTTAGTCGATACTGGTAACTTTTTAAATAGCTATAAGCCATTCGGAATATTTATATATTCCGATTTATTACAGATCCAATAGTATTGTCAATAACGATAAATATTGATGGTATTTTATCGCATTTATGTCTAGAATGTCCGACGAAAGACGAAACACTAAAATATTTCTAAAAATTACTAAAAATTGCAATGCCTTTTTAAAAATAAATTTCCGTCCTTTTTAAACTAGTGAATTATATTTTAATCGAATCTATCGTCTTAGACTACTGATGATCTTTATAATCGATTGTAGTTTTTGATTGGTGTATCCACTTCTTTCTATTAATTGTCAATAGTAATTTATCATAAGTGATTATCTAATTTTATTTTCCAATAATAGTAGGATAAAGGAGAAGTACCAATTATCGGATAATGATATTTACAGAATGAATTTTATAAATAACGATAACCTGCGGAATATAAATTGATAGAGATATTTTATAATAAAAATTGCATGTTATTATTGCTTGGTGTGAAATAAGTAAACAATATTATTATCATATATTGTTCATTTACATCAATATGCATTAATAAATAATATATATAGAATAGGGATCTAACATGGTTATACATGTGAATAATTTATTTTCTGGATTGTAATTATGCAACGAGTCAAATTATTATAGGATCAACATGCATTTATTATTAAATGATTGATTTTGAATACTTTTGTTATGTATGTACAATTCAAGGAACAGCACACTTACTTAAAGTACATAGCCTAGTACTTAATCGGTTATTCAACTTTCATAATTTTTTTCTCTCAACCTAATTTGTTTAGCATTTCACGCAATTTATGTATTTCATTTAATATCTACCTGAAAAGAATTTCCTTCGTATAGGCTTGATTAATAAGTATTTTGTATTGTAAAAATTATTATTTGTTTCACTGTAAAAGATGTAACCAATTTTATCAATGAAGATTATAATTATTATATATCTATACTATACAGTGTACAGTATGACACATAAAGAAGTCTATAGTGAATGTAATCGATTTCGATTAAATCCGTTCAAGTGTTGAAATTATTTTGAAATATCTCATATTTTCTATAGCACCATCTAGTTACCAATTATCAATATTTAAATTTTACATCTTTTCAGGCAGATTTAAACTAGCTGTCAAGTGTGTAACACCTTAAAAACTGTGCCTATTCGTTAGTGTTCCCCAAATTTAGGTAAGACACTTTTTTTCTTTTTGTGCAGTGTATTTATTAATTTCTATAGCTTTTATTAATAAGGCAAATCCTATATTGTTTCCATATTATCAAAGTACCTACCAATTTAGTTTCTAATGTTAGTGATAGATTCTCCATTGTTATAAATAAAAAATATTACAGTTGGTGATTATTGTCTACAAATCAAAACTAAATAACAGTACAAAAATTTAGAGTTGATTTAAATATACCTTCATTTCTCTAAATCTTTATTCTCTTTTGCAATTGAATTTCTATTTCTTGATTTAGCCTTTAAAAACTACTGTTCATTCCTTTATAGCTATCTTTTCTTTTCTTCTTTAAAGTCCTTTGTATTTCATTTTTATATCACTAGGTCTTTTATTTAAATCATGTTCTCACTATATGCAGTTACTACTATGTACCATTTATTTATAATCCATATCATTAGCATATTGTAACACTCGTATTTTGTATCAGGTTACAGGTACCGTTGTCATTTCCCTCCATCAATAACTGCAATAGTCAATGCCTTTCAATTCTCCTTTACAACGCGTAAAACCTAATAACAAACGAACACTATAAGTTGAAGGCACATCAATAGTTTAACTATGTAGGGTGACTGAAATCTTAATCTGCGCTAATTTCATGAGCCAGATTACAGTGAACGTCATATTCACTATAGACAATAAGAAGTCTATAGTGAACGTGATATTCACTATAGACTATAAGAAGTCCATAGTGAACGTGATATTCACTATAGACTATAAGAAGTCTATAGTGAACGTGATATTCACTATAGACAATAAGAAGTCTATAGTGAACGTGATATTCACTATAGACTATAAGAAGTCCATATAGTGAACGTGATATTCACCATAGACTATAAGAAGTCTATAGTGAACGTGATATTCACTATAGACTATAAGAAGTCCATAGTGAACGTGATATTCACTATAGACTATAAGAAGTCTATAGTGAACGTGATATTCACTATAGACTATAAGAAGTCTATAGTGAACGTGATATTCACTATAGACTATAAGAAGTCCATAGTGAACGTGATATTCACTATAGACTATAAGAAGTCTATAGTGAACGTGACATTCACTATAGACTATAAGAAGTCTATAGTGAACGTGATATTCACTATAGACTATAAGAAGTCCATAGTGAACGTGATATTCACTATAGACTATAAAAAGTCTATAGTGAACGTGATATTCACTATAGACTATAAGAAGTCCATAGTGAACGTGATATTCACTATAGACTATAAGAAGTCTATAGTGAACGTGATATTCACTATAGACTATAAGAAGTCTATAGTGAACGTGATATTCACTATAGACTATAAGAAGTCTATAGTGAACGCGTCTCAACACAATGACAACCATCTAAACAAAATAACAATTATTTTATTCAGGAATACAAAATTTACAGAAATTAATCTTTTAAATGAAAAAAAAAAATAAATAAAGAAATTCTGAATTATTTAATAAAGCTATACATTTAAATAGTATAAATTAACTTATAGTAATTAATTACTGTTTGAAAAAAAGTCGAAATATTATTGTAACTAGAATTAGAATAAAATCATTACGAATACTTTGTCTTTCTCAAGTTTAATTTTGTATAACAATTAACTGATTAATGAAAGAAATTAATCTTCTAATTAAATACACAACCAAAAGTTATAAACGTGATAAATAATATATTAAACTCATATTTAGATAATAGAATATATCCCGTACAGAAATTACCAAATTATCGCATTAAATAATATAAGTACGATCATCA
This sequence comes from Caprella mutica, assembly GCA_947561585.1. NCBI lineage: Eukaryota > Metazoa > Arthropoda > Malacostraca > Amphipoda > Caprellidae > Caprella > Caprella mutica. The sequence continues at coordinate 471,461 of CANNZV010000503.1, read as the reverse complement.
TTTATCGTCAGTGTCAAAACAAGAGATTAATTTTCAATTATCATATTATATATAGGGTTGGTTAAGCTACTTAATCATAATTATAATAGCCCAATCCATTAATTATCTAATCTCATTGCAACCAGAATTACAGCCCTAGATTGCAGAGAGGTGAACTGTAATAATACTTACGTGGTATTACTGTGACGTGAATCGTGATAATACGTACGTGGTATTACTGTGACGTGAACCGTGATAATACGTACGTGGTATTACTGTGACGTGAACCGTAATAATACGTACGTGGTATTACTGTGACGTGAACCATAATAATACGTACGTGGTATTACTCTGACGTGAACCGTAATAATACGTGGTATAACTCTGATGTAATTCATATTATTACGGGGCATATGCAACATCGACGTTAACCGTAATAATACTTTAATAATTATTGGTATAGTATTTACCTGCCCAATTATGAGAGTAATGAACTACATGAGTGCATGATATGCATTCTGTATAATTAAAATAATTTATAGATTTAAGAGGGGACAATATCTCATTCGCACAAATTTGATCCTATGTTTTGAAAAAGGGTTTGAAAATTGGTATTTTACTGTATAAACAGCCTAATTTCGAAATGTCTATGAATATTACAATCAATGATATATCATTATGGGTATGGGAAATTAGTAAACTGTAGAATAATTACTATGAAATTTTCTCTATACGTACATTATGATTAATTGAATAAAATAATTGAATGAAAGTAAAAAAAAAATTTCTTTCATAACTTTCAACTCTTACTTTACATTACTATAATATTTAATTACAATTATTATGTTACAAATGATTTAAATAAAACCGTTATAATTTATCTGTTTTTGCAATAAAGATATTATTTTAACGTTGAGAAATATATTAATAATCAAGTTCAAACTAAGTTTAAATAACGAATAAATAAATAGAATTTCCTAATGAAAGCACTCGGTATGCAAGCAGTTCATTAAATAACAACGATACATATTTCATTGATATTATTTCCTCTGTCTAGACATCGGAATGTTACAAATTTTAATTAAGTTATTGAAAATGAATCTGCAGGAAAATGTTTACATTTCGTCTATCGCTCGTAATAAACAATCATAAATAGAAATTATTAAATATTATCTAGTAATGCTGTTAAAATATCGTTGAAATATATAACGGAATTGATTCATTGCAACACAATTATTAAAAATTAATAGTACACTATTTAGAATATTGTAATTAATGATTTTTTGATATGATTGAATAACCATGTTGTAATAGTTACTTAATGACTTCTATTTTTCCTGAAGAATTCAATATAGAGTAATATTATACATTGGAGAATATTCCACAATTTAAGGAAAAATTATAATAATCATTGTTCTTAAATAACTCCTCTAGAATAGCAATCTCAATTTAGTGTAAATTATATTTATAAATATATGATTATATAATACCAATTATTATTATCTATTTATATATTCAGCTCGTAGAATTGAGCTTAATGACAATATCAATCAAAAATAATAAATATCAAAATAGGGGGAATTATATACAATTTAAATTATATTAAAGGTATTCTCTATATACAGATTTCTCTTGATACTAAGGGAAATTAACATATTCAATGCTAAATATACAGGAAAACGCTCATTAATTACAATATTAATAGTTTGATAGCTGTACAAATTATAATAATCACAGAAAAGTAGAATTTCAGAGAACTGTAAATCTATTCTAATACCAAAAAATGGGAATATATTCATTTGATGTTTCTTTTATGATGAAAATAAAACCATAGAACCAGCCATAAATTAAATTTAAACTGAATATCTAAATTTTTATTTTATCCCTAATACCGAGGAGGCAGTCATTGTAGACCCTTAACTGTTCTCCACCAATTATATCTTCCTAATAGGTAGAATAATATTTGATAACATTATTTTTATAGATAGTACTTTTCCATTGAAAACAAGAGGAATGTCTATAATATGAAATAACATCTCACACCGTGTCATGTCAAATGCTAATACCAGTAGCATAGTGTTCCAGTCTCTCCAATGATATCAAGCGTCACATGTGAAGTATGGAGTAATGTCCTTCTGGAGTCTGGAGTAATGTCTCCTGGAGTCTGGAGTAATGTCTTTAGATTTTCCGCACCTGGTACCTAGTCTCATGACTCTCGTATGTTGAACATGTACACAGTTGTTCTACATACAGAAAATGTCTGCTAAGATATATGTAATGGATTCGCTTGGATGAAATGGAATAAACTTCGAATCATTCAATATTCGTGAATTGCATCATTGATATTCAACTTTGCATGTGTTATGTTTGTCAAAAACATTCAAGTGAAATCATTTGGACGTGTTACCAAAGGAAATTAAGCTGTCAATCAAACTATATTAGAATTATAATGAATTTAGATAGAGTTAACATGATATTTTTGTATAAAAATGGGTAATCATAACCAGTTAGTTGGTCACTTTAATTTTTATGTGGCACTGAAAAATATAATTTTTAATGGTTTGAAAATAGTAATTGTTATCACTAACAAATATAGCATACTCTGCAGTGTTTAAAAAGAATTACGAAAAAAAATTCCGAATTTTAAAATCCTAGATTTGAAATGTTTTTATCTTCAATGATGGATACTTTTGCAAATTTGAAGGTCACATTCCTACACAACCGTGAATATTTCATCTTTGTACTTAAATCGAAATGGTTTTCTATGTCCTCTTAGAGAGGGGGTAATAATCTATCCATCTTAATGATACCCATCGTGTAATTATTCTTATATTTATTTGGTGTTTGCTTTTAAAGAATTTCATTTATTTAGCATTTATTTCACAAATACAGTTTGTTCAAATATATTAATGTTCATGAATGATAATTTATCCAAAAATCAAATGTAGGAAACCTAATTTTAACTTAAGGATACACAATCCATATTGTTTTATATCTTAATATATAAAAACGGTTTATATTATGTAAATACCTAACGAAGTTTCAAAACTGTATTATTTTAAAATAAACAATTCCGAAGAACCCATACCGTAAACAGTTTATTAAGTTACATGAGATGCACAATTTTTCTTCTTCCTATTTAAGCTATTAGATAATATTAGTTTTCCTTCCTATAAAGCTATCTTATTTAGGAGATTAGAGATAAAACTGTGTATCTTTATGTTAAAATTAGGTTACCTAAGAATGATTTTTTGCATATCATTCTTGTCTTGTACTTTATTTCGAGATTGAGATTTTTAATGGCGAAATCTATCACTATACTGTATTCAATATTAAATAAATAAATAAAAACGCAATGAGTACTAATAGGACAGATAAATGACAAGAAAATGAGAAAGTGATTTAGTCATTTTTCACACTATTAAAATTCACACATTTGAAAACAAGTCATTTTTAACAAAAAGTACACTAGTATTCAATATTAAGCAATTTAGTGGAGCAAATAACAAATACTTTTACCGCTGGACACATCTGCGAGCTACAAATCTCTTATTTAATATATTGCCCCGAAGCAGCAGATAGTAATGAGCAATTCAATTCGAAACTTTTTTAATAAATAGCTCGGTAAAATAAATGCTTTGCAAGGAACAAATACACATGAAGTAATGGCTAGGAACTTGCTTCTGTCATCTCTATATTAATGATTAAACGTTGAAATACTCTTATATAATAATGCATGCTTATCATTTTAACACTAGGTGAACCTCAAAAACGTACTTCCTCGGTGGACCGTGCGTGTTATTTTGACACACACTATTAAAATATGTTATTAGGCATTAATAATTTATGTGATGAATTAAAGATTTATCTGTCACATATGACTGTTTCATTATTAGATGACGTAATCTTTAGAGTTTTTTTTATCTGTTTTATATAATTAATAATAGTTAAAACATTGTTTATAGTTAGTTTACATTATATTATGGCAAGTGAAACATTGTACGTACATCAAAATTTTAAAATGCAAGTAGACCAAACTCAAATATTAAATCCGAAAATCATCGTTATATAATAAATATTATAGACGAATATCATCCGAATAACATCGTTATTACTTGTAGTATGTAACGATATAAAAACAACCTCATATAGACATACTGACTAACATTTAATTTTAAATAATTAGGACACATGAAGTATATTTCCCACAGGCTGGAGGACATTTGCATCTCCTAGACTCCTACATCGTTTTTCTAGTTTTGTCCCAGTAATTTCAAGTGTGGATCACTGAATTGTCAGATGTTGAAGGCACTATTGTATGGATTTTTCAGATTTTCCTGCTTCAGATTACTTTTACCATGAAATATCATTTATATTGTAGTACATGTAACCTCTCAGTATAGCACCATTTGTATATCTGGATTACATTTGTACCTTAACATTCGTATCTGAAAAAATTAGTAGCTACATCATAGTAAAATTTTGCAGGGGCTCATGATGTGATGACTACAACGACATTATTGACCAACTTCTTTTGATAAACAATATCTACCCCAAACATAATTGGGTATAGTAATTGTTCAACAGAATCTAAAATATTTTAGGATCAGATGAGATTTACTAATCAGTATGAAGCAGAGAGAATTTTATTTTGCCCAATGTTTTTATTATACTTAAGTAGCATTGTTGTAAACTTGTAATATTGTATACGGAGGCGCCTTGAGTGATTTTATATAGAATACAATTCATAGTTCCGATAACTGTCCTCTTCTTTAGTAAATTCTCTCTTTTATAAGAAAAAAGACCTTCAATTCAAAACAGGCCTACTCTGATAATGATTTCTCTTTGTGCCACTAACTATCTGTTTCAAATAAGTAAATCTATTTTCCAAATCTTCATACGTTGCAATCACAAGTAACCTAAATTGTTACCGAATTACCTGGTTCACTTATCATGTATTGATTGAACTGATATCGCGAATTTGTTGAAAAGAGATGCTCATCAATAGTTACGAAACTCTTTAATTCTTTATCTAAAGGAGTCGCCATAAAAATTGTAGTTATTTCTTCATTTGTGAGCGTTCTTGGCAACATGTTTACTGGTTTGTCAGTTAAGACAGTACTGAAATGAGTCTGCAAGTGCTCAATTATTATCATACAAGTATTGTGCGACCCTGTATAGAATTGTCAAATTCATTATCTCAATCTGGCACCACCTAAATTTACGTCAAAATGAAATTTCACGAGAGTGGGTTAAAATAATCCGCTGGGCTTTTGACGTAAATGTTAAAATAACTCTTTATAAAATTCAGGAACAAATTTTTAATTTCTCATGAATATTTACCTCGAATATTCTTGAAAAGTTCGTATATTTCATACATATTGGTGCACTAACTTAGAAATGTTAACGAGTCAAAAAGGATTTGCGGGATAATTGACACAATGGTCCACTGTGTGTTAAATTATGACTGTATATTCATTGGATAGATGAAATTATTGTATTTATTATTTATTTCCATAAATATGCTGGGTTTTGTTAAGATTCCGATATCGTTTATAAATGAGAACTTAATAAAACAATAAATGAAAAGTTATTATAAAAGGATCTTTTAAAATGACTTTATAATTATGAAATATAACTGATCATCGAAATCGTTCTTCATTCATCAATAATCATCGTTTACATCAAACTCTAATTACGATTGAAAATCAAAATGTAAAAATATATTAGATTACAAACAAATTCTCCTGATTCATTTATAATTAAGGAAACATTATGGAGGATGATTTTTTTGTATTTTTTTTTTCTTCAATCTGATAAGCAAGCATAGGCAAAGCGTAGATAAGAATAGTTTAATAAATTAATTAATCGTATGAACTATGATGTAAATCAATTGTTCCATAATACTCAGTCGGAAAAATATAATCGTTGGTTTTCTATCGGTGATTACAATCAATGATAAAAAGATCATCCATCTATTTACGACAATAAATTATTAGATCAAAATACAATACTAATTTATCATAAATTATGACACTTTTAGTCTATCGTTTTTCGTCGGACATTCCCGCTAAAATATCATGTTTTTTTCAATACAATAATGTCTTCCTTTGAGTCATTGGAGAATTCTCAAATTCTATAATTAATTTATAGTTAAACAAGCATAGACGAATCAAGCATTGATAAGAAAAAGTTTTCTTAGTGTAGAATAAGGTGAACGACTCCTCAGATTTCAGAGTCTCGCGTGATGCCACGTTCCAGTTCTTCTTCTTTCAATTTAGAGCCCGGAAGAGGAGAAGAAATGTTGCAGGAAGCTGTCAAAGAAGAGAAGATTCCTTATAGGATACAAAAACTTTCTATTAAGAAACATCTTTTAATACAACCTCTGAAGGTTAAATATTGGTATTTTCAAATTTCCTTATACAGTTCCCAGTTAGAAAATCATGGCCGAGAGTTGATTATTATTAGTGATAAAATTCTATCTCTATTATAAATGGTGATAAATAAGTTGATTCTAATTCAGTTGTAATTCATTATAATATAATGTATAATATTTAAATATTGTGTGACATTGCAAAGTTATAAATAAGTTAAAACTCTTGTTGTAATTCATATATACGTTAAACATAGCTCCATTATATTTTTTTCTTTTCCTATATAAAAAGTTACATTTAATGTCAAGTGTAACAGTCGAATGTTTTTTTTTTTTCAGTAAGCCTAGTAAATGATTTGTAACTGAGTGTCTTTAATTATGTTGAGCCAAGAATTTAAAAATTACTAAGCGTTTGCGTTCATAATTATAATTAAATAAAAAGTTTTATCCAAAAGAGAGCTACAATTATTGAGAAATATATTGATTGTACATATTTTCAAAGCAGTATTATTATTCTCCTTTCTTTATTTTGCTGGGAAATATAGCGTTGAGTTTTCTCATAACAGTTGACTTAAGAATGTAGTTTTAAATGTACAATGTCATGGAAAATAATGACTGCCAGAACGTTAAAAAAATTCTTGTGATGAGAAACTCTCAATTAAAATTTCAAACTCCATTGATAGCAAAAATACTCCGGTTATTAATAAAATTTGTATTTTAAGTTATGTCACAATATATGTAACCATCTCATGACTATGAAGAGAATTGGGAAGATTGTCTTAGTGATCTTGAAAATCAATTTTGATAAAAATAAAATTAATTGGAAAGTCCTTTAGCTTTCAATCTTTGCATATTATTTTGTTGCTAATGGTGTAAAATGTACCGCTCAAATATCATAGATTTATAGTCAAATACTAAAATTATATTATTCACCTTTAACAAAAATAAGTTTTGATTCTATTTTTCTTAAACTTTCTCCAATTTTAAATCAATGTGATATAAAGAATAAAATGGAAAATATATCATAATATCACGGTGAGAATAGAGCTATAATTAGTTTCTAGTTAATTGGTATTTAATCAGATATATTATCCTGTTAATTATGTGATCAGAGGGAATTAATATCACTTCGTTATGTTTTATAGGTACCCATGAAACAATGGTTTGATTATATTGTAAAATTAAGTAACGATATAATCATATCTATTTAATGATTATATATATATTTTATTAACAGTTTAATGTATTCAATTCATCGTTTAATTCAGTTAATATTGCTGTATTATTAGCATTAAATAATATATACTTACATCGTTGAAATGCTTGTATGATTTCAAGTATATTGTATACATTTAAACAATTCTACCAACTGAAAATACATAGAATTTTAATAGCGAGAGTTCATTTTCAGTGGAATATTATTTTAACATTTATAAATAAATGAATTGCCTATCTTTAAAAAAAAAAAAAATTGAAAAGTGAAAATCATCTAAATGTAAACTCAACTTCGGTCACTTGATTGATATTTCAGGAATTAAAATCATATTTATATTTGATATAAATCCTTTGCGAGAACACATTCTATTGAAATCCCGTGTAAAAACTGTAGTAACAATTAACGTTGATCAGTGTATGTAATCAAGTTAATTGAACTAACATCCTCCACAGTAATTGCTTGATAAATGATTGTAATCGAGATATTTTAAAAATCAGATACATTTTATACTGCTATGTATTAAAATGTAATATCAATTAGACTCATTTAAAACTAGAACTATCAGGAATTTGAAACTACATGAGCTGAACTAAGTTGCCAAATTGTCAAGTTTTTTTGTATTTTGCTATTATATTTTGTATATTTAATTTTTTAGCATATATTGATGAAACACTTGAACCATCACGTATACTACTTGAATTATCATTCTGCTTTTAGATTTTGCGGTTATACGCTGTAAATTTGCTTTTTAATGATTGATCATTAAATAGAGGTAATTAGAAATATTTTATGCGTAATAATTGTTACTACATATAATTATTTATTAAGTGAATAGCTAAAATTTATACTCATCGGAAACTACTAGAATTACCAAGCTGTCAATATAACTCCTTTTGATAATTTTCATCTTTGAGATACCGTTAAGCACTTAGAAATTGCAGTTGCCCGATGATATGTGGTTGTGGGACACGTAAGAAAATTTCAACGTGTTGGTTCTAAACTTTGTCAGTACCAGTTAAAATAAACGCTTGGTAATTCATGTAAGAAAATACTATTTCTCTAAACCTATGACTTAAATTAAAATGATGTATAACACTATCATTATGTGTTTCTGTATATTATTAACCAATAAATTTAAAGTTTCAACCAATAACAATTTACTAGTTACAAATGTTTGATAAATAAAATGTATTTAAATTGACTGCTTGGTAGTTCTATTTTTAATTGCGACTTTGTTAAACTAATTACTATAACTGAAAATGATTGAATCTATTTTAAGAAAATTGATCAGTCAATATTGTAAATATTTTATGTAACATAGTTTTTATATTTACTAATTTCAATAAATGTTTGATCACTTGAAATTTTAAAATGAAATTCTATTTTCGAATGCTATTTAACTGTTCAAGTTGCCTCTTATAGTTTAATAGCGTATAAAGAAATGCGACGATGAAAAATAAATTACCGGTTATTGATATACTTGTCTGTCATCAAATCTTGAAAATAGGAGTAAATCAAATACTCGTAGTATTTACCGTGGATTATTTTCAAAACTTGATTTCAATTTCTCAATGGAATATATTTGAATTGAATATATTATAATCAGTTTCAATATATTGAAGAGTTACATATGTACTTTCAGCTCAATGAAATTCATTTATTTAATATAATCTGTGGTAGAATATCAAAATATAATATCAAAATATAATTTCAGAATATTATTTAAAGAAGGTCTGCTTCTTCTGGCAGGAGGTCTTTATATAAAAAAAAATCATCATATAATTTCAGAATATATTTATAGAATATAATTTCATTCAGAATATAGTTATAGAACATAAATAAATACTATAATTTCAAATATAATATTAGAATATATTTATAAAGGAATTTCCTAAATTAAATTTTCTGTTTCTCTTAAAGCAGTTTACTGATGTGCTCCAGTTTTTTGAAGTTCATTTATTTCAATTAGGAGTAAAAATTCAAACGATAACAACTTTTAATAAATCATAATTTGATTATTGAATCACCTTGCGGAACAAATTATTTGTACATATATACATACATTAATATATTTCAAATATATGCTGATTCAACTTATAAGTTTTTAAATTCGATTAAAATTTTTAAAATCTGCATATTTTGATTTATAATCCTTGATAATTGGTCGTTAACTACTCACTGCAGAAAAGCGAATACTACAATGGAATGTTATTCTCTAAACTTAGATAAAGAGAATTAGATATATGTTTGACTTACAATAGGTGATTGTGATCAAAGATTAGAAGATCACTGTGACCGAACATCTCGCCAAAAGACAATTCTCCCCTATAGGACAATTAGCCGCTAGAACCATTCGACGCTAGAACAATTTGCCGCTAGAACCATTCGCCGCTAGAACAATAATTCGCCGCTAGAACCATTTGCCGCTAAGGCAATTTGCCGCTAGCACAATTCACCTTTGTTCATAATTCTTTGTTCATAATTAACTGACAAAGAAATAACCAACAGTTCCTTATAATACTAGCACGATGTTTAGGTGATTTTTAGTTTAAAAACGTTTGTAATAATATTTTCAATTCTAAGTTATAATTATAAACGTTTTAAAAAGAATTATGGTGATAAAACATTAATCACGTGACACGTTATCCTAGCGGCAAGTTTATCAAAGTTGAATTGTCTGCTTGATAGCTGTTCTAGAACAGACAACAACAAAGGATTCAACAAAAAACGACCGTATTTCATTCTAAATATAAAACAATTATTGTAATTTTAACAACTGTGGCAATTTTAACAGTTATGGCAATTTTAACAGTTATGGCAATTTTATCAATAATTATTAGTAATCTTAATAATTGTAGTAATTTCGATTGTTAAAATTACTATAATTGTTATAGTACTTTTACCAATTATAGTAATTTTATTATTCAAGTAACTTTTATAGATAATGTCCGAAACTATTCAAGTTTTCAATAAATTCCGATCAATTTTCCGACTGTGAAGAAGGACAGAAAATTGGAAATATTTCTTCTTTAATTTACTAATGAAAATACTGATATTGACTTTCTTTTCTTTCTTCTGTAACACATTTAACATGTTTGGCATATCAAAGAGGAGGAGAAAGTTTCGTCGCTGATAATCTTGAAGGAAGTTAACTTTCGAATGACTCTGAAATTCTTGACGTAAAAGTATGGCTTTGATTTCTCTAGAAGATAAACATTGACATAGGTTTAGAAATCTAACTTATGCGACGTTCTGGCGGGACAAATAAAAAGCAAGAAATGTTTCATTATTATTAATATTCTTGATTAAAATTTATGCATTATATTAGTTTTAAAACATGAAATTTATAATATATTAATTATGAATGTTCGGAACAGATTAAATTATTTTTATTATCATTCCTATTTCAGTTTTGTGATTTGTTATTAATTTAAAACTACAAACTATATAAAAAACTTACTGGATTTTATTTTTTATTTCGACAATGATTTTTCTTTTGAAATTAACAAAATTTATATAAAATTAGCTTTATAAAGAAAATAACAGCATCCCTGTTATAAGACCTTAACATTGAAATTAAAACTGTTTTTGAAATTTACAAAATTTTATTTCAATCTCTATTTCACTTACAAAATCAGAATCCTATTCACAGATTCAACAATAATCAGACTAAAATTACCTCTCATAATCATTTAAATCTGTTTGTATTATATGATTGCATGAATGATAGATAATAGAGAAAAAAACATTGCACTGCCATAGGTTTTTGATGAGCAATTCATTTATTATAGCAATATTTAGTTTGCATAGTTTTGTGAATTCATTATTTATTGTAGTTATAGAGAAAATAATGATTTAAATTGAACGTAGTATTAGTTAAGCTAAAAGTGATTGCACTCTATGATCTCACTCAATTGTAAAAAAAAAAATATTCAAAAAATTATTAAAGTTATTATAATTATATATGAAAATTTCAACATCGTCGGAACTGAAGTGACAACTCTATTTTCTCTTAAAATACCACATTTACAAATATTTCTACAACAGATTCAACAGTTCAAAAAATATAACAGTTTTAATAATAATTGATTTCCACTTTCCTCAGAAGTCCTGAATAAGGTCGTCATTGAGTTAAAATTACCATTAACCGTCTAGTTGAGGATATAACCACTTTGTCTGGTGCGTGTAGTCATTCAGTGTAACAATGTATAGACAAGATCTCGACATGCAAGCTACATGCTACAAATCAGAGCTGTTCGCAATACAGACAAGGTTAACAGGTTAGAATATATGGAGAACTGAGGACAGTACAGATTGTCCCAATATATCAGTCTGTTAGTGGAAATGGAAATTGTATTCCATTACCTAGCGTTAATATATAGATTGATATATCTCGAACATAAACATATACCGCAGGTATAGTGTATTAATTATAATTATTGTGAATATATTCTAGTTAATAATCATTTTTATTTCAGATTTTATTTGATTTAAAGTAAAGAAAATAAGTAAATAAATAAGTTATAAATATTCAGTTTACTCAATAACTTCATCAATAATTCTATTGCGACATATGAAATATCATCAAGATTTATAATAATTACGGTTACTCAGATTAATCAAATCCAGGTTGCAGAACAGGAGATTCAGAGTGGAATACTGTAGTTCCGTCTAATTATTAGAGCTTCCTTGTTTCACTGGCTGAGTCCTATAGCCAAGCCATATAGTTGCTAATAACGCAGTGTTACATGTAGGGGAAATAGAGGAACAAACTAGATCTTCCTGGTTTGATGCCCTGGATATCATTTTAATATCTTAGCTCTGATATATATTGATAGATTTGCATTTAAATTTCTATTACATTTGATCAATAATATCATATCGAATTATAATGTAATCTCCATAACATCAATTTTTAGTAATCATACAAATATCATTTCGCTTCTCAATAGAGATCATCAGTTATATACGACATAAGTACATTAATGATATAAATTGCCTTGTTATGATTCTCTATTGCTTTTCAAATTACTCCTATTTCACTCTGAGCTCCGAATAGAATTATTAAGATATTTCATTTTTACAAACCACGATCTGAATTAAAATGTTTTTGTTGAAACTGATCTTATTTTGACCTCAATCGTCAACTAGCCTTCAGGAATTTTTTTAATCTATTTTAGATGGGTCTAACCTTCCCTCCCATACATTTTTGATTTGAATGTGTCACAACATTTCTTGGACAAGAATGTGGATGTCTTTCATAACGACCTAGATGAATATTATAGATTTGAACGGTTTGACAACACATTCGTGTAAAATAAAATATATTAGGAAAAAATAAATAAATAATGAATAAGACAAAGAAATTTATAATAAATAAGACAAAGAAATAATACAAGGGATTATTCAGAATAGAGAAGAATTTATCCTAAGACAGAGGAATTTATCCTAAGACAAGAGGAATTTAACATAAGAGAGAGAGGAATTTATTACAAAAAATTAATTATAAATTTATTATTGTTATAATTTATTATAATTTATTATAATTTTCTATAAATCAATTATAAAAAAATTATCATAAAAAAATCCTAAGACAGAGGAATTTATCCTAAGACAGAGGAATTTATTCTAAAACAGAGGAATTTATTCTAAGACAGAGGAATTTATCCTAAGACAGAGGAATTTAACATAAAACAGAGGAATTTATCCTAAGACAGAGGAATTTATCCTAAGACAAAGGAATTTAACATAACACAGAGGAATTTAACATAACACAGAGGAATTTATCCTAAGACAGAGGAATTTATTCTAAAACAGAGGAATTTATTCTAAGACAGATGAATTTATCCTAAGACAGAGGAATTTAACATAACACAGAGGAATTTATCCTAAGACAGAGGAATTTATCCTAAGACAAAGGAATTTAACATAACACAGAGGAATTTAACATAACACAGAGGAATTTATCATAAGACAGAGGAATTTATCCTAAGACAAAGAAATTTATTATAGAAAAGAGGAATTTCTTTTAAGATTCTTTTAAGAAAAAGAAACAATATTAGTTAATATGATTAAAAATAAATACTTTTAGAATTTGACTTTGTAATACCATCCAAGTTTTATAAAAGTTTCATATTTTATTACAATCTAATCTGTTAATGATAGATTTTGAATGAAACCAATTGACAAACATTGTGAGTGAATATTTCAACATTCATATTTAATCATAGGCACTATTTATTTTTTGGCCAATGTGATAATTTTAACAAAAGTCATATTGCATATGAATAAAGCTCACAGTCATTGTTCGTCTACTACCAATTAATCAATTTCAAGTCTAGTAATAATTATCAACCAGTTAGTTTCCATCAGCGAAAGAGTACCAGAAAAACAGAAGGTATTAAGTCCAATCATTTTCCCATGATCTAAAACAGTAATTGTCTTCTACTACGAAGTCCTAAATATGAGAAAATAAGTCACTTGTAGAGGAGTGAGACTTTGATTTCCAATAAGTTGATCACCTGGATATCGTAACTTCACCTTCATCTGGATGTTCTAGCCCTCACTTTCCTTATTCCATTTGAACTCCCACCTTTACTTGTTTCCAATGTTATTTACAAATTCACATGCTGACAGTGTCGTGTGGCCTATATAGGCGAAACACGGTAACAACTAAAGGTGAGAGTTAGTCAACACAGACGAGTGCCATTCAGGAATTCATTTATTGTTTTATCTTCATAGTAAAGTTTTAGCTCATTCAATTTCTGAAAAAGGTTTGATTACATTCTAATCTATTTTTAGTTCATGAACAGAATCCTTCTTTAATTCTCATTTGGCTTCTACGGAAATGTTTATTTAAAATGATTCATTTAAGAGATTTTTATTCATATCCATTTCATTTGTTTTTAATACAGAAAATGAAGAAAAAAATATATGTCTGTATATTAGCTACGTCTGTAACACAAATATGAGAATATTAAATACTACAGCTTTTTAACATGAATTTATAACAATTCAAGTTTAATTTAAAATAAGTCAAGTTATATTTAAAATAAATCAAGTTATATTTAAAAATAAATCAAGTTATATTTAGAAAAAATCAAGTTATATTTAAAATAAATCAAGTTATATTTATAAATAAATCAAGTTATATTGAGAATAAATCAAGTTATATTTAAAATAGTTCAACTTTAATTTAAAAAAGTTCATGTTTAATTTAAAAAAAATGAAGTTTAGTTTAAAATAAAATTCTATGGGCCCTCGATATCACACATAGGAAGCTCTGCACTAAAATCATTATAATAGTAATGGGAGGGAATGAGATCATGAGAGTAGTGAAAATAGAGAAGTGAGAATTTAGTGAGAGGAGAGAATTAAGATGAGAGAATGAGAGAAATGAAATGACAGTGGTGAGAATTTAGTAAGATGAAATGAGAGAAATGAAATGAGAGAAGTGAGAATTTGGTGAGATGAGAGAAGTGAGTGCAATGAGAGAAGTGAGTGAAATGAGAGAAGTGAGAAATTAGTGAGATGAGAGAATTGAAATGAGAGAGGTGAACAATTGAAGATTACGGTGGGTAATGAAAGATTATGGTGGGTAATGAAAGATTATGGTGGGCAATGAAAGATTATGGTTGGAAATGAAAGATTATGGTGGGCAATGAAAGATTATGGTGGGCAATGAAAGATTATGGTGGGTAATGGAAGATTATGGTGGGCAATGAAATATTATGGTGGGGGAAGAAAGATTATGGAGGAAAATGAAAGATTATGGTGGGCAATGAAAGATTATGGTGGGCAATGAAAGAATATGGTGGGCAATGAAAGATCATGATTGGCAATGAAAGATTATGGTGGGCAATGAAAGATTATGGTAGACAATGAAAGATTATGGTGGGTAATGAAAGATAAGGGTGGACAATGAAAGATTATCGTGGGCAATGAAAGATTATGGTGGTCAATGAAAGATTATATGTTGGGCAATGAAAAAGATTAAGGTGGCAATGTAAGATTATGGTGGGCAATGAAAGATTATGGTGGGCAATGAAAGATTAGAGTGGACAATGAAAGATTAGAGTGGACAATGAAAGATTACGGTGGGTAATGAAAGATTATGGTTGGTAATGAAAGATTATGGTGGGCAATGAAAGATTATGGTGGGTGATGGAAGATTATGGTGGGCAATGAAATATTATGGTGGGGGAAGAAAGATTATGGAGGAAAATGAAAGATTATGGTGGGCAATGAAAGATTAAGGTGGCAATGCAAGATTATGGTATACTCTCATGATCTCATTCCCTCCCATTACTAATATAATGATTTTAGTGCAGAGCTTCCTATGTGTGATATCGAGGGCCCATAGAATTTTATTTTAAACTAAACTTCATTTTTTTAAATTAAACTTGAACTATTTTAAATTGAAGTTGAACTATATAAATTAAAGTTGACCTATTTTAAATTAAAGTTGACCTATTTTAAATTAAAGTTGACCTATTTTAAATTAAAGTTGACCTTTTTTAAATTAAAGTTGACCTTTTGTAATTTAAAGTTGACCTATTTTAAATAAAAGTTGATCTATTTTAATTATAACTTGATATATTTTAAATATAACTTGATTTATTTTAAATATAACTTGATTTATTTTAAATTATACTTGACTTATTTTAAATTAAACTTGAATTGTTTTAAATTAATGTTAGATAGCTGTAGTGTATTTCAATAATAATTTATTACCCGTTATTAGGTTCTTTCAGTTAACTAAATTTAAATTTATTTTTCTGCATCAGCCGATACTATATTTTATAGATAGAATACACACGAAAATTGAATAAATCAATTTAAATATCAAATCAATGTATTCCCGTGCGTATCAAAGTTACATTCTTCATGTTTAAAACCCGTCGAGTAAAAGCGGACACATAATAAATAAATAAACACACGATGAAAATTATTAGTATAGATAAGATCTAAATCCTTATGATAAAATGAGATTTTCTGAGGATAATTTTTGCATAAATTAAAAGCTATAAAAGAATGTATTTCTTATTATCATCCCAGTCTTACATATTATTTTGAAATCGATGTTTCCAAGGATAAAATCTATCACTTATTAGTTCACATATAGCTACAGCATTAAACTCTTCATTTTGATATTAACTGGTCCAAGTGTAGGTTCATGTACAGGTTACACGTAGACTATTCATTTGAAAATTTGACACAAGGACAGTGGGAACATAAAAGAAACATGAACATAAAACAATTTAATCTCTCCACTGTACTAAATGTCCTCCTTTAGCTTCGCAATCACATGAAAGGAAGTTTAATGGCTCTAAACCTATTTTTGGCTACCCTGTACCAATATTAGTGTACAGATTCTATTATTTTGGAATTTATGATAATTAAAGAGAATTATCTATATGAAATAGATATCAATTCATATAAAATGAGTAAAGTCAGTGTATGAAAGTAGAAAATCTGTGTCTTTGAAAATAGAAAATCTGTGTCTTTGAAAATAGAAAATCTGTGTCTTTGAAAATAGAAAATCTGTGTCTTTAAAAAGATATTCATCGTCTATAAAGAGAGAGTCAGTGTCTATAAAGAGAGAGTCAGTATCTATAATGAGAGAGTCAGTGTCTATAAAGAGAGAGTCAGTGTCTATAAAGAGAGAGTCAGTGTCTATAAAGAGAGAGTCAGTGTCTATAAAGAGAGAGTCAGTATCTATAAAGAGAGAGTCAGTGTCTATAAAGAGAGAGTCAGTGTCGATAAAGAGAGAGTCAGTGTCTATATGAAGAGAGAGTCAGTGTCTATAAAGAGAGAGTCAGTGTCTATAAAGAGAGAGTCAGTGTCTATATAAAGAGAGAGTCAGTGTCGATAAAGAGAGTCAGTGTCTATATAAAGAGAGAGTCAGTGTCGATAAAGAGAGTCAGTGTCTATATGAAGAGAGAGTCAGTGTCGATAAAGAGAGTCAGTGTCTATATGAAGAGAGAGTCAGTGTCTATAAATAACTATCTGCAGAGAAGCAAATTCTTTTATGCAAAATCCCCATCGTAAATCATTTATGGAGATCGAAGAATATGGTAGAAAATATTGGAGAAATCTCTTGACATTGCTGACAAAAATTGTCTACGACCTCTCTGGAAATTTTGCTTTCTGTCATATAATCGATTATTCAGTTTCTCTATTGATTTAGAAATATTTGGATAACTTATATTTTGCAAGATGGTTTGAATGATTTAATACATTTACATCAAGTAATTTATATGATATCAAACATGTTCAGTCTCCCAGTTATAAAGTCTCATCGCTTATAACTGGGTTTAGTTTCGGTTAATCTATTTCCGATGAAGACGCTGCATGTGATACGCAAATGATTGTCATGCCATCGACAATATGGATTTAGTCGATAATTTGAAGACAATTTACATGTACATTTTGCCTCCATGAAATGTAGAAACGTACAACTAAGGAACTTCTAAAATCTAGTTATTGGAGCTGCAGAGAATTTATATGAGCTATTATTTAGTTATTTGAGCAGAATTTGAATTACAAATATATACATGATTTTAATTGTGACATATTTAATGTTTATGGTTTCAATATTACATATCGAAAGAAACTAGGAAAAGAATGATTTAGCTTGGGAAAGATATTTTGTTTTGCACATCACTGTGTTCTATTTATCTAGGAATACTTGTATAAACACATTCACCCATTCAAAAATTTTGATTATAAGACTATGCAGACAAATTTACTACCTATAGAGAATCAACTGATAATTTAAGACTAATGTAAAACACTAATTAGGTATATATTATCAATAGCATTAGATACTATAGTTATATTTCTCAGTTAAACTTTTTATGTAAGATTATTAATATTTTTCCCATCTTTTTAAATTTTCATGGAATTAAAGGTTTCAATATTGAAAGTTAGGACATCTTCAATAATCAATTAATCCTCTAATGAAGACAAAGTTACCTAACCATGATAACCATTATGAGTAACTCATCTAAAACCAAATGTGATTATGTAGCAGAATCACGCTGTATAGCTAAATTGGAACTTGAGTATCCATCTTGATTAAACATCAAGAAGCAGGTATACATACACTAGGAAGACATTCAATACTCGCAAATAATTAGCATAGCTTGATAACAGGACTAATCTAAAATCTGAATTAGTAGATGAAATTTAAATACAGGATGAGAATTTCTATATGATATTAAAAAATTGCATCAAAATATGAGCATTAAAATTAAAAAATTACTTTGAGTAATTATTTAATTAATAGGGAATATAAAGATCCATTATATACTTCAAATGTATGATTACGTAAAGTTATTGTATAGCATTTAACATGATTATAATAATATATGTATTAAACAAGATCCTGTCTGAGGATATAAGGTAATTAGAAAATAAATGTATATTTCTTCCGGTTATATTTTTATTTTGAAATTATGTTTATATTTCCGTAATTAAATGTTTACAAGTACGTATTAGATTGTTTTCAAAGAGAGAATAATTTTTTATATAAATATTAACTAGAAGTTATGTAATAGGTTTCTTGTAATTTGATCTATTATTATTTTTGAGTATTATAAATATGGATCGATATGATAATAATTCATTTTGTGTTTATTTATTTTGAGGAAAAAGTAATTGGAGCTAATTGAGCTAGGGTTTTTTTAATAGGTAAAAAATATATTTTTTTTACCTATAATTTGTACAGATTTAGATCTATATTAATATTTACATTTAGAGTGGCATCTCCGTGTACCATAGCTAGAGAACCTACTTCTATAAGAATATGAAAATGAATAATGATTGAAATGTTTCCTATTGAAATAAATTAGTTACGACAACAATACTAGAGTTGAGTGGAGGAGAAATTGCTTGTCAAACATTATTTATTTATCACCATTCAATTCTTTGCACAGTATGGACCACAAAAAAGAAAACCCGGATTAAACTACTAATAAATTTGGAATAAATCAAGATGGTTCAGAAGTCTATTTTACCACTCTAGCAAATGACGTTAAATTGCGCATGGTAATAAATATTTTTCTGATACAAAACATACACAAAACAGTTTTTTAGGTAAAAAAATTATACAAAAAGCTTAAAATAATTTTCATTATTTTGTTACAGTAGACATATGTGATGGAAAATTGTTGGGAACCCTTGAACTGATAAATTATCCCGAAATTTAGCTTGTTTATGGGGATAACACTTTAATCAGATCTGTTGGCTGCTCACAGGACCATCGTCGTTGAAAATTATCTGTTCGGCCACAAAATAACTACAATTGGACATGTCATTGAATGGCCTCCCAGAATATCAGATACTCCTATTTATCTCAACCTAATAATTTGAATCTGAAGTACAGAATCACATTTGAAATTTAAGCCTTAATGAATTATCCTGAGCTAATCAAAAGAATCCTAACATCGTTGAGAGCAAAATGCGAAAAATGTGTTGAAAATAGAGCCGTCTTGTCGATTAGATCCCTTTATTTTTTGTTATTTTCATAAAAATGGAAGTTCTTTTCCACTGTTCTTATAATTAATTTATAAAAATATGGTTATCATAAAATAAAAACAATAGTTCTAAGCTTTTGTATAATTTTTACCTAAAACCTGTTTTGTGTAATTTTCCTTTTTAACTCTTTTTTTTCAATACAGCGCTGATATACCAAAAAATATCACCAATTTAACGCTATTTGTTATAGTGATAAATAGAACTTTTCTGAACAAAATGGAATAAAAAGAATTGAAGCTTATTGATTTATTCCAAAGTTATAGGTAGTTGAAATATAGGTAGTTGAATTCACATCAATACTGTTTGATAGTGTATAGTATGGTATAAGATAAATATTATTCCGGCACGTGTTTCCATAATGAATTTGAATTTAAAAACCAAACTGACTGATTTAAACGTTAATTCCATTAAATGGATATCATCATATAATCCTAATGTAAAAAAATAATTGATATTACTTATGTATCAAATTAAGCTTTGATAGCTAATTAATCATTAAATATTGATAAAATTAGATATGTGTCATTTTATAATATGTTAATATATCATATATTGGATGGTACTTAACAATTTTCATTCAAGAATTGGATTGTCTTGTATTTTATTGAACGATATATACCAGCGGCTAAGTGATTTGTCTAGTCGTTATAACGGCTGTTTAGTTCCAAAAACAGGTCTTCTTCTCGACAAAATGTGAACCATGTTGTCCAAATGATTTTTATTAGGAGAAAGAACTATGCTTTTTAATTGAATAATCTTCAAAGAATGAGCTTACTATTTCAAATATATATTTCAGTACTTAGAAGCAAATATATATAAAATAGTTAGATATGGTTTCAATTTAATTGGAAACTTTCGAATAATTATACTTTAATCAGATCAAAGATTTATATTTAACGTTTTTATATAAAATAAGTTCTCAATAAGCAAATTTAAATTCGCACCGTAACAATGTTATTTAATATTATGATTGCTATAAGCAATGGCTATTATTTGCTATTGAATCATTTGTAATCATTGGATGTTCAGAATAGTAAAACTGTTCATATCTATAGATTTTAACGGTTAACAATTGTTTGGAACAATAGAACAATGGACAGGATTACAATAGTCCACACTTAAATATTATGATGACAGGCTATTATTTGTTCTCAATATCGATAAATTTTACACTGAACTTATAACAGTGAACTTATGCTGTTACAGTCCGCAATAAGATTATTATGTATGAAGGTGTAATGTTGCTGATATATTAGGGCAATAATAAATGAAGTACTAGCTTTATTATGTGAATTCTAATGATGTATTTAGTATTTGAATAATACATGAAATATAGCTATGAATTCCATAGCAAAGAACATAATGTATATGTTCTGAATTAGTTTTTGACGATCTTTTAACTATAAAATAATAAATATAATAAATTACTTCCGTATATGCCGGTGGGAAAGAACCGGTTGTATTAGACTTTTATTAATATTATATATAATACTAGATAACTTGCATTTGCACTGTATCAAATTAAACCTATGGCTGGCTAATCACAAGCTGTAAATTTTTCACTACACATGTAACAGAACAGCAGAAAGAAATGTTGTGTGAACGCTCTTTATCAGTTCAGGTATTTAGATTTTCAATCTCAAGCTGATTTTCTTCACTATCGCCAACACGACAACGATATTAATTGTAAGATGATGTCATATAGTACTTCTTGTTATTTTTATTTCATTTTGAATTTGGTATTTTCACTTCTTGTAAAAGTGGTGGTTCTTGACCGAAAGCTGATTTTTGACCAGGAGGTTTCCGATAGGGAGGAGAGGATTATTGTACAGGGTTTTAAGACTGGGAGATTATTGCCTTTTTACATTGAGATATTTTGACCACGGGGAATTTGGTCCTAGAATTCAAAACAGCAACTTATTAGCAAAGAGCGAAAACATTGAGTGGGTTGTCTCTACCAGGCGACCCCTTCCATACCTCATCCAACCATTGGTGTAAGAGCACATGTGCAGTTTCATGTTAAAAAGGAATTAATATTTACTTGATCAACAAGTAAAATTTGAAATAAACTACCATATTAAGAAAATTTGTAATTCAATTAAAAATTTAATTGACTTAAGCTACCTCTAAATATTGTCCATTATGTCTCAGGATATTGTCTTAGTTATTTTTTCATCGGTACAAATTATTTAACAAATGGCAATCTAAAATTAAAATCTTTGGATTTTTATTGTCATCGAAATGAGCATTGTCACAGGGGATAGAATTTACCGGGGTGGAATATACCTAGAACCTTTGTCGTATATCAAGTTAAAAAGTATTCACATTGAAAAAAATATTAATTTAAAAACGAAAATCAAAATCTTGAAATGCCTATTCATTTAGAAATTATCATCGATAAGAAAAAATAGAAGACTGCAATTTTATTCCGATATTCAGCCATATTCTCCAGTTCATATTATAAATTGCGCCCACTAATTTTGTCATAAGCTTTTCTTCAATATACTTTTAATGGTGTCCGGAAAACTACCAGTCGGAAAACTGCCGACATGGAAAACTGCCAGGCAGAAAACCTCCGAGTCAATTATTTGCAATTTATGTATTTTTTGACTTTTGTGAATTATAATATAGGTTAAGCACATTCTAAGAGCATTCTAATTCATTGGAAAAAAATACCGCGTTAGCCCTTCGTTAAGATGTTAAAGGGTCATTATTTTTCTACAGTAATAACTATATCAGATAATTAGGTAGGTAATAGCAGTTCAAAAATCATAGATGTTGGGTTGCAAATTTTACATTTTTCGCACATATCGATCGAAGTTGTTTTATAATATATTCAAGTGAATATTAATCATGAAGGCTTGTTCAATTCTCAAATTTAAAAAAAAGCTACTAATTAGGCACTAGTCCTGTTACTAACCGATAGTGTAAAGATGCGTTGTGTAAACAAAGAAATAATTGTACTCTGTCCATAATACAATTATTTCTTTGTTTCTTCTCTTAGTATTTTCTAACAAAAGTTTTAGTTTTCAATTTCAATATTGTATTTATATATTTTTCTAATAAATTTGATTACATTTAACTACTATTTTTGTTTTGTATACTATGTAAAAATGAATGTCCCTTTTACTTCTTGAACGAAGGGCGAATGCCGTTTTTTAGTAATTAAAATGTTATTATATAGTGAGTAAAGGCATTAAAATGCCAGTAAGTGACAAGCAGTTTTCTGCATCGGCAGTTTTCTGACTTGCAGTTTTCCGTGTTCCACTTTTAATACATATTCCATTAATTGATTTCAAAGAAATGCATATTTTCTCACCCAAAACGAACTGAGAGTAAATTTTTTAAATTATATACTAACTTCATATTTATTTGAGGTTGCATTTGTTATTTTATGCTAATTTGTTGTTTTATTGTCAATTTTTTATCTATGCTAATTTTGTTATTTGTTGTTCATTTTGTTATTTTATGCTCATTACCTTCGCAGAATGCGATAAAGTTATATTTTCAGCGGACTTTATTTATATATTTATTTATTTATCATCTTGTTTTTCGCTTAACTGAAAAAGTGTTCAACCAAATTGCCTGAAATTTGGTGAAACGATTGGTCAATATCCAGTGACCTGCTGCTAGAATTTTTTGGAGCGACCCAGTCAAAGGTCAAGGTAATTTACAACTCGATAACTCAAAAAGTATTGAACCATATTGCATGAAACTTGGTGGGACGATTGGTCAATATACAGGAACAATTTTGTTAGATTTTGAGAGCGATCAGGTGAAAACTCAAATATCAAGGTCAAGGCCATTTGTAACTCAATAACTCCAAAAGTATTCAACCAAATTGTCTGAGATTTGATGGGACGATTGGTCAATGTCCAGGAACGATCTGGTAGAATTTTGGAAGCGATCCGGTCAAAGGTCAAGTTCAAGGTCATTTACAACTCGATTACTCAAAAAGTATTGTACCATATTTCATGAAACTTGGTGGGACGATTGGTTTTTATCCAGTTAGCAGTTTCTTAAATGTTGGGAGAGAACGGGTCAAAGCGGAGGCGAAGGTTTGCGCTCTACCGAGTGCACATAATCTAGTTTTGTTATATAATGCTAATTTTGAAATTTATGCTAAATTTGCTTTTTATAGTAATGTTGTTTTTTCATGCTCATTTTGTTATTTTAAATCAAATTTTGTGTATATATCCTAATTTTGTTCTTTCATGCTCACTTTGTTTATCTATACTAATTTTCTTGTTTAAAACAACTTTGTTATTTAAAACAACTTTTTTATCTAAAACAACTTTTTTTTAAAACAACTTTTTTATTTAAAACAACTTTGTTATTTAAAACAACTTCTTATTTAAAACAACTTTTTTTATTTAAAACAACTTTTTTATTTAAAACAACTTTGTTACTTAAAACAACTTTGTTATTTGAAACAACTTTTTATTTAAAACAACTTTGTTATTTTATGCTCATTTCCAAGCGCTACAACAAGCCTTATATAAATTTATATCCTTACAGCATGCATAATCTTCTAGATAATCCATCTCATTTGGCATTCATGTGCAAGAAGAGGCCCATGCATAAGGAATACATTCTCCACTGTTGAGATTGTAGCCAAAATATAACAGGGGCTAGAAACACAGAAGAGGAGTCGCCTCACTGGCCAAGCTTTTGAGCATAAACACTGTATATTAATTGAAGGGATAAGGAACTAAAGGTTATATCCAATATTTTGGATATTTTTCCAATCCACGGTGGATAAAATGCTTTAATTACCAGTTTTATAATCCTCACTGTCGTTTAATTAAACTTGGTAAAGCTCTATTTCTCAGTTAGTAAAGCAGATAGTCTTTACTTAATTGGATAGTTAGTTTACTTAATTGGATAGTTGCTTTACTTTATTTGTTTTTTAATATATAGATTAAATAAATAATTAACCTGTTACCTGTATACTGTGCATATTGAAATATATATGTTGCAAAAATAACAATTTTAATTTAGGAGTACATACCTTAATTATCATCGAAGTATACTTTAATTTATTTCAAAAATTCGAATACTGTAATATTTCCAAGGATAAGACGATATAAATAAACGTTATGGTAATTCCAATTGAATTTTATTTAATCAATAATCGTCGTTGAAATGTGATATTTTAGCGATGAGTTTCTTAGAAAACACGACAAAATTAGATGAAAATATAATTAATGTTATTTATTTAGTTTTCCATATAGTGTCTTAGTAATATCGTATATCTAAGGAATCTTCTTTTTCCTTTTTGTTAATCGCGTCTGCGAAAGACACTGATTTGTTCGGTAATTTTGTTTGCACATTGGGCACACGAAGAAAAAATGTTAGAATTAATTTTAACCAATGGTTATCGAATACATAATTTAAATAGGATATACTTTTTATCCATTTTACCCAAATAGAATTAAAATTCCTTATAGTATAAATTCTCTCGTTTTTATATTATTAATCTGTATATCCTTTTATTCATTTTTTATTCAATTCTTTGATGTTTATTGTTTAATCCAAATGAGCAGTTGTCTGCATCTACAATCTAAAATTTTTGGTGATGTGAGGCCGGATACAATCCCAGAGAAACTCCGAAACGAGTCAGTCTGTCTTTTCATTACAGTGAGGGAAGAAAAAACTTAGTTTTCTTCATTACTCCACATCTGTGAAGATAATTTAGTTCTTCTTTCGGAATTAAAATATAATCCTTGACAGAATTGATTCAATAATGAAAGATTTTGAAGTAGTAAAGTTATAAGAAATGAAGAATTAGATTAAAGAATAATTTGAAGATTCTTTTCAGAGATATAAATAAGAAATATATATTTTAGTAAGGGAAATATTTTTTAGTAGGGAATATAGTTCAATTTATAAAAGGAATAATTTAAACAAAAGTATCGATAACAATTTTTTTTAGGGACTCTGAGGAGAAATATAAATTTAATTAACATTTAGTGTTCTTATTTTATCAAAAATAATGACAGTCAAATTGCAAACGATATACCACCACTGAAATTAAATGCAACCCGTAAGTCTTAATTTGATTCTAGGATCCTCTACGTAACAAGAGATTTGCAGAAGCAAGAGAACTAGAATACTAATTAGTTTATATTTTCCACCTGACTAGCTTTTAAACATATCTTGATTTTTTAACTGTAAACACACAATTTTTTATTGAAGGAAATTGAGTGAAGATAGATATTAGGATAGTTTAAAGTAGAATCTATTGTTTAGGTGACAAAAGTTATATAAGTTGGACGTACCGATTAGTATGTCTCTAGACCGAGTAAATGAGTAGTAATAAGGAGATCAGACCGAATTAGTATGTCTTAATAGAATTACCGTCAAGAACGGATAGGAGTTACTCCTTTAAGTAAAGTTTTAAGTGCACGGTTATAGAGACGCACGAACTAAATAGGAATTGATGATTAGATTTGTGATACTATGTGTGTTTATCAGAATAAGGATCGTAAATGCTGATTGAGTTACTGATTATAACTGACTATATTTTTTAGTAAAATGAACGCCATCACATATCTTTAAAGTAACTAATTTACTATTACTTAGAAAAATGTCAGAAAAAATCATGAAGCTAGAGAGATCCATGTCCTCTTCCTTTTACAAAGAATTTCAAAAAAATAAATCTATAAAATAGGACTGACAAATATAAGGGGTAATAAAACATTTAATATTTTACTTGTATATTATACAAAATTTGAACTAACAATGCAAAAAGTTTTATAGCTACTATGATTTAAATTTAATACTGGAACAAATTTTAATTTTTTCAATATTTAAAAAGAGTAGATTTTAAATGAAGAATTTAACATTGAATTTCAAAGCATAAACAATGAATTAAAAAAAGTATAACTTGAAAGTAAATACTTTATGAAATTAATATTCAAATTAATTTGTAGTTTGTAATGTTTAAATATATTTGGAGTTGCAATTGTTAGTTTATCAAAAGAAGGTTATTGAAAATGAAGGTGCAGATTCTAGAACAATTGGAAAGAGCACTCAGCATTATCTGTGATCAAAAATAACAAAATTAAACATCTATTATTAATAATATAGTAATCGCAATAATATAATAATTTGTAAATAATAAAGTAATTATAACATAGTAAACATGTGCTATAAACGCTAACCAAGTATTTGAACGTAAATTATATAATAGCTATATTGTTATAAATTAAGTATGGTAACTGAATTATATTTAAGAGAATAAGCTAAATGAAGCAAGTAATGGGGACAAAATAATTACCAAAGAGAGCAATGATGAAAGTAAATACCTACCTGTCACGACTATTTGGTTGCATAAACCAACCTTTCCATCACTCCAGCATCGCTCCACGTTCTTCCTGACGTCGATCAATCTCACTGGGGTGGACCGTCAATCATATTTCTTTGATGCAATATCACCAGATTAAACAATATGGTAGTATTAAACCCGGAAATTCCGGTTACTAGTGGTTGCAGTATAAATTTTCAACACTAACTCATAATCTTCTTTAGTCTTTGCTACATTTCCCTAAAATGGATATCGTATTGCAACTTTCAGAAGCAAAGTAAAGTACTATTTTGGAAGTTGTGTTAAATCGTGGAGTGGACTGTCGGCATGGAACAATTCATACAGAGCATTACAGTGGTAGCGGAGAATAAATTTCCTGGAATATTAAATAATCAGTATCCGTGACAGCTTTTTTGATGAGTATTAATTCTGCTAAATTGATGCTTTATACATTAAATTTGTTCTACGTTTATATATTAATAGAATAAATATATCGAAAAGGAAGAAAATGAATAGAATATTTTCTACAACAGTTACAATTGATATCTAATTTATTATTATTATTTTTTTTTTCAATTTTATTTTAAATAACTAACTGAAGCCTAAATGAGTTTGGAATCAAGTGGTTATTAAATTTATCTATATGTGGGAAGCTTACTTTTTCATAATAATATTTTTTGTTGCACAAAGTGGTTTTGTAACCTTTTTATAACATAACCAAGTTGTTTATATTGTTCATGATTGAGTCACTTGCCATTCATCCCTTTCTCAATTCGTGAAATTAATTTCAGCCATAAAATCATTGAAACAAATATACGAATTTTAAAATAATAATAATAAAATTCTAATCACGTTTATGAATATTTAAACTTGATTATTACGAAATCCGCAAATTCAAGCACTAATGCTTTTTATTGAATAAGTTGTCTTCTATATATTTATGATCTATTTCTTATTAATTGTTTTAGGGGGAATATAGTATACGTTCCTACTCTGTTCCTACATAAATACTAATTATATTTTCGTATTTAAAAGTTAAAATATATTTACGTATCGGTTTAGATCAACGTAAATCACATATATTTATTGTAATGTGGCGATGTGTGGCAACTTAGAGATTCAGTTAAGCATACTACAGTCCACGTTTTCATGGAGTACACACACATGCGTGAGCTGTGATTGGGTCAAACTCCACCCAATCACAGCTCTGCTCTCTCAGTTGCCAATGTCGTATACGTATGTACTTATTCCTCCTTATGTGTTCATTATTTTTACTTGAAATTTGGTACAAATTAGTTTAGTATATATACTAACAACTTGTAAAAAATACAGTACCGTAGAATTAAAAATAAGACATGTGTTTTTTAAACACATAGTCAAAACTTCCGATACATTCTGATAGTCAAACTCATTAGGGTTAAAAGTGAGAATATTATTGTAATAACCACTGGTTTTTTACTATATGATATCATGTCCAAATAGCTCATAATGATTTTTCCGAAGGTAGAGTTATCAGTTACCAGTATAGAGACATAAAATATTCTGTTAAAGCTCAGCAGCATATTTCTAGCTACGACAACAGTATTTGCATATTCTAATTACCTCAACATTACTAACCACATTTTTGTTTAGTCAATGACAATCATTATTATCTAGATGCTTTTATTATTTATCATGAAATATTGTTATTTAATATAAAAATAATTATATTCTAGCATATTTAACTACTAATGAAGGAACTATTAATGTAATAAGCTATATTATAATTATTTACCCGACAAAATCATGGACTTTCTATTTGAAATTTATTCAGTATTACATAATATTATTATATGAAGTAAATAATTAAATCTCGGCAAATTATTACACGTTAAACATGACACATGTGACACCGGACAGCATCGATCCAACAATATGCAGCGAATCTAAATAAATAACAGCTATCAGTATGTTTCCGAAGTGGCAGTCAAACCTAATTGCCGGAGTTAGGAGCAAACATTGGAGCAAACAAGACTGTCGCCTCTCACTTTGTGAATGTTTGCCAACCACAACAACAAAGTGGATGTATAGAAGAAGAACTATATACTAGACTGTTTATCGGGAAGATAGGAAGGATTTTTGATGTATATTCTTGGCTTATAAATAAATAAGATGCCCTATTCTGTGAGATATTTAAATATGGTAAAGCCATTCTTTATTTATATGAAAGAAAATGAATTTTAAATGTGATATCTCATAAAAGTAATTTGGCAGAGCAGTCGATAAGCTTTGTCCGTGTCCTGTATTTCATATCAGCTTTTCTGGAAACTTATCTCAGGTGAATCAACATTTTAAAAAAAGTTCATAGAAACTTTTACTATCTCAATTGAAGTTCTTTCAATGTTACAAAAATGATGCAAATTCTACAGTCAGATGATCTCAAAATATCCGACAACAGAGTCTTCGTGAATTCTATTCGAAATATTTCAAGTGGTTATTTGTGTATTTATAAACATGCTTATCAATGAAATTCATTTCATTAATAAGCATGACTGAATTCCTGTCACTGATAAGCATGACTGAATTCCTGTCACTGATAAGCATGACTGAATTCCTGTCACTGATAAGCATGACTTAATTCCTGTCAATGATAAGCATGACTGAATTCCTGCCAATTATGTATAAGCATAACTTAATTCCTGTCAAAGATAAGCATAATATAACTCAAATGCATTATAATTAATTGGAGTATATACTAAGTATATATGTACCTTCTGAAAATTTAGAAACGGAATGTGTGTAACATTCACTGCATAATATACGTCATTTAGCTACTAAATTAAATGTATACGTGACAGGAATGGGTTACATTTGAGTATAATTTCGTCTCTTGATGATTACATTAACTCCATTGTTCATGGCTATGGGGGAGGGGGGGGAGGTTGAGCGCCCTCCCCCTCTACTATTTTAAAATTATTATTCTAACATATCACACAATCCCAATAAATACATGTTGATTCAAGGGGAATGTTGTTTGGAAATTTCGATGAAAATAAGATTATTCTTAAAAAAGGAAATGATTGTAATTAGTTTCTCACTCACTATTCACTATGAAAATATATCTGCTGTTAATTAGTTACTTTAATCACGTCCAACTCTTTGTAAAATGCAACAAGGAATGAGAATGTAAATCATTTGTTTCATGACATAATATTCTCCATAAAAATCTATGTGTTTATCATTCATTGTGCAGTATCTGATTACAACTTTGATTATTATTAATAATTTTTTGGTCTAGTTTGATTGATTCACGTTTAAGTGATCCTCGATCATTTACTTCCTAATCATTTGAACTCCGTATCATTTAATTCCCGGTCAATTGATTCCCAGTACAGTATTGATTCATTATTGGTTTATGTATTAATTACATAACATATAATATAAATTTACACCAATTTTGAAGACAGTAACTAATCCATTTACTATTATTTTATCTTAGTTACGAGAAAACATCATAAGTGGTTAATTGTATTACTTATAATATTATGTCATTATAAATTATGAACAAATCTATTAAAAGATTTTTTTGACATTATCGTACCCTTCAATGTTCAACATCAATACTATTGAAATCCAATTAAACATATGATAACGAAAATTTAAACTAAAATAATTTTATGAATACTTTGGATGGAGTAAAAGTAAATGGATGAATGTGAATAACTCTATAATTAACCGCAATAGCAATCAGTTATTAATCATTTAAATATATTCATATAGCTTACGAATGAACCAATCAACAGCTGCTTAATATTTCCTATCACCAGTGATTCTGACTTGCAGTAAATGTAAATTAGATATAAAAAAAAATTATTTATTGCGGTAATAAGTTCTACCTGTTTAAATTCTGTTATTTTGTATTATATATAAAATCTATCATATAAATAGTAGACGTCAATTTTTCATATAGAATTAAAGATCGTAATGAAATATTATATGCTAATAATTGTATGTGAACAATATGACTGGGAATCGATTGACCAGGAACCAATAATTTGATCGTGAATCAAATGTTACGGGGATCATAACATTAGGATGAACATTATATTTGCAAATGATATTGAAATTTAATTGAACAGCTCAAGTTTTTTTAAAACTTTAAACTCTGAGTTTAAATAACCTCATATAATATGGATTTCCCGTAGAGTTTGAATCTTTGCAATCAACCAGTATAGAATTTAATACTATTATTAGCTAGTAAAAGTGCTACGCTTGTAATTTCTCCATCCTCAGCTTAACTTATTTTCATTCGGAATGATTTCTAGTTAATTTCTGTATCTGATGAAGGTTGCTCTAAGAGTGTTTTTATTTCTATTCCAAGGCTTGCAGAGTCAAGGTCTTACTTTTTAAAAAGAGAAAAGGTTTTGAGCATTGAGGAAGAAAACTAATCAATTTTTACATTTATTTTTATACATTTCCATCTATACTTTGAATTAACAATTTAATTTCGTAATTAGTATATGCTCGAACTAATTTAACGTATATTGTAATCAATATCCTCATAACGAGATTTGATATGCAATACTTTTTTTCCATTAATCCATTACATTTTCCATTAAATTACCGAAGAAAATATATAAGTTACACAATAATTTTAGAAGATAATTTTTTCATCGAATTGTCTCGATTTATCCTATAGCATTGCTTTATTAAATCCAATAGAAATATTGATATTTTAATGTGCTAACCAAATCTGCCGAAACCTTTTTATCAAACAAATAAAGATAAAAAGGACCGAATCCTCGTAGAATCTCATTACAGAAAATTACTGAGCATTAAAAGAATCAACTTTGCTTAGAAACTTTCTTCTGGTCTCATATGGAATATTCTCCTCGTGGATGCAAAAATGTCCCATAAATAAATTATTTTCTCATCAAGTTAATGGAAATGCACGCACTTTACTCCGTTGCAGCCTAGAAAATCGTATGCTACAACACAGTAAAGGAAGATGGAAGAATTTATATGAGCCTACATCGGAAATAGAGGAAATTATAATTTAAAAATCTTAAAAAATCTATAGCAGACTGAAATATCTTTCTCGGTGATGTTTTTTTAAGATTTTCAGAATATAGGTTTCGAATATGAAATATTTTATTGGAAGAAATTGTTCACATCAGATGATTTCTTTCTTCCAGAGATCACTGAAATACTCATCTTTATTGGAATATTAACTGTATTGTGAGATTAGAATACACGCAGACGATATTATATAAAAAGGAGAATCTGCATAAGTTTGTACAAGACTCCGCATCGAACCACTAATCGTATCAAAGAAAGGATTTCGAAATTTAAGAGGATGGAAGTAAATGGAGAATATATCTTTTTTTAAATCTGTTTTAATGGAATAAAATCAATTTCAACGGAATAAGAGCTTATTTCCTCTACTACTATTTCCTCTACTATTGTGTATAGTAAAGAAAATGGTTCTTTACTAAAATTATGGTGTATATGGTATAGAGATAGACGAATAATCGTTCAAATTTATATTCATTCTGAAGATACAAGAAATATGAATATTGTATTTAAGATTCCGTTTTGATTCTATAATATTTATAACACATGAAAGAAATTTTATTGAATGTTATCGGATTTTTTATTATCATCCTAGCCAATCAAATCCCCTCACCAATCAAACCCCCTCACTAATCAAACCCCCTCACCAATCAAACCCCCTCACTAATCAAACCCCCTCACCAATCAAACCCCCTCATCATAATCATTTTCTTCTATTTATATCACCAAGTACAAAGTGATTAGTAATTGAGGGAATCAAATGAAATTTGAAATATTTTTAAACATCATGTAGATTTTATTATTTGTTTTTATTTAAGCATTTTCGTAAATATTGAAGCTTTTATTGAAGATTAATTACTAAACAGTACAAATGCAAAGGGTCGATACATTTCTATCTCAGGTTTTTGTCCTCAGATTAATTTATTCATCAAAAAAATAAACTGTAGTTAACTATAAAAATAACTACAGTCCGATGAGTACGAATGGTGATTTAAGATTGTAAATTATCATTTAGAAATAGGTAAGTCTATGAAATACAGTAATAACATCTCATTTGAAAGCATTAATTACTCTGCGTTTTGCATGCTATCTGATCTTAGGACAAGGATTGGGCATGGTTATTTCGAATTTATTGAATCTCGTTCATTATGACACTGTCTGCAGTCTCAGTTCACTACATCGTGCTGTGATATCTTCAGTTGTATACCAACAATCTTACTATTATTTTACAAAATATTATCCGACCTAATTGCATGCAGATCTTTGTAAATAATAAAAATATCAATTATTTATGGAAAATATTCTTCCCTTTAGTTTTCCATCAAAGATAAATTAGATTATTCTGAGGTCGGTAATTAGTCTATTAAAATGAGTAGTTATTATTCAGTGAGCAATCTAACAATATATACATATATATAGATCCACGTTGCTCCGTGCAATCATTTCTTTCTAATACTAGTAAATTAAATAAATAAAAACGAGAATATAGCGTTTTCTTATAAGCATAAAGGTATATATATACATATACAGGGTAACCGTTACAGAGTAAGTTAGAGTTTATAGTGTATTTTCCCGTTAAAAATAACGGGAAATACCAATTGAAAACCCGTCATTAGGTTAATTTTAATGAATTCAAATATAAAAAATTCTGCATAGTCTCATAATTTTATGGGTAAAATACATTTAAATTTTGGATAATTGACTATATAAATTTTATGACAGATGTTGCAAATAGTTCTTTATAAACATACATTGTAGATTTTAAATAATTTTCAATTCATTTATAGTAATAATCATTTATTACACTCCTATAAGAATCGATATTCATGCTACCACCTGTTAACATATTTTGTCTAATTTCTGAATATTTCTCAAAGCGTGATAGACAGACAGACAGACAAATAAAGATAAGGAAACTATTAATGGGGGGTAATTGTATTTATGAAGTTGTTGAAAAATGAGTTGAAGTAAATTTAAAAATATATTTTTTTTCATGTATCCATTATACCACCGTCATTGCTGAAGATTGTACGTGTACGATATACAGTGTATCCGCAAAAAATGTATCCACTGCCTTGAATCTGCATTATTCATCATTTCACGATAATATGCACAATATGTCGGTACCATAGATACGTAGATTAATATTAATATAATAAAAATAATACTTATAAGATAAATTAAATGGCAGTGGATACATTTTTTGCGGACACACTGTATATATATTAATTCAAACTTGGGTACTTGTTATTGAGTTCATTTTGATATAGTTTATAATACTATATCAATTGAAGTCACGAAACATATTGTATGTGCTATGCATATATTAAAAAAAATACAAATAATTATATGGATTATAAATAAAATATTGTTGTCAATATACAATCTGAGATAAACTAATTTAATGTAACAAATTTTAGCATAGTTTCCTTGATATTAATTTTTTTTCATAATTTCTAGATAATAATAACACATTTAGTTATGTATTTTATAGATTTTAACTCTCAATTATTCAACTATTTAATGAATGTTTAACATTTTAATAAATAATACTATTTACTAATATCCTAAACTTCACTGAAATTAATCATAAACTATACAACAATATATAAAATAGCATACCAGCTGTAATGATTTTGCGGTAAAAAAATATTATAATAAATATGGATTTTCGTTTGCACAATATCTTGTAATTTATTAAAATATTTTCGATTTGTATTTCAATTATTAATATTTTTACGTCAAAGTCAATGGATAAATAATAATCACATTATTTCAACAAGAATTAGTTGATAAAATATATTTATATTCTCTCTTTCCTCGCACTGCCAAGTGTCATAAACCATCTTTACATTTCGGTCATTTTTCCTTGTCGTATCACATTTGGGTTTTACTCGATATAATTTATGGGCGCTCACGCAACGTTCATCATTTTACAGTAGATAGCTTTTTTGTGTGTTTCAACGGCTATAGGATTATATAATTTTTCCTTATGATGATAAATTCATGACTATAATATTTTCAAATGCAAATAGAGGAATGAGTATGTTGTAATATCAAAGATTAGAAGCCAAGCTTTTCGTAGGGTTAATCCACCTCTGCAGCATCGATTTTTCAAAATTACAATTTTATAGATTGATTAATAGTATGATTGTTAAAGGAATATGTAATAAATTGGAACAGTGATGAAAATTTGTATCTAAAAATTATTCTCGATTGCTTCAATTATCATATATAAGCTTCAGAAAAAAGAAAAAAAATTCCATTTGAATCTGACATTCAAACAAATTTCTTTTGTTAAAACCCAAATACTATTTTTTTTAATAAACCCTGAACCCGTTTGCTGTCAAAATAGACTATTGTCACTAGTGTTTTAAAGCTGTTTCTTGATATGTAATTGTTTTCAATGCTATTCTGCTCCTGTGTCTACCTATAAGAAATAACTTTTGAATATTTAATAATTGAACATTGATGGAATATTATATTATATTGCCTCTCTTGGGCTAATTGATATGGCAGTCAGTCTAGTTTGGTATTGACTTTGTAATTCATGAAATTGCTTATATTTCAACGAAAAGGTCAAATGTCATGCATTTTCTATTGTTACAAATAATGGTCGTCTCGATGGAAACGGTATAAAACTAACACACAGTGTGTCTTTGTCTGTTGGTTGGTTGGTTACGAGAAAAATGCCACTCCTTAACATTTAATATATATAAAAAAATGGACATGATTTTTTTTTGGCACAAATATTTTTGACATACATTTTTTGACACAAATTGTTTGACACAAATTTTTTGAAATAAATTTTTATGACACACATTTTTAAACAAATTTTTTGAGGCAAAGTTTTTTGACACATTTTTTTTGACACAAAATTTTGTGATACAATTTTTTGACATAATTTTTTTACATAATTAATTTTAAATTAATTTTACATATTTTCTTACACAATTTTTCTATATAATTTTTTAAGTTATAACACATTTTATTAAGTATCCTAGCCCATGTATTTTATTATATAGTGTGCATTTTTTCATTTATTTATAGTATAAAATATTTCTCATATATTTAATATATTATATTCTATAAACTTATGTAGGATGTATTCAAAATCACCACTACCAGATAGCTCTGTATAGCACTTTAATTTATTTATATAAGTGAACTCTGTTCGAATAAAGTCAGTTACTAACCAACACTCAATCAACAATGACAACGTTTGAGTAGTGTGATTAAGCTAATAGATTTAAATTCTATTATTATTATAGTAGTCAAGTTATAAAGCTGCTACTCTCAATGAATATAGAAAGCTCTTAAAACCCTATCCTTTCTATGTTCGAACATTTTCTTGAAGTACAATAGTACGACATTATTTTCGTGAGCCTTTTAGCTCCATTAAAAATCTTGCTGTAAGAGTTATCCTAAACGTACTCCACTGTTAACTATCTTAGCGTCTAACCGTTTAATTTGGTAGATTCTTGAAAGTACTTTACTTTTAATAAGTATTAAATTTCTAGGTTTGTAATTGAAACAATTGAATTAGTGCTCTATATTTTGCCTCTAGTTGTGGTGATAAATAATTTAAACAATTTATTCTAATTTCTGTAGAATAACATTTAGTGACTGTTTAAACCTGCCGGAGTTACCTCTTGATGAACTAACTAGTTACATCGCTGTTTTCAACAATTTAGATAATCCTTGTTGGCATATCTTTTCGAAGGTATATTCCGAACATTACTTGTGTGAATTTGTGGTGGTATATATTTATGTAAGCTTCTTTTTCTAATATTGAAATTATATATTCCAGATAACAAAAAAAAACATCGGGCAACTTCTTCTAATATATAATTATCCTTTAATTGTTCTAAACATTTCTGATCTAACTAAATAATTCTTAAAATTTTTATGATGTATATTTATATATTTTTATATATATTTCTTTTACTATTGATAACTCATTAATTTTAATAGGAAAGTACACTCGAAATTTAATATTTGTCACTATGTGACGTCAAATGAAGTAAATAACACAATTTTAGACACTATTGTCGGAAATGCCCAACAAAAGGTGTGACACTATAAGCGATACTAATTTATGATAAATAAGAGTAGTTAATATAGTTGATCTTTTTATCGTCTACTATAATCGTTGAAGTAATTCGAACGATTGGCGATATTATTACTTCCCAAATTTTTTGTTGCCTTTCAACCCCTTTTTTTCAAATATATGTCATTGAATAATAAATTGGTCCTATTCATTGTTGTATAATATTACATATGATGATTATAACTTCATTCACAAAAATCAGTTCATTAATATATTGTTTACAGTTAGTAGAACGTTCATATTTATATCTAAAAACTCA
Organism: Caprella mutica; assembly: GCA_947561585.1. Taxonomy (NCBI): domain Eukaryota; kingdom Metazoa; phylum Arthropoda; class Malacostraca; order Amphipoda; family Caprellidae; genus Caprella; species Caprella mutica. The sequence continues at coordinate 433,623 of CANNZV010000503.1, read as the reverse complement.
CAGTGATATAATTGTTGACATCGAATAAACTATTTTTAGAGCTGATCATGCATTAAAATAAATTATAAAATGAGTATTATAATAATGTCGAATGAAATATATTACTGATTTATAAATAAATGCGAATAAAGATATTGTTCAACATCATAGCAGTAATTTATTGAGATATCCAATTCTAATGAAAGGAAGGAGCAATAATTAGATACTTCCCCTATCGAATCTTTAGTAAAGTGAACATTTTATTGGTTAATACTCTACCAACTGGCATTGAAAACAACAAATAATGAACATTGTATTATCATTATACTGTCATAAAGATATGCAATCGAGAGTGAAATGGAAAGAAAATGATAATAAGAGATTATATTTTGAATTTTATGGTTTCTCAAATATAAACACGAGCTGGAGAGTACAAAGTATTGTATAGTATCAAAGTGAATACATATTTGAGAAGGATTATATCTTATAAGGTAAATTCTACAATTGATGAATTTCGTCCTGTTTTAATTATTGAAATTTCCAATTTTAGAAAATTGTTAAATGAAAAATCATCATACAATCAAAAATCGGTAAATTCCTAGTTCACGTCCGTATTTCATTTAAGGACGGGAACTAGGAACCGATCCAAATACCCCGTTCCTAGCTCACGGCCCTAATTATTATTTTGACTACATATACAAACGTAATACCAAAAAGGAATATCTGATATTGAAATTCAATAAAAAAAACTTTGGCCCCTTGCTAGAAAAAGTAAACCTTCTTTAAATAATTAAAATTACGACAGACTCAGAAAAATGCTAGATATTTTATTATTTGTCAATATATACAGTTAATCAAATAAAGAAAATACTAATAAAATAGTATGTTTACACCTTCATAGGGGACGTGAACTTGGAAAGGGGTATTTGGATCGGTTCCCCAGTTCACATCCAAAATGAAATAGGGACGTGAACTACGAATTTACACAAAAATCATACATTATCCACGTTATTAGTATGAGACTGATATTGATACTCTTCTATATATTATAGAATGAATACTTGTTAACCTGGTTAGAATCTAGTTTGGCTTAGTCAATAGATTGGTAAACAGTGGAACGGCATTATCCAATTGAAAAATAACTAGTCACTATGGCAGTCAGGGCGTGTGAGCCAAACTGACAGCTTCAGGGGTTAATTCTACTCCAGCGTAACTGCTTAGAACTACTCTGGGCACGTGCTCCTATTTGCCTAGCGCGCTGCCTAACTGCGGATACGCAGCACTTAGCCAAAACTGCTATAATAGTAATATACTATTGCAGTCGTGGCTAAAGGCCGCACATCCGCAGTTAGGCAGCACGCTTGGCAAATAGGAGCAGGTGCCCAGAGTAGTTCAGCGGAGTTATGCCGGAGTAGAATTAGCCCCCAAACTAGTCACTTTGTCTACCACGCTGCACTCTCGCTGCTCCTTGACTGCCGTGGTGACTGCTCCGATCGGCTTAACCGCTGCCTCGACCCTGCTCATATTTTCAATTGGGTATATTCGATTAGACCATAATATCAACACACCGTAAAATGGAAACCATTTCTATTTAGTTATTCATTCAAGCTAACTATAAGTGAATTACTTACAATTTACAGTTCTGTAAATGACGAAGAAGAGATCTGTGTTTTTAAAATATTTACCACTTTATATATTAAATATTTATTGATCAGTTCAAATAGTGGCTGTTCACTGGTTCAATAGAATTATAGTATATGAATAGAATGGCTAAGATCTCACTTGTATTACAGTTATGTTAACTTTAACTTTTTCGAAATAAAAATTTTGTTTGGATCGAAGGAGGCATGGAAGCACGATCGAAGAATGCAGGATATGACATGAATAACTTCTAAAAACCTAAACAGCTTGGATTTATTTAATGATTATTGATTGCTTTTAATATCTGTGTCGAATTCTAATAAATTTTTAAATCTTTACCTCAATTTACAGATTCTCATATGTTGTAAAATGGCAAAACTAAAACTCTCAATTTTCAACGTCTTGCTTATTTTAGCAATGACAGCAATTCAAAGTGGTTCAACGGAGCACTGGATGTGTTCCGTTATCGATTGTCCGATTGGTGCAGAAATTTATCGTCGTGAAATGTTGGAAAACTCGGAAGGAAACTGTTTTGCTGATTTCGAAACCGTGGCAGCGAATATAGGATACTATCGATGCGCTGAGATCTGCTTGAGGAAGCAGTGTGCTTTCATGGCTTCAAATGGAAGTGAGTACAATCTCTTAAGATTCTGCATGTATGTCTAATGATATGTTTCCTTTAATTAGCGTGCCTACTCGTATAACTGAAAGTACAGCCAAATGTTTAGATCACATATGGTACAACGGATTCAATGTGTCACATTCGGGTTCATTTGTGGTGGGCATTTCTGATATTTCATGTTTGAATTTGTAAAAAATATTGGAAAGAAAACTGGAAGTGAAATCTGGAATTGAAAACTGAATGGCTGCTGGATAATCTGTGGTGTAACTATGATAGGTGTTTCCCTAAACACATAAACTATCTCTCATAAGAAACTTTCTAAGCCTTGGATTAGCGAGGTGCTTCCTAACGAAATTAATTTTTAGCAATTTAGAGATACAAACAGGGAACCGTACCTTTTGACATATATAACAATTATAAAAATGCATTAACCAAAAAAATAAGTAAGGAGAAAATAAACTTCTATGGCCATAAGTTTAATACAATTCAAAATGGTTGCAAGAAAAACTGGCAAACCATAAATAAATTGTTAAATAGAGAAAAGAAGCACTCTGATACAATCTTAGATGATGACGGTGTAGACATCACAGACCCAGCTGCCATATCAAAATTATTCGTAAAATATTTTTCTTCTTTAGCACATGATTTAGACAGTGGTATTCCAATATCTAATCTTGACCCATAAATTATGTCTACTCCTTCCAGTAGCTATTTCTGTGTAAAACCTACTTCCGAGCAGGAGGTGATTAAAATTGTGATGGGTATGTTTGGTAGGGGAAGCAATGTAAATTGTATTCCGATTTTTATATAAAAAATTTAATCCATTATATAGCTGATATTGTTGTAGATATATTTGACTCGGCTGTTATTGAAGGTAGTTTCCATGATGTACTTAAGAAATATTGCATTATACCTATTCATAAGAGCAAAAATTCTAAGATAGTAAATAATTATCGCCCAATCTTTAATTTGTCTACCGTGTCCAAGATAATTGAAAAAATTATGAAATGTAGAGTTACTGAATATCTAGATTGTAAAAAAATAATTTACGATAAACATTATGGATTTAGAACGGGCTTTAGTACATTAGATGCGATATTAGAGTTCACAGATAGGTGCTCAGATAATCTTGATAAAAAGGCTCATACTATCGCAGTGTTTTTGGACTTATTCAAGGCATTGACAGTTGACATTGTGAACAAGCAGATAATGGTTAGAAAGTTAGAGTGGTTGGGATTCCGTGGTAGTATTTTGAGCTAGTTTTAAGATTACCTGACTGACCGTGAAATTATGTTGATATAAATTGGGTAATACTTCTTCTATTAAGAATATGAACATAGGACTGCCTCAGGGATCAGTTAGCTCTCCGTATTTATTCTCCTTGTATGTAAACGATATGCATAATTGTTCTGATAGGCTTTCCTTTATTCATTTTGCTGATGATACTACTGTATTTATGTCAGGTAACTACTTGGATGATCTCTGTAGGGATATTATTTTGGAGCTATCTAAGGTAGATTAGTGGATGAAAGCTAATAGGCTGTCGTTGAACGTTGAAAAAACCTCTTTCATTTTATTCACACATGCTCGTGTTCAATGAAATTTAATTAGTGTTTCTATAGGGAATGATTTAGTTAATCAGCTAACAAATATAAAAATTTTGGGACTGCAAATAGATAATAGGCTCAATTTTGATGAACATATCAATATTTTATGTAGAAAACTTTCTTATGTAGTAGGACTTTTAAAGAAAATGAAAACTATTGTACCACCAGCAGTATTAAAAATAATGTATTTTTCTCTTTTCCAATCAGTTTTAATGTATGGTATTATTGTATCGGGAGGATGCCGGGTAATTAACATAAATAAGTTAAAAAGAATTTTAATCAGAGCCCAATCCATTTTGAATAATTTGCCTACAGATAAAAAACACCTCTATTACTACTTAACCATTATAGATATAATATCCTTCACCATTTTCACAAATACTCCGTTTCATCTCTATTTTCTGTTCATTTTCATCACAAAATATCAAATTTGGCTCCAACACATATTGTTACCGGACAAGATCTAGAATCAACGATAATTTGAATTTGCAACAAATTCCTTAAACTGTGTCACAAAATCAATTTTTTTACAATTCAGTAAAGATCTGGAATGCTTTACCTAACTATATTAAAACTGTGCATAATAGTGGGAAGTTTAAGCGTGAAATCAGAAAATGGATTAACTCTGAAGTGTAGATTATATTATGTAGAATTTAGATTCGGAGAGGTTAGATTAGAGGTAGATACTTCTAACGATCATTTGTCCTTTTAATTGTAATTATATATTTGTTTATCACATTTTCATGTACAATTTGTTTTCATTTTGGTGATTGTAAGTTTGGTAGTATAGCATTGAAGTTTTTTTGTAGTGATAATTTTATTTGTAGCATTATAGTCTCCACCAAAAAAAAAACAAAGCTGAATGCAATGGATAAGCTTGTCATAGGAGTCTATGTAGCTCCGACACACACACGGTTACGAATAACAGTTAAGAAGGAGTCTCTCCACAGACAGATGAAAGGGTTTTTCATATCCACCTTGAAAAACACTTGCCCATAGTTCCAATTACTCAAATACCGTCTAACAGAATGCCACAGCAACCCTTCGTAGAGAATCTAAGCTGAACTTGTTTTAACCCTAGTGAGTTTGACTATCAGAATGAAGGGGACTTTTTTGGATATGTGTTAAATAAGACATGTCTTATTTATAAATCACAAGTTGTTAGTATGCATACTATGTAAACTAATGTGTAGCTACTAATTTTCAAGTAAAAATATTGAACATATAACGAGAAATAAATACATAGGTATATAAAACGGTACACGGAAAACTGCCAGTCGGAGGACTGCCAGGTGGAAAACTGCCGAAGCGGAAAACTGCCAGGCGGAAAGCTGCCAGTCAATTACTGGCAATTTAAAGACTTTAGTCAATAATAACGTACATTTTAATTAATAAAATCTTGTTAAGGAGTTAACCCAACGTTAAACAGTTAAAGAACATACATTTTTACTTAGTATACAAAACAAAAATAATAGTTAAATGTAGACAATTTATTAGAAAAATATGTAAATATATAAATATTAAAGATATAAATGAAATATTATATAGAAATTAAAAACTAAAATCTTTCTTAGAAAAGGTTTAAAATACTAAGAAAAGAAACAAAGAAATATTAGTATTTAGGACAGAGTACAATTTCTTTGTTTACACAACGCATCTTTAAATTATCAGTTCATAACGCGCTAAATGTCTAATTATTATTTTTCTATAATTTGAGAATTGAACAAGCCTTCAAGCTTAATATTCGGTTGTACTCATAATAAAACAACTTCGATCTATGTTTGTGAAGTATTTAGAATTTGCAACACAACATCTATGATTATTAAACTTCTATTACCTACCAATAGTACCTAAATCTCTGACAATTTCGCTCGATCGAATTGGATTGTACATTAATTAATAATACTTGTTACATATAAATGAATATTTTAAAAATGAAGGAATTGTGCTATTGACATGTAGAATAAAAATGTAAATATAATAAATATTGAACATACATATACATATGTTGATTTAACATACATACACTCAAATTGTTGTATAATTTAAGATTAATTAATTATGAGAATATCTGATTAGTTATTAATAACAAATCAGTACGCAGGGTTTAACGTTTGCTTTTGAACCAAAGGTTATATTGCTGACATTAATATAGGAACTATAAACAAGGGACTATATACGTAACTTAAAACATGTTTTTTAAAATGTACGTGACATAGCAAATAAGTATAAAATGGTAATTGTTACTTCCTTATGTGTACTGAAGTTTTGTTTACTGTGTGTTTAATGAGATAGCTTTGTTGAAATATAGTTTTCATTTGGATATTAAGTAATCCAATATCTATATTGTTATTACTGTAAAAATGAATATCCCCTTAACCCCTTAACGAAGGGCTGACGCCATTTTTTTAATTAAAATGTTCTTTGAATGTTGTTTATAAATAAATAATGAAAGTAAAAAATACATAAATTCCCATTAAGTGACTGACAGTTTTCTGCATGGCAGTTTTCTGCTTCGGCAGTTTTCCGCCTGGAAGTTTTCCAGACATCATATAAAACATTGGCAACTGAGAGAACAGATCTGTGATTGGGTAGAGTTTGACCCAATCACAGCTCGCGCATGTGTCTGTACTCCATGAAAACGAACAGATTTGGCTTATATGGTAACCAAATTGTATTTCTACGTTGCTACACTTCACAACAGTACAATTAGTTTCCTATTTTACGTGATTTACGCTGTTTTACGCCAATACGTAAATATTTTTAGGGTGTCCGGAAAACTGCCAGGCTTAAAACTGCCAGGCGGAAATCTGCCGAAGTGGAAAACTGCCAGGCGGAAAACTGCCAGGCGGAAAACTGCCAGGCGGAAAACTGCCAGTCACTTAATGGGAATTTTTTCTCATAATTAATTAATCTTAAATTATACAATAAATTAAATGTATGTTAAATCAACATTATATGTATGTTCAATATTTATTATATTTACATTTTTATCCTTCATGTCAATAGCACAACTCCTTCATTTTTACAATATTCCTTTATGTATATGTAACAAGTATTATTAATTAATGAACAATCTAATTCGATCGAGTGAAATTGTCAGAGATTTAGGTACTATTGGTAGGTAATAGCAGTTTAATAATCATAGATGTTGTGTTGCAAATTCTAAATATTTCACAAACATATATCGAAGTTGTTTTATAATGAGTACAAGCGAATATTAAGCTTGAAGGCTTGTTCAATTCTCAAATTATAAGCAAAAAAATTAGACAGTTAGCGCGTTATGAACTGATAATTTAAAGATGCGTTGTGTAAACAAAGAAATTGTACTCTGTCCCTAATACTAAAATTTCTTTGTTTCTTCTATTAGTATTTTAAACCTTTTCTAAGAAAGACTTTAGTTTTTAATTTCTACATAATATTTCATTTATATCTTTAATATTTATATATTTAAATATTTTTCAAATAAATTGTCTACATTTAACTATTATTTTTGTTTTGTATACTAAGTAAAAATTAATGTTCCTTAACTCCTTAACGTTGGGCGAACAACATTTTCATAAATTAAAATGTTATTATTGACTCAAGTCTTTATATTGCCAGTAAATGACTGGCAGCTTTCCGCCTGGCAGTTTTCCACCTGGCAGTTTTCTGCTTCGGCAGTTTTCCGCCTGGCAGTCTTCCGCCTGGCAGTTTTCCGTGTACCATTTTTAAACTTTTAAATACTAAAATATATTTGGTATTTATGTATGAACAAAGTCAAAAAAGGCCGGTAAATTTAATAAAAGATATTCTTAAAAAACATTTGCCAAACTCATTATTAAAAAAAATTAATATTAAGAAAGAAAATTATGTTAGACGAAAAATTATCTAAAAAATTAAAAAAAATATAAGTAAAAATTATCTAAAAAAATATGTACAAAAATTATGTAAAAAAATGGTGTCAATGATAATTTGAGTCCGAAAAATATGTGTCAGAATATTATGTCAATTTTTTTTATACATATAAAATGTTAAAGCGTGATATTTTTGCTGCAATCAACCAACAGACAAAGACACACTGTGTATTTGTACGTAAGGTGAAGGGTGATTATATCTATTCCCAATGTAATAAAAAAGAAATTAATTCAACAAATTATTTTGTAACCGAAATAAAATTTTGTACAACTGTTTCTGAATGAAATTATTATTATTATTATAAACTATCTTTGCAGATGGATGTGTGATATCAGGCTTGAACAAAGGACTCACTGCACCGGTAGAAATCTTCACCATGCAACCAAGAAGCTATCCGATTGGCAACTTCAATGTGGCTCTCAAGAAACCAGCAACCTGTTCGTCAGAAATGACCCCTGTTCTAGGTTTAATATTGTGAGTAAATTATCAACGTAGTTAGCACCTCTTTTTTAAAACACTTACTCTTATTATAGTCATATAAATAATATGAGAAATAAAGGCATGAGCCTAATACAAGTGAATGTAAAAGGATAATAATTGATTTCAGCTTGCAACAATATCAGAATTTCAACACTCTAATTCTTTTGGATATAAAATATAGATTTGATACACAAACTATTTAAAAAAATTACCAGAATGATCAAATATGTCCCACACGCAAAAACTTTTTTCTTTTACACCGAACACCAGAATTTGGATACTATTTACTTTAAAAATACCATTAATTATAATAAAATAGTAAAGTTCCAATCAATATTATTGTTATTGGGATACATTTAGTGTTACGTGAAATATCAAAGAATATGTTATGTTTAAAAAATTGGTCCCTTTTTGTATTATAATGATTTTATAATCATATCCGACTTGATAGAATCCGATTTTTTTTACAAATGCAGTCATACTATTGAAAGAGATGGATAGTTGCATAGATATGAAAAGTGAAAATTCTGAGGATTTTTCAATATATTCAAAATGCACCATTAAATTACCTTAATTACAGTTCTTGCGACGTAGCTACCGACGGTGAGACAACCAACTCGAAACACTTCACCCATTCGCATTGGTCTGATGGCAACCCCTGGTTGGTCATTGATTTGGAAAAGCACTACTCGGTTCACAAATTTGAACACCTACCAAGAATAAATAATAAAGTCGGTCATTTTCGAGCTGTTGGTATTACTGTGAGTATGTTTGTTTTCATTTATATTTTGATTTTGGTGATTATCATTGATTAATATTGCGGAGGGACATATATTTATTATTATTATGGTGAAGGGACCTAGATATATTATTATAGAAAATTATAGATTTTCAAATTGACTTCATTCTTAGCTTTCCAATTATTATCATTTTTATATATAATATTATTTCCAAATAATCCATTAATTTTAATAATCAATTAATATTGTGAAGGGTGAAAAATATCATTGAGTGTCTAGTTGACTTTAATCCTATTTTCATAATTCACATTTTTTAAATCAGAAAACACGAATTAAATTATAAGATCCATTAACACTAGGTGGACCGCAAAATCGTACTTCCTCTGTGGACCGCGTATGTTATTTAAAAAATGTTTTGTATGCCTTAATTATACTTCATATTGTAAATAATCTGTAAAAGGAACCTGAAAATTTAAAACCTGAAAATATATCTATTTTAATAAGGGGGATAATAGTTGTCTAATGAAGATATAGTTTATGTTTGAACTTAATTCATTGTTTTCTAACCATTTGCGCGAAGCCATTCTCACCACCAATTAATAAAATCAGTATAGCATTCACAACATTGAATAAATTTCTATAGAAAAATTAAAATGGATAATAATACTTGAAAGAAAATTTTATCTTAAGTAGTTGTTGAAATATACAAATTTAAAGTTGGGTTAAGTTTTTTGGGGGAAATCCTGTATTGTAAGTACATCAAATTTTAAAATGCAACTACTTAACCAAACCTGAATATTAAAGCCAAATATCATCCGAATATCATCGTTATTACTTGTAGTATATAACGATGTAAAAACAACCTCATATAACCATACTGACTACAATATATTCCAAACTAGTGTATTTCCCATTAAAATTATTGGGTCAAAAGAAAAAATTAATATGAAATAAGAATAAATATATTTAAAATTAAATTGAAAAATGATGTGGAAAAAATTATGTTGAAAAAATTTGTTAAAAGAATGTATGTAGACAAAAATAAGTAAGTAAATCTAAAAAAAAAAGAATGTAAAAAATATATGTCATTTGAGTCAAAAAAAGTGAATGAAAAAAAAATCTGGGTTTAAACTACAATAGTGACCAAGATAAAAGGGTAGGCAAGATTGAGTTATTTAAATCTATAATTTCATACAAAGTACAGAACACTATTTATTGAAATTTTGCATGGATTGCCATATAAAGCTCATATTTGTTCCTATGAAATTTCAAAGTGTTTGGACAAATATTCTATCAATAGTTCAATATTTCTTCTCAAACAATAAATTCTGCTCTGGTCAAAAGATAAGGGTAGACATCATAAACTTTGAAATATTCCCGGATATTGGCAAATAACTTAATATTTTGTGAATAGATCTTTCCTATATCACTTTAATACATCTTCTACCAAAAAATTATACTAATTTTGCACAATATGAAGGAGTTATTCATCTTCTATTCATCTTCCAGATATGCCCATAATTCTGCCACATTTGTTGTGTTTCTTTTTTGAGTACAGTCTTCATTATTATCCAAGTAATCTAAATTTGATTGAGGTCAGGGCTCTGTGAAGGCCAGTTCATTTGAGCAATTTCTTCACTTTCAAATAGGGTCCTAATTTTTTATCTGAGTAGCAGAGTACGTTGTCCTGCATGAAATTCGGTGGTTGAAGGTCAGCTGTTGAATGTGGATAGGGGTGAGTATGTTTCCAAAGGAGCTATTTTATACTTTTGCAATAACTCCTCCGTGCAGGAGAAAAAGAAGACCAGGTACAGGAGAAAAAATGATCCCCAAACCATCACACTATACCACCTCAAAACTTATCTGTCTTCTTGACGCAGTTCAGAGTTAAGCTTTCCCCTATTCTAAGTTTCATTGGTACTTTCCCATTAGAACTTAAGATATTTAGTTTTCTTTCATTCATCACTAGAATGTACTTTCGACCACTGATTAATCGACCAAACGAAATTCCCTTAACAAAACACAAGTAGCACTTTTCGGTTCTTTTAAGAGATTGAAAGCTTCGATGCAGGAACGAATGATCGCACTCCAACTTGCTGAAGTAGAAGCGAAAAGTAGACCAGGACACAGTACCACCAGACATGACACTATTTCATGAGAAATTTGACCAGAAGTGTTGAAACTATCGTGCAAGCTTCTTTGAAGACTTTCATGATCTTCTCTCAGCGTTGCTTAGGGAAGTCTACCATTCTTCAGTTTCATTTAGAATTATTATTATGAATTATTCACAAAGTATTAAGTTAAATCGCCAATGTCCAGGAATATTTCAAAGTTTATGATGGCTACCCTTAACTTTTGACCAGAGCTAAATTTACTGTTTAGAGTGATATATGGAACCATTGCTAGAATATTTGTTTCGGGTGGAATTAAACACCTACCTATGTGCCTCTGATAAAATAGACGCGACGCTAATTTAATTATTATTTTCACTGCACAAAATTTTTGAATAATCTAAATAGAAAAATAGGAGAATACTTTATATATAACTATAGGGATATTAAATTCAATTGGAAAATAATTGTACACATTAACAGCCAATTAACAACAACTATATATATTATGTATTATTTAAAAGGATCTGTATTATTCCTGATAGTGTCAAATAATATATTTCCAAAACGCATGGCTAAACAGTAATAGCAATCGAAAGTAAGAGAATTAGGGTATGGTTGCTATGGATGCGTATTCAAGCGATTTTTTGTGCTAACGACTTCTGATGAAAATCAAATTCATACTTTCCAATAGGAGTGTTTACAGTGGCAGCGATTTGATCGTAAGAATACGTACGAAGTCGTCTGAACAACTTTAGCGTTCAAACTGTTTAATTTTTTCATGCGACTATACTATAGCGACAGATTCAGTCATTTTTGTATTTGATTCTCTTACTTTCGATTGCTTTTACTATATAGCCAATACCCCCATGCGTTGCGTTTTGGAAATATATTATTAGGTATTATCAGGAATAATACAGATATTATTTATAATTTGACTAATTGGTCTCCTTCTGGGAAATCTTACTAAATGTATGAAGTGCAGCACAAGGGAAACGACTTCCTGTTTTGTCGTCCTGTTTCCTTTTTTGTCTTACGACTTGTCTTCCTGTTTCTTCAAGCAGTTGCTTGAGCTCGCTGTTAAGAATGTCCTCTTCCTTTTCAATGGTAAGTTATTTTCCCAATTTGATGGTGTAGGTATGGGAAATCCTCTTAGTCCCACTCTTGCGAATGTATTTTTATGTTTTCATGAACAACGATGGTTAGATGATTGCCCAATTGAATTTAAACATAAATGTTATTATATATATGTAGATGATATTTTCCTACTATTTTCTGACCAATCTCATATTAATCTTTTACTTAATTATTTAAACTCTAAACATTCTAATATTAAATTCACTTAGGAAATTGAGAAAAATAACTCCCTAAATTTTTAGATGTTGCCATTAATCGTATTAATAATAAATTCTCTACTAGAGTTTATCGTAAAAAGATATTCAGACGATTGGGGTTAACATTTGATTCTTTCATACCGACATCTTACAAAGTTAATTTGATTACTTGTCTTGTTCATAGAGCGTATATGAGATTTGCTCGAATTATGTAGATTTTGATGCCGAATTATCACACTTGCGTAACTTTTTCTCTGGTTGCGTAACTTATTTGACAAATTTGTCTCTAAATATTTAAAGTTTGTTAATACTCCACTTGAACGTAAATTAACAGTTCCTAAATTTGAAATTTTCGTATCCCTTCTTTATTTGGGTGATTCAAGCATTAAATGTAAAACATACCTTAATTCATTACCAACCACTATTGGTTCATTTTTTCCTTTTAAAGATAAAATCCCACCTTTACTGTCATCTGGTCTCATTTATAAATACTCGTGTGGACAGTGCCAGTCTATGATGCAAAAGGTGAAAATTTCTCAGCATAAGGGAATATCTTTTAGAACTAATAACCCCTATAGCTCCCCACCCTTCTGTTCAATTCGTAACCATTCTTTTGATTTTAATCACCCAATTAAATAAGGAAGAAAATTTTAAAATTTTGCAAACTACTAACCAGTGTGATATTCGTACATTAGATTCTATATAGTATATAGTCACTATATACTTTCATAAACAGTCTCCTACGCCTAATGAACAAGCGAGTTCTTTGAATTTAACTATTTTCGATTAATAACTTATTATTTTTACTTTTATTCATTTCCTTATTTTAATTTTTATTAACTAATTAGGTGAATTTATCATTTTTGGTATACAAAATACTTCTTATTTCTATATATTTCGTTAAAATTAATCTGAATTAGGTTATTGAAAATGAATATTTTATAACTCGAAAGCTCTAGAAAAATAAAGGAGATATTATTTATTTATTTATAATATATATTTGTTTATATAAAGGCTTGGATTGGTTGTTACTTTGTACATTTTTTTCAATAAAATTGAATATTCATGAATAGTTTTTTAAAAAATATTCTCATTATTTTCCTATTTAGGTATATCAAAAACTTTGTGCAGTGAAGACAATAATCATATTACCGTCGCGTCTATTATTTCAGAGGCACACAGGTAGGTTTTTAATTCTTTCCAAACATTATATCAAATAAACATAGTTTAGACCCAAATTGTAATTGAGCAGAAACATACTGACGATCAGAAATCACGTACAGTGTAACCACCTCACACTGACGATAAGTTCTGACGATATCGTCAGTGCAAAAAATCGCTTGAATACGCATCCATAGTAACCTCAAGGGTACGGTTACTATGGATGCGTATTCAAGCGATTTTTCGCACTGACGACTTCTGATGAAATCGGATGAAAATCAAATTCATGCTTTCCAATGACAGTGGTTACAGCAGCTCAGCGTACAAATGAGTTTGATTTTTTCATGCGACTGTATTTTTTGTGTTTAATTCTCTTACTTTCGATTGCTATTACTGTTTACCCTTGCGTTTTGGAAATATATTATTAGATACATATCAGGACATACATTGCTTCTTCTGGCAGGGGGCATTTAAAAATATATATATATAACATGAATAATAAAGATATTATTTAATTATTTATAATATATATTTGTTTATATAAAGGCTTGAATTGATTGTTACTGTGTACAATTTTTTTTTCAATGAAATTGAATATCTTTGAATAGTTATACATATAAAAAAAATATTCTCCTTATTTTTGATTTAGGTATTTCAAAAGTTTGTGTGTAGTGAAAATGATAATCAAATTAGCCTCGCGTCCATTATTTCAGAGGCACACAGGTAGGTGTTTAATTCCTCCCGAACATTACCTCAAATGAACATAGTTTAGATCCCAATATCAATTGGGCAAAAACATACTGACGATAAGAAATCGCGTACAGTGTAACCACCTCGCACTGACGATCAGTTCTTGCGATATCGTCTGTGCGAAAAATCGCTAGAATACGCGTCCTTAGTAACCGTACCCTAAAACACAAAAATTACCAAATCTGTCGCTAGTCGCATGAAAAAATCAAACTCATTTGAAAGCTGAAGTTGTTCTGATGACTTCGTACGTATTCTGACGATAAAATCGCTGCCATTGTAACCACTCCTATTGGAGAGTATGAGTTTGATATTTATTCGATTTCATCAATAGTCGTCAGTGTGAAAAATCGGTTGAATACGCATCCATAGTAACCATACCCTAAATGCGTCATAATAATAAATATATTATTTTTTTCATTTATGAGCGTTCTTAGTAACTTGTTTACTGGTTTTGTTGTTAAGGCAGTACTGAAATTAGTCTGCAAGAGCTCAACTATTATCACACTAGTATTGTGCTTTCCTGTTTAGACTTGTAAACTCATGATCTAAATCTGGGAGCTACAAATTTACGTTACATTAAATTTTACAAGAGCGGGTTAAAATAAGCCGCTGGGATTTCAAGGTGAATATCAAAATAATTTTGGATTTTTTTTTTCAAATTTTTATCGACCTCCAGTATTCATGATAAGTAAGTAAATTTCGTACTGATTGGTGCACTAGCGCATAAATACTAACCAGTTAAAAAAATATTAAGGGTTGTTTTGATTTTGATTGACTAACTTACACCCTTTCAAAATTTATGTTCAAGCAGATATATCTCATGATTTTTTTACCATTGTAGTTCTACCTGGGATCTGTTGAAGTTTCGGATGGCAAATTCAAAGAAAATGGTTACGAACAAATTGGGTTCTACGAAGGACCGTACGGAGACCCCAACATCGGTGGAAACCACTTTTTGGAGTTCAACCTAACTTCACCCAAGTGCGGTAGATTCTTCGCCATCGCTAAGGAAGGAACCTACATTGCAGGAAACCAAACTCTGGAAGTAACTGAAGTCAGAGTCTATTCAGTAATCCCCTGAAGTGTAAGGAATACACCATGAGTGTAATGATTGAATTGATAGACAAAAGGAACAAATATCTAATTCTATTCGTAGCCAGAAGTGAAACGTATCAATTGAAACACAAGAACATTGAGCAAGATGTTGCTCTCTTGTCTCAATCAAATAATTAAATTAATAAGAATTAAATCATATAAACAGTTTCTATTTGTGTTAAAATATTTGCAACTCTTTCACTTCTTGTTTCTATATATAATCATCAAGCTAAGTGTAATTTATTGATTTCATAATTTACCAATTAAGATAATATATTTGAAATATGTATACTATGTTTGTATGCACTAACCGCTATAAAAATTGTATTACCTTTTTGCACGTGTGAACTGGTTTATCGTCAATGAACGATACTTATTGTAGAAGAGTTCTACTGTAATATGGTCAGCTCAATTACAGGTAAAAACAATATTAATAAAAATATTGCTCTCAAAAAATTCTTTTCATTGCCTAGTGGTTAGTTTTTGCTATATTTTCAATAGCTGTAGTTTAATTATTTTCTTCGGGTCTTAATACCTAATAGTGTTTTTCCATTCGTGCGTGGAAAACTGCCACGGGTATTTGTTTTCTATTCTACAAATAGTTATTTCATTCAAAAATTAATTAATTCCGTAATAATTATTGATTAACATACCAATTATAATGTAATGATACCAATTATAATAAAAACAAGAAATTGGGACTATATTAAGAAATAAATTTAGTTGTACGAAAATTGATTTCTTGTTATACATTTGTAGTTATAATTTAATAATGTCAAAGACAATGACTAAAACATAATCACATCATTTCAAAAAGAATTATTAAGAAAATAGAAATAAATATTCATTATTTCCTCGCACTGCCAAGTGTCATAACCCATCTCTACTTTTCGGTTATTTTTCCTTGTCGTATCACATTTGGGTTTTACTCGAAATAAAATATTGAAGCTCACGCAATGTTCATCATTTTACAGTAGATAGCTTTTTTGTGTGTTTCAACAGATACAAGAATATTTAACTTTCCATAATGATAATAGATTTATGATTACTTCATTTTATCATGCAGATAGAAGAATGAGAGTATAATAATATCAATGGGTTCATGGGTTTTGATCCCGGGACCTTCATGTTTATTCGCCACTACGGTAACAACTTTACAAAATTGTGATTTACCCGATTGATTAATGGTGTAGGTGTAACTTCAAGTAATATAGGTAAAATATAATAATAATCCTAATTTTTGAAAGTTTTGGACTTGAAAATTATTCACAATAATTGATTAAAGAATTTATAATCAACTTTTCGCTGCAGAATAAAATTTAATACATATGCAATTTGAATCTGACATTCAAAAACAAATATATTTTGTTGAAACACAAGTACTCTATTTTATATAAATTAACCAGCTGAACCCGTCAGTTGTCATAATGGATTATTCTTTTCAATGCTGTATGTATTTGTTTTCAATTCTCATCCTGTTTATATAAGACATTTTTCTTGAATATTAAATAATTGAGTATTGATGAAATATTTTATTATATTGCCTTTCTCTGACTAAATGACATAGCAGTTAGTCTAGTTTGGCATTGACTTTGTAATTCGTGGACTTGCTTCTATATCAACTAAATGGTCAAGTGACATGCATTTTCCAAGTAAAATTAATACAAATAATGTCGTCTCGATGAAAACGATACAATAGAAATAAAACGGTTTAATATCTATGAAACGGTAACATATAAATACGTTCACGATGACAAGGTAAATGAAAAGAATAACTCTACTATAAACAATTACAATTAATATTTATAAATATTCTTATTTGTGAGATATTTGTCGGAAATGTCCGACGAAGGACGTGACACCATAAGCGTTATTAGTTAATTACACTACAAGCGTTATCATATAATTTTTTTAATTTAGGTTAGGATGCCTCTTCCCTCATTCTTTTCAAGTATATATGTATATATGTTCCGCACAATTTGCCGATTATGCAAAATCTGAGGAATGCGTTGCGCATTTTTTAGATCTTTGAAATGTGCGATAGTCTCGATATTGTCGTGCAATTTACAAGATCCTGAAAATGCGCAGCACTTTCTCGCATATAATTTTTTTGTAAACTTTTCTTAATTTTTTATTTAATTTCAAAGACTATATGTTTACATTTTACAATGAGGTTAATTTCAAATTTTTGGTAGAATGTTTGAAATCTAAATTAAATAATTTAAAATACAAGTTTTGTTCAAGTCTTCTTTATTATCTAACTCAAGCCTGACTATCAATATATTTCGAAAATATTATAATTATAGCTTTAATTATCATATTTTGATTAAATGTTCCAATCAAATGAATAAATAATTGATTATCTACTCCATTACTGTTGGCCCTGCTTCATTTCCGTTTACGTGCCTTACACAATTTCGAGATTGTCGCACATTTTCCATGATCTTATGAATGCGCAGCGCATTCTAGAGATTATGTAAATTGGCAAATGGCGCGGAACATATATAACTTGAATTACAAAAATCAGTTGAATAATTCAATGTTCACAGTTAGTAGAACTTTCATATTTATTTGAAAGAAGTCGCAGTGATATAATTGATGACATAAAAATAAAATATTTTTACAGAACTGATCATGCATTGAAATCATTGATTTAAAATGATATCAAATTTATTACATTACTGATCTATAAATATTTGTGTATAAAAATAAAAATAAACATTATAGCAATAACTTATTGAGATATACATTATACAATTTTATTTGAAAAGGAAGGGTGAATAATTAGCTACTTCTCCCCTCTAATATTTTCAGCGTTAATTACATTTAATTAACTGAACATTTTTATTGTATAAAAATATAAGTTGGTAAATGTTAATTTACCAACTGTCATTAAAAGCAACATATAACAGATATTGTATTATAAATTATATACGAATTTTTTTGTTAAAAAGGTCTGTATCCTTTTTAGGGGGTTGTTTTGTATATGGTCAAATATGGTTAAAATGTATTGACCATATTGCATGAAACATGGTTGGACAATTGGTCAATATACAGGAACCATTTTGTTAGATTTTGGGAGCGATCGGGTTAAAGGTCAAAGATCAAGGTCAAAGCCATTTATAACTCAATAACTCAAAAAATATTCAACCAAATAATTGTCTGAAATTTGATGGGAAGATTGGTCAATGTCCAGGAACTATCTGGTAGAATTTTGGGAGTGATCGGGTCAAAAGTCAACGTCAATGTAATTTATAATTCAATAACTCAGAAGTACTTTTCGACAATATCCAGTTAAATTAAATTTTGGGAGAGAACGGGCCAAAGTGGCGGTTAAGGTATGCGCTCTATACTGAGTGATCTTAATCTAGTTGTAGTATATAATATTGTGTTATTTATTATTATTTTTCATTTCTAGCACGCTTATAATTTCTTAAAGTTACTTGCAGTTTTAGAGGTTAGCGTTAAGTTTATGCTCGTCAACTAAAAGTTATTAGGTTCTGTGTTAGGTAGGCTCGTATGCTTTTTTTTTCTATCACCTCTTCATTTTCCTCTACCATTCGTGAGTGCAGTCACCGGTGCTTGTGTCCTATTTCTTTACATCATTTTTTTTTCGTCACATGCTTTTCTGCATGATAGGTGACCTTTGTTCATGGAGCCACTTTTTTCTCTGACTGCTTCTTCCAGTCCCTTGTATTTGATTTCTTATTAAAGTCGGTGATATGATAAGCAAATTGGTAGAAGCTGACGTTAAACCCCAAATAAATCAAATTATATACATGCAACTAGATTTGTTAATCAGAGTCACAAGTTTCCTTTTTAGTGTCTATCTGTCTATTAAATTAAGCTGTGCTTAGTAAATTTAAATTAGATTTAGATTTGGAAACCCTAGAAGCGAAAGCTTACTGAGCCTAAAGTTCCCATTGTATTTCTCAAATAAATGTTGTGAAGAGTAATTATCTCTCGAATATTTGCTCTAATTGTAAGGGGAGTTCAATTTGAAAAAAACAATAGATAGATTATACCTATATTAACAATTTTTCAGAAATTTTAAGTTTCTGTTATAATTAAATTTAGTTATAGAGAGTGACATAAAATATACGTGCATGTTCAGTAAAATGTAAATAAACCACATAAATAGTTTCTCGAATATAAATGCGAGCTGCTGAGGACTAATATAATAGCATCACGGTGAATACATTTTCGAAGAGGATTTTATCTTTTAGAGAATATTCAGTATTTATTCTACAATTAATAATGAATCACGACCTTTAATAATTTCAGAAATCTGTACTTTTAAAGAAAATTGTAATATACACAATAACTAATTAACTCTCAATTGTCATATATGTATCATCATCTCATTATTGGTATTTAGTCTTATATTGATACTCTCTATATTTTATACGTAATTATTAGTAACCTGAATCAATTTTAATTTAGCTTAGTCATTAGTTTTGTAAACAGTGGAACGGTATTATATTTGATTGGGTATAATACCGTCAAATGAAAAAGATCTCTATTCAGTTATTCAGTTATATCTATTAATGTGTTCTTACAATAACCATTTCTATCAGACTATCACTGACGAAAAACTGTTCTTTGCTAGACTATTTACCATGTGTATATAATATCATTGATCAGTTCAAATAATGGATTGACTGAATAGAGATGTGTCCACAGTTCCAATGGAGTTTATGGTATAGGTATAACATGGCAAGAACTCACTTGTGTAAAGTTGATAAAGATTCTGTTTTGACCAAGGATGCATGGATGCAGGATATTAACATCAACGGATTAGATTTACAGAATAATCGAATGATACATTAATACTTCTCAAATTTAAATATTTATTGGTTTTTGCGAAGCTTTACATCAATTAAATATTCTCGTATATTTAACAATGGTAAACCTCAAACTCCCAAGATGGTACGTCTTGATTATTTTAGCACTGGCAGCAATTCAAAGTGGTTTTACAGAGCACTGGATGTGTTCCGTGATCGATTGTCCGATTGGTGCAGAAATTTATCGTAGTGAAATGTTGGATAACTCGAAAGGAAACTGTTTTGCTGATTTTGAAATTATGGCAGCAAATACAGGATTCAGTGGATGCGCTTCGATTTGCTTGAGAAAGCAATGCGCTTTCACGGCTTCAAATGGAAGTGAGTACAATATCTTATTACTCTGCATATAAGGAATTCTGTATTAATAAAACTGTTGTAATTTTTGAAAGTTTCCGTTGATTTGATAATTTATATAATATTTCATAATGTTAATATATCGTCTTTTATAAAATTAGTATTGTGATATTTAATATAATCATAAATTGGAGGAATAGACTATTTGCCAATATTTAACAAGTATTTTTTTATTAATTAATGAAATAAGGTGAAGTGTTGAAAGAGCATTGACTTTAAAAAAAACTGAATCAAATATTAGTGTGAAATTTAAAATATTGTTGGGCTTTCTTATATTGAAAGGGAAAATATAGGAAATTTGAAATATTTATCTATTTCTAATATGATAAAACTATCTTTGCAGATGATTGTGTGATATCAGGCTTGAACAAAGGACTCCCTGCATTAGAAGCAACTTTCTCCCTGCAACCAAGAAGCTATCCGATTGGCAACTTCAATGTGGCTCTAAATAAACTAGCAACTTGCTCGTCAGAACAACCCAGTGCCAGCGGTTTTAAATTGTGAGTGAATTGATATTAATTGGGTTGTGTTTATTACCAATTTTTTTAAAGAACAATAACTCTTAATGATAAATATTGATTTCAGTTGACAGTACACAGATTATTTCAGATGTAAAATACCGATATGATTCGTACTTGATATATAAACTATTCTTTCAATACAAATAGGCTATGTCAGAATTGAGGAATATGTCAATTACTTGACACACAAAGCCTTCATACCTTTTTACCTAAAACCCTGAATTTTAATGCTATTTACTCAATATTCGATTGAATATAATGCAGTTTAAAATATTTATTCCAAAATTTTGTTATTGGGAAATAATTGGAAATTGAATTTTGATTGAATGCAAATTTTATGAATAATTGAATTTCTTCAGAAGTAAGTAACTATGATTTTCATTTTCTATATAGTTTTTATTTTTTTATTTTTTTGGGGTTTTAGTTTATCAAGAGTTTCTATTATACTATAACAAATTTTTAAATAATTTTTAAGAGATTTTCGAATTTCAGGATTTTTAAAATTTTAGGATTCTTTATTTTTTAAGCCTGTTCAGGTACCTTACACTAAAAAAAGTTGCTGTATCCATACCGTAAAATAGATTTAACTTATTTTTATAAGGATCGGCAGATAAATAGTTGTTTCATAAAATGTACTTTACAAAACTGAATTGTGTGTAGTAACATTCGAGTAATATCAATTCAAAGTACGGTTAAATTTTTGTGGGTCACCCTGTATATATAGATACAAGGCCCTTTGTTATAGGGAGGGATATATTATATTTTTTAAAGTCAGTTATTTTTTTATTGTAATGATTTCATATTGATATCATAGAGCTGATTGAATTCGATTTTTTTACAAATACAGTTTTACAATCTATAAGGTTGGATGGATATTTGCATAGATAAGGTAATTAGTTACGTCAGAATATTATCTCTCCAAGTAAAGTGTCCACATTGATTAGAATAACCTTGGAGATTCCATCGGGGAATTTTCAATGTATTCAAAATGTACCATTAAATTAATTATCATAATTACAGATATTGCGACAGAGCTACCGACGGTGAGACAACCAACTTGAACAACTTCTACCATTCGGAAGCGTCTGATGCCAACCCATGGATGGTCATTGATTTGGAAAAGCACTACTCGATTGACAAAATTGGGTACCTACCAAGAATAGATAACGGAGATGGTCATGTTCGTGCTGTTGGTATTACAGTGAGTATGTTTATTTTCATTTATATTTTGATTGTGGTGATTATCACTGATTAATATTGCGAAGGGGCATAGATTTATTATTAATATTGTGAAGGGGCATAGATTTATTATTAATGTTGTGAAGGGACGAAGATTTATTATTAATATTGTGAAGGGAAAAATATATATTATTGATAACGTGAATTAAAATAGATTTATTATTAATATTGTGAAGGGAAATAGATTTATTATTAATATTGTGAAGGGAAATAGATTTATTATTGATAACGTGAATGGAAATAGATTTATTATTAATATTTTGAAGGGAAAAAGATTTATTATTAATATTGTGAAGGGAAATAGATTTATTATTAATATTGTGAAGGGAAATAGATTTATTATTGATAACGTGAATGGAAATAGATTTATTATTAATATTTTGAAGGGAAAAAGATTTATTATTAATATTGTGAAGGGAAATAGATTTATTATTGATAACGTGAATGAAAATAGATTTATTATTAATATTTTGAAGGGAAATATATTTATTATTAATATTTTGAAGGGAAATAGATTTATTATTAATATTCTGAAGAGAAATAGATTTATTATTAATATGTTGAAGGGAAATAGATTTATTATTAATATTTTGAAAGGAAATAGATTTATTATTAATATGTTGAAGGGAAATAGATATATTATTAATATTGTAAAGGGTCAAAAAAATCATAGATTTTCAAATAGACGTCTCTCTTAATTTCATAGTTTACATTTGTTAATAAAAAATACAATTTGAATTATAATTTCCATTGAAATTATGATTAACTCTTCCCAATTTTATGTTCAAGCTGGTATATCTTATGATGTTTTTACCATTGTAGTTCTACCTGGGATCTGTTGAAGTTTCGGATGGCAAATTCCAAGAAAATGGTTACGAACAGATTCATTACTACCAAGGCCCGTACGGAGACCCCAACATTGGCGGAAACCACTTTCTGGAGTTCAACCTACCTTCTCCCAAGTGCGGTAGATTCTTCGCCATCGCTAAGGAAGAAACCTACACCGATGAAACCAAGTTTCTGGAAGTAACTGAAGTCAGAGTCTTTTCAGTAATCCCATGAAGTGTAAGTAAGGAACATTCCATGAATATGCATAATAATCGAATTGATAGACAGAAGAAACAGTCATACATTCGTAACCAAAACTAAAACAAGATGATTTGGTTTTATGCCTATATATAAAAAAATAAATAAAATAAAATAATAAATTTTAATTTTCATATATTCTTTATTCCTTTCTCAATCAAACAATTAAATTGGGAAGAATTAAATTATATATTCAGAATCTATTCATGTTCAATATATAGGGTTTTCAATATATAACAATTTCTCATTTCTGTTTCTATATATAATCGTCAAGCTAATTGAATTTTTTTTATTTTAATAGTTACCAATTGAGATACTATATCTGAAAAATATTTGTGAATGTATACACTCACTGATATAAAAACAATATTACTTTTATGCACGTGTGAATTGGTTTATCGTCAATGAACAAAACTTATTGTAATTAGATTTACAGACTAATTTAGGATGAGCTACAAAACTTCATTCGAAATTTATCCCTAACTGATTATATGTAATCTGTTAACTAAATACGTTCTCCTAGTAATTTAATCATCAGCTTGAGACACCGTATGAACATCTATTATTTGAAATGAAACTTTGTAATATCAACATTATGATGTCATTATTGAAATAAGTAAAAAAGTTGAAAAATATTGCTAAGTAATTATAACTCATTTTTAATTAATTCTATAATGAACTGATATGTAACTTTACCTCATATATATATATATATATATATATATTCAATGGAGTTCGCGGGATTCGAACCCTGGACCTTTAGAGTACTGTGCCAGAGCTCTATCGACTACACCTGGTGGTGTAGTCGATAGAGTCAGCCCTTCCATCTAGATGCATTTATATGTATCTGGGGGTCGCAGGACCAACAACTTTGAATATATATATATATATATATATATATATATATATATATATAAATTTATTTATTACAAGATATGTTAATATGAATTCTATTTATATTGTAGAGAACATTTTTTTAATATTTAAATTTCTATGGCCCCATCATAATTTTCCCATCTTAATCTTCTATAACCCCACTATAAAATTATCTCTACGTAATCTCCAGTTTTTTGAAAGATAACAACTATAATCCATTAATGAAGAACTGAGTAGAAATTTTTCGATGTGCTCATTCGAAAAAATATTTTTTTTATCTGATAAAATAATTAGATTCATTTTTTAAGCTATTATATTGATAATCATATTCATACTATTGTATCATATCACAATCACTATAATAATATACTCTCCGATCTTCTGAAATACATTTAGCGCTTTTCAAATTATATTGGCTTTCAATATTTTATACTTATATAATTGAAAAACAATATTTTATTTTCCCAAGGATCGATCACTCATTTCCTTCAATCCAATATTACTTTTATTTGAATATGATACTCAGTATATACAATTTAATGTATTAATGAATCACTAATTGATAAGATTATTGCAATTATTATTTATAATATTTTCGCGCTCGAAGACGGCTATAGCCGTCATGTTCTTAATTATAATTTATAGTTGTAAAAAGTGAGCAAATACAATCTTAGATGGTCCATTTACTTTAATTATTTGAGCTATTTTATTTACTCAAAATTGGCCCATAATATGCACCAGTCTGTGAAGTTTCTTGGAATAACTGACATAGCAGTTAGTCGCGTTTGGTATTTACATAGTAATTCATGTGATTGCTTCTATTTTAACTAAATGGTGGAATGTCAGGCATTCTCTTCTGTTATGGTCGTCTCGATGGAAACGGTATAATAACAATGGAACGGTATGATAAAATATTTGTCACTATGTAATGACAAAGGAACTTGTAAATAAATTGAAAAATTTAAATCTACTATAACCGATTACAATAAATATTCATAAATTTAATAATTCGAGATACTATTGTTGGAACTGTCCGACGAAGGGTGTGATAACATAAGCCTCATTGATTTATTACACTAAAAGTATTTTAAAATTTCCTAAATTTTGTTGCCTATTCCCCTCATTTTTATAAGTCCTTCCTTCAATTGATTTATTTGTCATATTTATTGTTATATAATATATTCATAGGATGAATATAACTAAATTAACAGAAAAAAGTAATTGATGACATCAAATTAAAATATTTTAATTAACAGAACTGATTATGCATTGAAATCACCAATTTTGAACAATATCGAATGAACTATATTACAGATTTATAAATAAATGAGTATAAAGATAAAATTTAACATTATAACAGCTTTTCATTTAGATATACAATTATATTTTTAAAAGGAAGTGGCAATAATTATCTACTACCCCCATCTGATATACTCAGCGTTAATTACATTTAGATAACTGAACATTGGTTAATTCTTTACCGACTGGTAAAGAATTGTACTGACTATTATATACAAATATTGTTATTAAGAAAGTCAGTATCCTATTTGTAGAATTTTTTGAAAAAGTATTTAATATTTTATTAACAGTTAATGGAATTTGATATTGATTATTCACATAATTAATATCACACATTTCATATTATTAATAGCACAATGTCTTCATTAATTATTACTCATTCCACATGATTTATATTACAATTTCACCATTAAGTATTTCACATTTGTAATTGTGTTAGTTACCCCTGTGTGTAACTTAGGGACTTAGTATTGAAGTTCTCTTATCAATAAGCTGATTAAAAATCATACTTGTACCATCAGTAAATTTAAGAAAAAATCGATTGTTGCACTGACACTCTGCATCAAAAAACATTGAAAACATTTCAAATAAATTTTAAAATGTTTATTTCAAAATATATAAGTATAACTAAGTTTGATATATTATTATCCTCTAGATTATACCAACCATTTCCCTTTAAGACAAAATGGTTATATATATAACAAAATACATTTTCAAAATTTTGTATATAATAGTACATCTCATGAAACATAAAATAAAACATTAGAAAGATTTCTGTATGTAGATTAATCATCTTACTTCAATTTGTCTTTAGACTGTTTTACAGTATAAACCTTCATTCGAAAGTTATAAGACAAAATGGAAGAGGTATTTAAGTGTCCGAATGCTCCTTCCTGTAAGGAGACATCGAACCAGCTGTGAGGATAATTCGGACACCATAAAACTAGTTAAAACATTGGAAATTCAGGTAATTATACGATAGGATGGATTTTGGATCTAGAAATTTAATTGAAATAAGCCACGACTAGGTATTCACAGTAACAAAAATTTATCGTATTTGAAATTTTAGCATAATTATAATGATTGAACATTTTGACATTTTCTCCAACATAATATAGATGGTTCTAGGTAAATTGCTCGAAAACAATTGCTCGAAAGACAATTGCTCGAAAACAATTGATCGAAAAACAATTGCTCGAATGAACAATTGCTCGAAAGAACAATTATTGCTCGAAAGACAATTACTCGAAAAACAATTGCTCGAACGAACAATTGCTCGAACGAACAATTGCTCGAATGAACAATTGCTCGAATTATCAAATTGCTCGAATGAACAAAATTGCTCGAATTAAAAAATTGCACAGTTTTCGATTTAATAAAAGTCAGTTATTCATGAAGTGGAGCTGCACCTAACAATCCTTGTTTCTTTCTAGTAATTGATCATTAATCATTCTATAAATGATTTCAATTATTACTCATTCTGTATAATCTTTTTTTTAGACCATTTGTGTCATCTCGTATGTACCATGTGAATTGGAATCATGTTGTGAATCACTACTATTCATGTTTTTTTATCATAAAACCCGAATTTTTTGGTAGATTTATTGAAACTCTGCCTTAACTTTGAGTTATTTTACCTATTGAGGTACCTCATACAGATAGGCTAATAATAAATATATTTACGGGTTTTTTGATAAAAAAAAAACATGAATAGTAGTGATTCACAACACATGATTCCAATTCACATGTTACATACGAGATGACACAAATGGTCTAAAAAAAGATTATGCAGAATGAGTAATAATTAAAATCATTTATAGAATGATTAATGATCAATTACTAGAAAGAAACAAGGATTGTTAGGTGCAGCTCCACTTCATTAATAACTGACTTTTATAAAATCGAAAACTGTGCAATTTTATAATTCGAGCAATTTTGTTCATTCGAGCAATTTGATAATTCGAGCAATTGTTCATTCAAGCAATTGTTCATTCGAGCAATTGTTTTTCGAGCAATTGTTTTCGAGCAATTGTCTTTCGAGCAATTGTTTTCAAGCAATTTACCGGCTACCAATATAGATAGCTCAAGAGCAATCACTGTGTAATTGACTTATGTTGAATAGCTAAATATCAAAAAGAAATGGTATAACTATTTCCTGTTTCTTTGGGTACAACTATTTCTTTTTTCTTGAAATTACGCCAAAGATAGTAAATTACATCTTAAATATCCCGTTAGAAAGTGGTCGAAGCCCGTCGAAGATGCCAATTGTTAAAAAGGATAATATTCTTTTTAGGGGGTGTTTTTATTTGAATTTAAAGTAATTCGAGGTTCTAGGTCTTATAGTTCTATAGATTTTTAGGTTATGCGGGAAGAGGGAAATAAAACCACACTAAGTGCATATCAAAATTTGTCCGACAATGTACAATGAATGAATGAGTTAAAGTACAAGTATAGGCACAGTGCAATATTGCAACACCGCAAGGCGGCACTTTATCCACAAGAGTAAATCCATGAGTGATCCTTATGATCTTATCCTAAGTCTACAAGCAAAGAGTGAACATCATTGTTATTATGCACAGGTATTATATATTAATTTTAAAGAATATAGAATCAGAGTTTACTAGGTTGTGGTCAAATCACGTACGCTCGGAAAAAAAAACTGTAAAAGCTTCTTACAAAGATATCTAATTATCTATGCATGTTTTTTTTAACCCTAGTAACCTAGGGACTGCTCCAGGTGGACCAGTCCTCATGTAAAATATTAATAATTTTATTTTTAATCCGATTAGTAAGCTGTCTTTCATGATTTTTACTTTTCAGAATAAATACATACGATTATACAAAAAAGAAGGCGATAAATGGCAAGCTACTCATATTATTAGCATTTATTCAAATATAAAGAATGTCTCAAACAAACAGGAACACAACTTTAAGTTAGTATATTTCAAAAGCTATTAAAGGTACATGTTTCTTTCTGGTATCTTTTTTATTGTTGAACCATTCTTCATCCACAGTTAAATTTTCATTAGCTTTATTCATTTAGTGAAGGTTATAAGGATTTTATTGATGGGTGGTGAAAATGGCTTTTTGCATAAATAGTTAGAAAACAGAAGAAATATTTGTTTCTTATCTTTACTTGTTAATTTTATTTTGAATGAATAATTATTCTCTGGCGTTTACCAATGGATGTGTACACATTTATTGAAGGTTTTTATAAAGAAAAAATATATTAGAAGTCAATTTGTTGAGATCTTATAAAAGTTGTAGCGAGGACTGGTCCACCTGGACCAGTCCCTAGGTAATTTAGCAAACTTTGATGGGCTACAGGTTACTAGGCTTGAGGCATATACTCAATAAAGAATTAGTTCTTATTATCCTAAATCTATTTACCATGCTATTAATTGGCAATAAGTGAAATTTACGCTCTAATTTTCTATTATTAATAAATATCAAATCGTTTTACTGGAATCTTGATTTCAATTATGCTCAGTAAAAAATGTAAATCTAAAATGTTAAAACTCTAAAGACTTGATAATACAAATGCTACTCTCTAAACGACGTGCTTTATTAGGGTGATTATCAAATCCCAATTATGGCAATATAGGTACTAGTAAAAACTAAAAAATGCTAAGAACTTAACGATGTATTATATTTGTATAACATTGCTACTCTGAAAATATTGGAATATTATACTGAATTATTATATTAGAAATAATAAGATTTTTGAACAGTAATTGATATTATATTTGCATTATATTGAATTTGATATTAATTATTTACATAATTAATATTATACATTCCATATCATTGATAGTACAATGTCTCCATTAACAATTACTCATTCCACATAATTTGTATTACAATATCATCATTAATATGTAATATTATGTAAAAAAAACTATTAAATTAGTTAAAATAAGTCGTAATCAATGAATGTATATTGGATACCATCATTAAATAAGTATCGTCAAGATGCTATTATTTTTAGAATTTATTTTCCAGAAATGCTCCCTTGTGTTATTAACAAATAAGAACATCACAAAATCTTCACATTTTTAACTGTGTTAGAACTAGCTTTTTTAATTGTGTTGTAATATACTGAGTAATATTTCAATTTTATTATCATTTTGCTGACTATTACTGACATTGTACAATCGTACTGACTATTGCGGACAATGCATTGTCATTTATACATATACTAGTGTACTTTCCCGTTAAGAATAACGTGTTCTCAATTGTATCAATATCTGTGTAATTTAACTATCCACACTTTGATCCGTGCCCTCAGATTTGATTAATTGATTATAAATTGAAAAAGTACAATTATATTATAATTATTTCATAGACATGACTGAGATAGATAAGTGATAGAGTATATAAATTTTATGATAAATGTTGCAAATAGTTCTTTTTAAACTTTAACTGTGGATTTTAAACAATTTCTAATTCAGTCATTTATTCCACTCATAAAAGAATTAGTATTCATGCTACCACTTGTTAACATATTTAGCCTAATTTCTGAATATTACTCAAAGTGTGACAGACCACAGACAGACAGACTGACAGACAGACTGACAAATAAATATAAGTAAACTATATATGGGGGCTGATTCTTTCGCGCACATTATATATTAATATATATTATCATATACTCTCATTATACAGTGAGACTCGAGTAATTAGTCCCAAATTATTTTTTACGATTAAATACAAATAAATAGTCAGATTCTGTTGATATTTCATACATTTATTCTTTACGTGGTCTTAAAGGTCCTCTCCAGGCTCCGGGAAAAAAATGAGTTTATTACATAATATTATAGAACTAAGGTTTACGATCATTATTCCGCAAACCGCATAATATTCGGTTCAGTATATATTTTATTATTTGCTTTTAAAGTTTTTTAATACTCTGTGAGCAACAATTGAGCGAATCACTAACCTGATGCCGAGAAAGAAGATTGTACACCCTTTGTTTTGATTTCAAATTTAGATTTTTAAACAGACCATACCTTTTTGGCCTTCTTTTAAGATAATAATTGTTTCTAAAAGTATATAAACGTTTCTATAATAAGTTTATCCAAATTTAAACCTTTAAACGAATAATAAATAGATTTATTAAACCAACTACCCAGTTGACAATCAAAACAAATGGTGTACATTCTTCTTCTTCAGACTGAAAATTAGAAAGTCGGAAGTAAAGTAGGTTTTGTAGAGTTTGGATTTTAAAAAACTTTAAAAGCATATAGAATTAAAAATCTGCTCTCAAATTTTATGGGGTTTGCAGTAAAATGATAAGAAACATTAGCCTCGTTGATTTAAGCAATAAAAAATTTTGCTTGGAGAGGACCTTTAAGTGATATGCCAGTATAAAATAGTTGTTTCATTTCAAACTATTTATTTTTTTAGAATATTTAGTACTCTTCAGGTGGCTCGTGATATTAGTCCATTATCACAAAAACATTCTTTCATCATTATTTACATCATTTTTATGAATTATGATAATGACAATCAAAATAATATGATAGATTATTACCAATTTAACAAAAAATAATCAAAGTTTTACTTAAATTAATGCCTTATTTGTTCACATAACCTCCTTTGTTTTGAATGATCTGATATCGCCTCTCAGCAGCAGATTCGGTTAATTTTCTTATGGTAGCTGGTTCTACAGAGGCCAGTGCATCCATTATTGCCCTCTACAAATCATCTTTGGGTGAAAACTGCCGCAAATTCGCATAAACCTTGCGCTTGATTATTGTCCAAATATTTTCAATTGGGTTCAAGTCGGGAGAACAGGCAGGCCATTATATCAAAGTATCATCTTTTAACCCAATTAAGGCCAGAAACTCAGTGGTAGCTTTAGAAGAATGTAAAGGAGCGTTATCATGCATGAATATGATCTTCTTTCGGAGATACTATGGGACATCATCTAGTTACTCTATCATCAGCACAGACTCTAGGAGTTTGCAATAGGCCACTGAACACTAACACCTTTGGGTACACGTACTGGACCGATAACTTCATTGTTGATGATTCTACCCATATCATTATGCCTCCACTTCCCTGTTGGCGACGAATACAAGTATGACGCTTGTGTCCAGAAAGAACCATTGTCCGGTCCATCCATTGCTGTTTTGGATTCATCAGTGAAAAGAATGTACTTCGTTGGTAACTTCATATACTTTTGGGCCCACTGTATTCTCTTTTCACGGTGTTTGGCATTCATTGGAGGCATTTATACTGGTGAAACGTTCTTCCCCATCTCACGAAGAACCTTGTTTTGGGTGAATTTTGGCCCATCTTTCAACCCTGCAGTTGCAAATATCTCTCCGCTAGTTTTTATTGAGTTGGCACTAAGAGCGCGACGGATTCTGCGACCCAATTTTTTGGCCATTGCTTCAACAGGGATAGCTTTAGCTGTATCATTGATGATACCAGACTTCTGTTCATCAGATAAATCTGTTTTACATCCCATACTGGTTAAAAAATATTAATGACTTATAGCTAGAGTCACTCTATTTTATAATAAACTCTTAAATTTACTAAACTATTCCTTAATATTTTGGTATATCTTTTAGATAAGCAATATTACAACAACTGATAATAGTTCAAACAACGAAAATTGATTTATGTGAAAAAATGGAAATGTTATCATTAGATATCAGTTCGGACTAATAGCTCGAGCCCCAGTGTATATTAACAATTTTTTTGTAATTTTACATAATTTTTAAGTTAAATTAGCTATATTTCTTGACTAAATATTCTATAGAAAATGATATGAAGTATATATGCACATTCAATAAAAAGTAAATAAACCACATAAATAGTTTCTCGAATATAAAAGCGAGCTGAGGACTAATAAAATAGCATCACGGTGAATACATTTTTGAAGAGGATTTTATCTTTAAAAGAATATTCAGTATTTATTCTACAATAAATATTGAGTCACGACCTTTGATATAATTTCAACAATTTTCACTCTTTAGAAAATTGTAATATAAACAATAATTATTGAACAATCAAAAGTCATAAATAATCTTTTCAAATTAATATTTAGTCTGATATTGATACTACTCTCTATATTTTATACATAAATATAAGTTATCTGTACAGAATTTAATTTAGCTTAGTCATTAGTTTTGTAAACAGTGAAATGGTATTATATTTGATTAAGTCTAATAACAACACAGCGTAAAATAACAAAGACTTCTATTCAGCTATATTTATTAATGCTAACTTACAATTACTAGTTCTATAACTGACGAAAAATTGTTCTTTGTTGAATTATTTACCATGTTTATATATCATTGATCAGTTCAAATAATTTACTTGCAGAATAGAGATGTGTCCACAGTTCCAATGGAGTTTATGGTATAGGAATAACATGGAAAAATCTCACTTGAAGTAAAGTTACAAAAGATTCTGTTTTTGACCAAGGATACATGGAAGAACGATACATAGATACAGGATAAGAACATCAGCGGATTAGATTTACAAAACAATAATCAAATGAAACATTAATCAATACTTCTCAAATTTAAATATTCTTGAAAAGCTTTATTTCAATTAAAGATTCTCGTATATTTAACTATGGCAAACCTCAAACTCCCAAAATGGTGTATCTTGTTTATTTTAGCACTGACAGCAATTCAAAGTGGTTTTGCGGAGCACTGGATGTGTTCCGTTATCGATTGTCCGATTGGTGCAGAAATTTATCGTAGTGAAATGTTGGATAACTCGGAAGGAAACTGTTTTGCCGATTTTGAACCTATGGCAGCAAATACAAGATACATCAGATGCGCTTCGATTTGCTTGAGAAAGCAATGCGCTTTCATGGCTGCTAATGGCAGTGAGTATAATCTCCTATGATAAAGAAAATGCTGTAGGAGTTCGACTATTGTAATATTCTAATTTTACGGTGATTTGATAGCTAAACTAATGTTTTATTGTGTTAATATATCATCTTTCATTCAAATTAGTATTGTGATAATTGCACAGTGAAACTCCTGAGTTATGAAATATTGGTTATTTCATAACTCAGATCCACTTCATAACTCAGGGACACCGATAGTTTTCTATGATTAAAATCTCCGAGAAAACTGTGGTTTTGAGGAATATTTATGACAAAATAATTATGACAAAATGATATATCGTTTTCTATAGTTCAAACATAGAAAACACTTCATAACTGAGGTGCATTTCATTACTCGAGTGCTTCCTAACGAAGAACTTCATAACTCAGGAGTTTTACTGTAATCATAAATTGGAGGAATAAACTATTTGCCAATAATTAACGAATAGATTTTTATATTATTAATGAAATAGAGCGAAGTTTTGGAAGAGCATTGATTTTATAAACATAAAATAATCATTCAAATTTTAGTGTGAAGTTTAAAATATTGTTGGGCTCCCATTTTTAAATCTTCAATAAAATTTTGAAATATTTCGTCAATTACCAATGGAATAAATCTATCTTTGCAGATGAATGTGTGATATCAGGCTTGAACAGAGGACTCCCTGCATTAGAAGCAACTTTCTCCCTGCAACCAAGAAGCTATCCGATTGGCAACTTCAATGTGGCTCTCAACAAACTAGCAACTTGCTCGTCAGAACAACCCAATTTACCCCAGTATATATTGTGAGTAAATTGATATCAATGTAGTTATTGCCACTACCCTGCAAACATTTCCACATGGCATACACATGGATGCCATGTGGTTGGGAGGTTATAATATGACAAAAAATTTTAGGATGCATCATCCATATTGATACAACCTAAACACTAAAATATAATATATTAACCATGTGTAATTTACCACATTGAAACCACATGTCAATTACGATTTAAATAACATATGTTAACCATGTGTAATTTACCACATTACAACCACATGTCAATTACCATTTCAATAAAAGATGTTAACCATGTGTAATTTACCATATTACAACCACGTGTCAATGACCATTTTCTTTCTTTCTTTACAAACATTTCAGAATACAAAGAATAAAACAAACATAAGCTTTACAGGTTAAAATTTTCAGTGAGTGTGGTTTTGCATGCTTTCACACAACACTGGACATATATGAGTTAACTAAAATGTTGATTTGTTATTAGTATGATAATGTATTTAATAAAACATATTTCAGTTATGATTATTCTCATTTTTTACACTTTTCAAATATTTATAAGACATGTTCTTGGTAAGATTTTTTTTTAACATAGAAATAAAATAAATACTACTTCAGTTTCTAATCCTAAATCTAGCAGAAAAGTTTGTTTTTAGAAATAAAAAGTATTAATTGACCCAATGAAAATTCTTAAATAGTAAAATGCAAAATCACACCTACTGGATTATTTTAACCTGTAAAGCTTGTGTTTGTACTATTCTTTGTATTTTGAAATGTTTGAAAAGAAAGTTTTGCATCTATAGATTGTCCAATTCTTGTCAACCATTTGATTGTTTAAGGAACAAAATAGGTTAGATATGATAAAAAAAAAGAATTTAGTATATTTCAACTTTAATCTCTGAATCTACTGTCAATATTAATTTTTATACTTCTTTGTGCACAATTTCAGACTATACGATAAATATTATACTTAATTTTTAGGTTAAGATAATAATATACTTCACATCAAGGTTAAGTTTAAAAGTGCATTACAATTCACCCAATACAAAATTATGACATATTGTATGGCAGTTGTCCGCATGGCAGTTTGTCGCATGGCAGTTTGTCGCATGGCAGTTGTCCGCATGGCAGTTATCCGCATGGCAGTTGTCCGCATGGCAGTTGTCCGTACACAGTATTCCATATATATTATACATTTGACAAAACCACATGTGTATAACATATCGTCCAAGGTTCCAAAATCTTTACATTGTAACCACATTGTTATAATGTGGACTAACCACATGGTAAACATGTGGAAATGTTTGCAGGGTATTGTCAGTCACCTTATAGTCACAGGAATTATAAATATTGATTTCAGTTGACATCAATATCAGAATTTCGGCACACAAATTCTTTCGAATGTAAAATATTGATATGAGTCGTATGTGATATACAAACTATATTTTTAATACAAATAGGCTATGTTCGAATTATGGTATATGTCAGGTTTTTGATACACGAAGCCTATATCACATTTTACATCGAACACTGTAATTTGACTGCTATTTATTTATTTTCATTAAATATAATAAAGTATACAATATTTATTCAATAATATTGTTATTGGTAAATAATTGGTATTGTAAATGAAATATCACAATAATTAAACATAATATTTTTTATAAATCAGATGTTTTTGTATTGTAATGATTTCATATTGATATTCGAGCTGATTGAAATCGATTTATTTTACAAATACATATATACTATTAGATAAAGTTGGATATTTGCATTGATATGGATAGTCAAAATATTATCTTTCCAATTTTGGAATTAATATATTAATTAATTTCTATACTTACAGATCTTGCGACAGAGCTACCGATGGTGTGAAAAGTAACATGAAACATTTCTTCGAATCGGAAAGCTCTGATTTCAACCCCTGGCTTGACATTGATTTGGGAAAGCACTACTCGATTGACAAAATTGAGTACCTACCAAGAATAAATCATAGAGACGGTCATGCTCGAGCTGTTGGTGTTACAGTGAGTATATTTGTTTTCATTCACTTTCATTTCAATTGTAGCGATTATCATTGATTAATAATGTCAAGTGTCATTAATTTAATAATTATATTAATATTGTGAAGAGTCAAATATATCATAGATTTTCAAAGAAACTTTATTCTTAATTTTATAATTTTCATTTTTTTATCATAAAGCACAAATTGAATAATAATTTTCCATTAAAATTATGATTAACTAACTATTACTTTTCACACATTTATGTTCAAGATGGTATTTTATATGATTTTTCTACTTGTAGTTCTACCTGGGATCAGTTGGAGTTTCGAATGGCAAATTCCAAGAAAATGGTTACGAACAAATCCAGTACTACGCAGGCCCGTACGGAGACCCCAACAACGGTGGAAACCACTTTCTGGAGTTCAACCTACCTTCACCCAAGTGCGGTAGATTCTTCGCCATTGCTAAGGAAGGAACCTACACTGATGAAACCAAGTTTCTGGAAGTAACTGAAGTCAGAGTCTTTTCAGTAATCCCCTGAAGTGAAGGGAATATATCATGAGGATAAAAATAGAATTGATAAACAAAATAAGCAGTCATGTATTCGTAGCCAAAGCAGGAACTTATCCATTGAGCAAGATGATGTTGCTCTATGACCGTCTAAAATGAATTATACCATTGGAAATTTGAATATTCATATATCCTTCATTCTTCTCTTTTCTCTATCAAAAAAATTAATTAGGAAGAATTAAATCATATATAAAGCATTTATTAGTGGTAAATATATTTACAACTTTTTCACTTCTCGTTTCTAGATATAATTGTCAAGCTAAATGTAATTTATAGATTCTAAAAATTGACAATTGAGATATACTATATCTGAAAAATATTTGTAGATGTTTGCACTCATCGCTATAAAAACAATATTACCTTTTTGCACGTGTGAACTGGTTTACCGTCAATGATCAAAACTTATTGCAATTGGATACACAGACTAATTTAGGATGAGCTACAAAACTTTATTAGTAATTTATCCCAAACTAATTATACGTAATTAGTAACGTAAATACGTTCTCAGAGTAAATTATTCTTCAACTTAAAAAATCGTATATACTTTTACTATTTGAAATAGAACTTTGTAATATATTGAATATTACATTATTGTTGAAAGAAATGAAAAAGTTGTAATATGCAAAACATTAATAATTATACATAATACCTTATTACACATTTATACATGTTTTATTATATAGTATATATCATATATTTCATTATACTGTATAAATCATTCTAGAAAACTAGTTAATTCTAATAACCAAGAATAGTTTCATTTTTCTTCATAGTTAATAGGTAAATTAAATTTAATGTGAAACAAAATTCGGTTGTTGCATTGATCAAAGATATAATATGTATTATTAATTATAAGATTTTGATGCGAATAAGTGGACCTTTCTTGTACAAGTGCGTGAGGGCAAGGAGTTGGCAAAAACAGATATTTCCATTATTCCGTTGATTTTTTAAATGAAATTATATGTCACTTACTATATACATTTACATTCTTCCCAGATTTCGAAAGCAAATTATCACAAAATATTAATAGTGGCAGAATTTTTTTTGTTATCATTCATCATACTTTATGTGTTAATAAACACTATATGTGGGCAACTATGGTTATGTTTCAATTTCTATTGTGATGATTAAGATAACCAATCACAAAAAAAATTAGAAGCTAGATAACGATAAAAATCAAAATATTCGTCTGTGACAAAATCATTAATAACGCTTGTATAAATCGACCACTTTACTAAGAAAACTAATTAAATTTTAATGGAATTTTATGGTATTATTACATTATAATTATAGCATTTTTTATTACGTTAATGGTGTAACTGACAGGAACACTACATAATTTCCAATTAATTAATTATATAATAAACTAATTATAAATTAATCTATTAAAATCCTAGCACTACGAATTAAAAGCAATAGTGGGGTCATAGAAGATTATAAGGGGCTCCTCCTAATCTTCTATGGCCCACCATTACTTTCCCTCCTTAATATTCTATGGCCCCACCATAACTTTCCCCCCTTAATCTTTAATGGCCCCACCATAACTTTCCCTTCTTAATCTTTTATAGCCCCAATATAACCTCCCCTTGTCAATCTTCCATGGCCCAACATAACTTTCCCTTCATAGTCTTCTATGGCCCCACCAATCACTACAACATTCTCTTTCCGTAATTTTCATTTTCCTAAAAGATAATAACTATAATCCAATAATGGAGAACTGATTAGAGATTATCTAAGGTTACAGTTGATGTATAATTAATCGATATTCAAATAAATTGGTCCTCCTATAGGAAAATAAATTACACATTATTTGAGAATAGCTGCATTTAGTTCAATAATTACTAAAAAAAAATTAATTTTCTGTATTTGGAAAAAAATATGATATTATAATCACTATATTCTACAATCTTCTGAATTACATTTACAGCATTGAAAATACATTAGCCATCACTAATAATAATATAAATTAATGTTGCAATAGATTTCAGATACGAGACTGTAAATATTATATATTTTTAAAATTATAGAGCAATATTGTTTATTCAGAAAAACAATTCATTTCTTTTCAATACAATATTACTTTTATTTGAATAAGATATTTAGTATGAAATAATTTACTAATAATTATAGAACTGTATAATTGATAATATTGCTGTAATGATGTCATGTTATATATCTATCATCTATTCATCCATCTTGAATCTGAATACATCTATTTTCCTAGGCGTTAACATATAATTCACTAAATAAAAGTTACCGGCACGAGTAAAGTTTATAATTATATTATTTGAAATGATATTTATGCAGAAAAGGTAGGTTCTGCGGTTAGTTAGAAAACTATTATGAGATACA
The DNA here is from genome assembly GCA_947561585.1 of Caprella mutica. NCBI lineage: Eukaryota > Metazoa > Arthropoda > Malacostraca > Amphipoda > Caprellidae > Caprella > Caprella mutica. The sequence continues at coordinate 394,431 of CANNZV010000503.1, read as the reverse complement.
AATGTTCTACACATCTTAATAGATTGTGCGCATGTTGTGAGCTGAATCAATGTGCACAATATTCATTTTAAAAGTAAAATGTTGTGAAAACTTTGCACTCATCCTTTATGTGTATGTCAAAGATGTGCCACCGATTCATGATGGAGTATGATGGACGATGCAACAGTGTGTTTTAGACCTCCATAAATAATCTAAACATTGCACTACCGCGAACAAATTCCATTTTTGTCCGTTTGATGAAGGAGATTTCAAAGAATGCATTTTTGCATTGTTTCCATATAGATTTTGAATGAAGATTTCATCCATGATTCATTTTGAGTTCAATCCTAATTTCGTTTAATATTTTACTATACTGAAAGAAATGATATGTAGAGTGTATAATTGAACATTAGTATCTCGAATCGCCATCCGTGAATATTATGTTTTGTATATATTTCATAATAGCTAACGATGTAATTAAGTCATACAAAACGTAGTAGGTTACACTGTGAAAATGCTCCAGATAAGTTTTCTAAATTAGTCCATACATTTTTTTAGTCCATACATTAGGATTTTTCTCATTATGATTATTATCCTGAGTAAAAATACCATTTAAATAGCAAAGAACAGGTAGACTAGTCTGTACCTATTTATATAGAATAGTAGAGCAAATAACACTCATGAGAAAGCAGATAAGAAGCAATAATAGATGTGAAGCATAACAGATGTGAAGCAATAACAGATGTGAAACAATAATAGATGTGAAACAATAATAGATGTGAAGCAATAACAGATGTGAAGCAATAACAGATGTGAAGCAATAATAGATGTGAAGCCTAACAGATGTGTAGCAATAACAGATGTGAAACAATAATAGATGTGAAGCAATAACAGATGTGAAACAATAATATATGTGAAACAATAATAGATGTGAAGCAATAATAGATGTGAAACAATAATAAATGTGAAGCAATAACAGATGTGAAGCAATAACAGATGTGAAACAATAATAGATGTGAAGCAATAACAGATGTAAAACAATAATAAATGTGAAACAATAATAGATGTGAAGCAATAATAGATATGAAACAATAATAGATGTGAAGCAATAACAGATGTGAAGCAATAGCAGATGTGAAAAAAAATAGATGCGAAGCAATAACAGATGTGAGGCAATAATTGATGTGAAGCAATAACAGATACGTGAAGCGCAACAGATGTGAAGCAGCAACAAATATGAAACAGCAACAAATGTTAAACAATAACATATGTGAGGCAATGGCAGTTTTGAAGCCCTAACAAATGTGAAGCAGCAACAGATGTGAAGCAATAACAGATGTGAGTCAGCAACAGATGTGAAGTAGCGACAGATGTGAAGCAGCAGCAGATGTAAAGCAGCAACAGATGTGAAGCAACAACAGATGTGAAGCAATTACATATGTGAGACAGAAACAGATGTGAGGCAGCCGCAGATGTGAAGCAGCAACATACGTAAATCAATAACAGATGTGAAGCAATAACAAATGTGAAGCAATAACAGATGTGAAAAAATAACAGATGTGAAACAATAATAGATGTGAAGCAATAACAGATGTGAGGCAATATTAGATGTGAAGCAATAGCAGATGTGAAGCAATAACATATGTGAAGGAAAAACAGATGCGAAGCAATAACAGATGTGAAGCACAACAGATGTGGAGCAGTGACAGATGTGAAACAGCAACAGATGTTAAACAATAACATATGTGAGGCAATGACAGATGTGAAGCCCTAATAAATGTGAAGCAGCAACAGATGTGAAGAAATAACAGATGTGAAGCAATAACAGAAGTGAGGCAGCAACAGATGTGAAGCAGCGACAGATGTGAAGCAGCAGAAGATGTGAAGTAGCAACAGATGTGAAGCAGCAACAGATGTGAAGCAATAACATATGTGAGACCAAAACAGATGTGAGGCAGCCACAGATGTGAAACAGCAAAATATGTGCAGTAAAAACAGATGAGACAAAAATCAGATATTACTTAGCAAAAAAGGTGAACTGATGTACTATCCACAGCTGTTCTTGAATAGGATATGTCAATAATAATGCTCCTAATATTTTTTTTAAAATAAAGTATTTATAGAATATACGTTTATATACATATACTGAAATAATTCGTATCAATAAAATATGTTCTGATTCCTAACAAATGTATATTATTATATCATTTACACGATGAAAATTGCCACTAATTTATTATAAACCTTATTGGTTATGATAACCATTTTATAATTAGCATGGAATTTACGAATTAATTATTCCTTATTTTAATAATGTTATAATGTAATGAGCAAGCCTGCGTGTTTGGTCTTATAGTATTCCATTTCTCATCATCGGTCTACTAGTAATTACTGCTTGAGGCAAAACTGCAATTGACCTAATGATAGAGTCGCACCTTTGGCTGAATTACTGGCCTCCAAAACCGAATAATTATTATCGACTTTTAGATAAAGATAAATCATTTTATGTCTCTTATATTTGATCAAATGATAAAGTGGATATAGATCAATAAAATGTATTTGAATGTATTTAATCAAAATAAGAGGGATCATCTTTAATATACTTGCATAACCTATTTATAAATTAGAGCACGTAATACACTTTAAGGGTTATGAGTGGGTTATCTTTTGCCTTAATTAACAATACGAAGCATTAATAATAATTACTCGGATTGGGTTGATGTATATTTGGATAAATGATAGTTCCAGACATGCAATGTTATCATTCACTATGAGTGTATACTTTGGAAAACATATTCTCTGGAAATTCAAATAAAAAATGATTGGCAATCAAGAAATAACTTATTTCAAATACGAAAAATTCAACTAGAGTATTTCAGCTCAGTGGACTATAATATGAAATGATAATTAGGTTATTTTCAACGTTACTATTCTCAGGTGTACATATAAATCAATGTTCATTATATCCAGAGTGTCTATTAGAAATGTTTATATAATTTACGATGCATATTAATACGTCAATAAACATTAAAATTATTACTCAACTTTTGGGTTAGTTATGAATTATTGGTCAGTGCTTAATCTTTGGTCATATAGTAAAAAAACGATATAAAAATTATTATTATCATTACACAGTCCTATCTAATAATAATTTTTAAATCGTTTTTTCTTATATGACCGAAGATGTAGTACTGACCGATAATTCATAACTTACTCTAAATAAAATCCAAATCAAATTAGAGGGATAACATCATGTACTACTCGAACACGCACAGTACTCGGTAACTTGGTGTTAACATTGATCAAGTAACAATCTGAATTTTTTTTTAAATACTTCTATATATGAAATACTACCTTAACATCCACTTTCCGAGTACTGTTAAGTTCCAATATACTTCTCTCCAATACAACATAAATAATTTCAAAAGACACCTCCATGTAAAAACTCTTGCTCGTTGTACAGCTTTAGAAAAGTAAACAATCGCTAATGAAGAGCACAGTGGAGGCGTTAGTGCATACCCATCAGGTCATTGCGCTACCTAATCTAAACTTTTAATAAATTAGCAATTCATAGGAATTGTTGAGGTGGAAGTTGAGAGACTTAGTGAATTATCATTTGTGCAAATGCTCTCTCTGAAGAGAAGAAATATGAATGTAAACATCAAAAGCTCCAGTTAATTATTCGGGCTTCAGAACAACGAAAGTAATTACGCAAAGTGACAAATAATTTAAATTCTAGAATAATTTTGTACAGATTTCATTCATGTGTAATTGTGTGTTATTGGATGTATGCTAATGTATATAATTTAAAAGCATATGCAGAACACAACGAGGAATTATTAAAGAATATTTAGCCATTTGAAAATATAGAAATGCAGAAAAATATTATGGTTGCTTTGAAAGCTTTAGTATATATTATTTTCTAATTAACAGAGTGCATAATTACGCGGAAAAAATATGATAGCTACAACTTAATCACATAAATTATTAAATGAGATATATATTTAAAATATGTTAAAGTATGACTTAATCACTGTCTCTTAATTATGTGCTTCATTACATTAATATAATACGTCTCCTACTATACGTCTATAATTCTCTAATAGAGATATCGATAATTAATAATATTTAATTCCTAATATTTCAGTATTTTCATAATAATAAAGTTCATTCTGACTAACAAGGATATTTGTCACAGAAATGAATAAATGGGCTAAATATTTTACAAATACGGGAAATTAATCTATTGGATGAACTATTAAGAAACAATCTAGGCCACGTTTTGAAATAATAACGCCCTTAGTTTTTTTATCAGATATATCCAATTCTCTGGAGGCTGTAGAAGTTTTCATTCTCAGCTGAGTCATCTAAAAGTGACTCAGTAATTACATCTGGAGAATCTTCTAAATCTGTCGAGTTTGCGGTCATTCCCCGGAGTTACTTCATTGAGTCATCAGCTGTGAGATTAAGACATTACATTAATGATGTTGTTTACAAGAAACATGGAAATCTAATCAAGAATGGTATTTATATAACTGGTTGATTATCATACTTCCTGATTGCTTATCATAACTTGGATATTATATTTGTAATAAATGTAAATTAATTGGAATATGATTGAGGTAATTTCGTGGATATAATCATCGATAATCATGAATAATACAATATTTTGATAAAACCATCCTTCCCATTTTTCTTAACCAGGAAGAAAGTTTTTGTGGGGCTTTAGAAGATTAAGAGGAGAAGCCTCTTATATAATAAATTGCATCTATTTACAAAAGATATAACATTAATTATTTTATTCATCCGTTTCGAGAAATTATATGACTGATTGGACGTAAAACTAATCGAATTTATTATTATTTGAGGAAAGTGGATTACGTTTATTATTCATTTTGATGGTTAATATATCCGCATAAATAGTATAAAAATATTAATCTCACTTTGAGTTAAGATAGGCTTAAATTGGTAGCTGTAGTAATTAAAAAAAACTTCTAGGAAAAACTTTTACTTTCAACTTTTTTTGCGTGAAATTAATACCTTATTCTAAGAGCTTAGGTAACTGAAGTAAAGATAAGCTGATGTGGGTATTGGATATGAAATCAAGTTACAAGATAGAGTTTTGAAGTTACAAGATAGAGAGCAAAGATTTTGAAATTAATGAAATAGTCCTAAAATGTAGTTGGAACTAGGTTAAATTGCCTAAATGAAACAGTATGCATTTTAAAAGATTATTTGATAATTACAAGACAAAGCGATAGACAATTTGTATGTTCGATGCAATTTTACTTCAGACTAATTTTAACTTTTTTCAATATTTCTCAATATAAAAAGGGTATAAAATAAAATTCAATAAATGGTTTCAAAGGGTATTTTTTTTCAAACAAAAATATGCAAACCATTCACAGATTAATTTCCACATGAATAAAAAATATTTCTGTAGTTTAAATGGAAATTTCACTTTGTTGTTTTACTCTAACTGAAGAATGCGAGCAAAATAAATCCATCATTTCGATTCAATAACTTCCGCCTCTGTTATTAATATCAAACAAATTACCAGTTCTCTTATCAGAAGCTCAACTTTTATAAATGAAAATATTGAAACCTGAATTAGAAAGTTAATTGGTATCGCAATAATTTCAGTCTGGAGTCAAATTTTCATAAAGTTGTGAATCACTTTTAATTATTGCATGATTGTATTTTGTTTTAATTTGTGCCCGTCTCTGATTCAGATAATTATACGAATTAGTTTGTATATTTTCATTTAGCGATCATTTAATTCACATTTATATGTTGGGTGGAATTAAGAAAAAAATATATACGTATAAATACTGAGTGAAATAAATATATAAATTATAATAGCGTATATAAAGAACAAGTTATTGATTATGAAATTGATGAATCTAAGACTTATTTACTCAATAAAAGTTCCATGCTCCAATACTTTAAGAGCGAACTATTCTAAAAAGTATTAATAAGTATTACTTGGTGACAGTTCAATAGATATAATACACATACAAGAGTCTTTACAATATATAAAGGAGCCGAGTAACAAAATATCGATTTATTCATGTATGATCAAGTTTCTCACTCTAGGAATACTGCGAATCTCGCCCGATATAATCCGGGATTAGCTGGAATTTGTAGCCGGGTATATGAATAACATTATATATATTTCTATAAGGAAAATGGTATCCACAGGGGTATTATTCCCATGTATTGATAGTTTGAGATATTTCACACCACGTGTATATTTTGTACAGTTATTAAAATGCAGAATTTAAATGAGTGAAGTACTATTTGGAAGTTATTGAAAAAAAATTGTATGTAAAGAATTTTTTATTCAGATGGTAATTTTTTTCATTCAAAATTATTATAATAGTATAAAAAATTGTTATGAAAATATCTAAATTTTGAAAGAAAATGATGTCAAAAACATATCCTTAATTCTCCTGGACCACTTTCATATTAAAAATATAATTTCAAAATAGCATGTAATATCTTACTATGTGAGTAAAAAATCAAATAAGAAAATGGCAAAGGTCAGAGCTTCAAATATCGACAGTGCGAAAGTTTCTAGCGATGGCAATGTTTCCTCCCCTTGCAATGAATGTGACTCTCATTTATTACGATACCATTCCAATATATTTCTCGTCTTTTTATAATCTTTATGATATTTTCATTTTATCGTATAAAGTACCTACCAAGATTTACGGTGTACGAAAATTATTTCGTAGAAATTGTCACTCATTTGTAGTTTTTCATTGAATTTGATTACTTAGAATATATTTTTTTTCAAATTTGTGTAAGTTTTCAATGTTTCGAACTTTATTTAAAAATGAATAATAAATTAAATAATCATTATTTAATTGATGCTCAGAGCGAGAATTGAAGTGGAATTATTTTAAATGAAGATAGCTCAGTTTTTTTTAGTTTAAACATTCATCAAAAAATGTATGTAAACTTTGACGGAAAATTGATTGGATTTCAACAGGAATTTAATTATAATATATTTTATTTCTAATTTACTCCCTACCATAACCGCATATTACCCACGTCAACAGTGTTTCTATCCTAATTGGGATCGTTGTATCAGAATATATTGGTACACATTATCGCGATATTGCCAATTTACCGATCCAGCAAATGACCATACTTTATAAGTTTCTTTTGTTTGATATAACCTTATCATAAGTTCTGAATTATTTTGGTTTGAGTAGGTGGGTGTATATTGTATGAAAGTTCGAATTGTTGGTTATAGTGATCAAAGAATTCCACCTACAGTATAGAATATAAAAAAAATCTTATTTTCAGTACTCTCTTTTGCAGGCAGTGTACTCGAGGGTGAAGCTATGAAAGATAAAATCAATTTCCAGTCAGTTGCATATATAATTTAATTCCAATCTATAATTTAGAATTTCATCCTCTGTACTATTTCATTGAGATAAGATTGGTATCAGCCATATGTTTAATTCTGGAACCGACATCCGCGCCGTCGTTTAATCGACTAAAGTAGATAAGCATTCGTATGGCGTAGAGAGATAGTCGAGGAAATGAGGTTTTCCCTGGACTAAAGTAGTTAACATACATTGCTTGTTCACCAGCGATTTATTACTAATTTCAATAACGATATCTATATAGAAATTCTCAGGATTCACCAAAGAATATGAATGGAAAGTGAAAATCTAAAGTTATGCCTACATAAGGATGAACCGAAATCAACTTTCAGAATGATTGTCAATATGTGAGAGCTAATCAGTAGTCTTCAATTACATAATAATTGATAAATTTTAAACTGTAAAAGTACAGAACTTTATCTTTGACAGTATATTGTATTATAATATTTAGATACACGGTACATATAATCATCCTTTTTATCTATAAATTATATAAATTGATCAGTTTAAACTGATGAGGTGAGTGGCAAACTATCGTACATATTTTACCAGCACAGACTTTGCCAATTGTATCATTGACAAGAATATTGGGAAATGATAAATTATAAGAAGGTGGTAAACATTGGTACCATTTGTTGTCCTGAATTATAAAGTAGCCCTAAGTTTGTGCTTAGGAAGTGACACAAAGATGCACATCTACTTTGTTTCTCTAATCGACTTGCCAGGTGTATTTTTGTAAGCTTTATTCTTTTTAGTTTTAGTGATGCTCAAATCTTGCTGCCAGTTTTTCAAGGTAAATGTGAATTATTATAGGTTCATCGAATTTCTATATATTGCAATGTATTCTACATATTGTAACTCGGTGTAACCTAATATGTATTTTTCTCTAAATATATATATTTCAATGGAATTATATTTAATTCTTTACTTAATTCTTTTCTCTATTTTAATGGAAAACTATTCTATTTTTGAAGATAGAATATAAAGCTCGATTCGTATAAATATTTTCGTACATTATGTGTTTGAACTTAAAAAAAATGAAAATGAATCTGGTTTCTAAGCTTATTTATTTGTTTGTACGAAAGAGTTATATTCTATTAATTTTTAATTTATACATAAATATACATATAATGTATGCCTTTTTACAAATCGCGTCAAATAGGGTACTATACTGCATATTTTGTTCCAGTAAATTAGGCAACACTTCTATCTGTAAGATGAAAGTTAACCAATACTTTCTCTGCGCTGTGCAGGAAAGTCACATTTGGTTATTGCAAAGATGCATCAATTTCATGATAGACTGAAGGGAAGGAGGAGACTTATCTGATAGACAATGTTTTGGGAGATAACAACTGTACATGAATTCGAGAGAGGATTAGGAAAAACTAGACGACAAAGACCACTAACACGAGGCCTACATCCAATTTTCGATGTATTCATGTCCTCTATCACCGTCCATATAAAACTGTCAGCGGCTGGAGAACATAAAAGTTATGCTGAACGAATTGAAGGGTGGCATAGATAGTGAGATTGTTTGGTCAGATGAAAAGATTTTTACTTTTGAATTAGTAGTTCATTATCTCCGAAATGAGAGGAATATTGGACCATACCTGTAAGAATTTTCTGCATTCATTGAATCAAAATCAACACAAAAATCTTACGTCGCAAAACATGTTGAATCCAATGCATAATTCTATTAGAGAATTATTGATGACTTTAAATGCACCACAAGTACAGCTACCTACGTATGTAAATATATAAAATGTTCATATGATACCTGTAATAATAGATTATCTAATATTCATATTTTGTTGCATAATTATATGATTATTTATATGAATTCTCTGGCAGTGATTATATTTAATAACAAATTGTGAAGCTAAGACCAATAAGGTTAGACACTGAAAATATCCTCCTTTCTCGTCAAGTAATTCTCTGTCTAGCTTTCCATACCTATGCCTTTAACAGGTGATAGAGGTATTTCATTTCCTCCTCCGCATCTTCCACTGACACATCTGGCACCAGGGAATGTTTTGGTGAGTTCAGAGCACAGGACAATAGTAAACGTATTGTGTGTGAAAAGGGGAGCTATTTACATATCAACATATGCTAAACGTATCATAATCACCTGAGCCATTTTTAAGGCAATTAAAAATTAATTCATCAGAGTCATTCATTGTAAACCATCACGAATGGAAGTGAATTGACGGCTTGTGATAATAAAAACTAATATTGGTCTATGATTACCTTGATTTTATTTTAGAAAAATATTTGTAAATTTTACCATGCATTATAATTATATAGTGTAATCTTCTTTCTTGATCTCAATACAGTTGTCATTTCGATTTTCATATGATAACCGGATAATACGTCCCTACCAAAGATGTGACTGATGCTGCAGGTTGACGACATAACCTGACGAGTTTCATTCAGAGGTAACAGCAGGTAATTTCAAAGGCGTTAATGTCAATAGAAATGTAGGTGCTAACCTTTATTGATTTGTATTTAGCCAGTCTAACTTTTGATTGTAAATCGAAATGAACAGAACTATCCCTTAACTAAATAATTAATTCAGCTTAAATACTAATTGAAAATTCCTAAATTGCCAAAACTTCTACTTCAAAATTATTATTTCCGAATTATTATATCTAAATAACTACCTCTAAATAATGTATAACCAAATAATCATTATACTATTTGTATATAATTGAATAACAATTAACTATTTCTATATAATTAAATAACCATTACTATTTTTATATAATTAAATAACAATTACTATTTTTATATAATTAAATAACAATTACTATTTTTATATAATTAAATAACAATTACTATTTTTATATAATTAAATAACAATTACTATTTTTATATAATTAAATAACAATTACTATTTTTATATAATTAAATAACCATTACTCTTCTTATATAATTAAATAACCATTACTATTTTAATAAACAAATAACATATATTAATTCTATAGAGCTAAATAACCCTTATTATTTAAAATAATAACCATTTTGCCTTGACATTTGCCATGATTACAGCTAAGTAAGTTCACCACGAATCAATTTATCGCCCGAAAGTTCTCGCACTCACTTCAGCACATGGTTAGCTCACAGCTCCTCAATTATTCATCATGCGGTAAATTCACCGCACGGTAAATTCACAGCATTGCAAAATTTCATTTTCTGAAATGTGTGTTGATAACTCATTTGAATTTAGGTAAAAAGAAAGATTCGATAACTGTATGTTTGATGGTAATTAAAAGAGAACATGATATTTAAATAGTTGATTTATTTGCAAAATGTTAATTGATTTCAGTTAACAGTTTTAAATCGATATCTAGTTTTTTCCCTTCTTAGGTGACATCTGGTCTTTGGGGGCCAGATAGCAACCAATCAGTCTCTTTCATATAAAACTTATTGTTCATTTCAATCAATCAAACTAATTTGAAGATGAATACTAAATAATACACATCAAATCTGACTTCATATTATTCCAAACCATACCAAAGGAAAAACCAAAGGAATTTATTTTTATTTTTTATTTATAGATTACTTTGTAACTGTATTTGTAAATACATACCTGTAACTGGTTTAAAGCAATTTCTATTTATTATTCACGAGTTTATCAATGGGATCCATATTTACGTCTTAAGTTGACAACATTGTGCTTGTTCATTATATTTTGATAAGATACATGAGGCATACCATCCCATAAATTATGGAGAGTGCAATTATGCGTTGAAATAAAATTTCAAACATTCCTCTACTGTAGTGCGTTGATTCGTAGTTGTGATTTATACTGATTCTGAAGAATGAAGTCACTTTTAGAGCAATAATATTTTTTGTGACCCTTGATTGGTAATAAGAACATCGCAAAAGCTCTCCCATTAAGCTATCTGTGGTGAAGATATAGCGTCAATTGGCTCTTAAATGTTGTGATTTGGATATATGTGTATTGTCTTATTATACATGTACATATATGCGATTATACACCTTTTTTCTTATCATTTTTCATATAAAATATTTTCATTATTCAGGCAATTCATCGATGTTTATGATCTTCATCTACCTGTTTATATTTTTTTAAGTAGACTATTAGAAAAAATAACTATTAGAGTCACAAATGCTATAAAGTTGTCCTTTTCTTCATTATCATTAATTGACTAAAGTGACTGTGAACTTTTCCTACACCTATAAGCTCTATCACCGATTGGATGATGAACGTCGACTACATTAGAAAGTTTCTCTATCATCGTCTGCAACTTCACCTTCTCAATCTGAGTCTGATGGCTACCAGAAACTCCTCATGTCAAGAAATTACAGTGATTAAACTTCTTCGAATACGTTAAGCCCGTAGAAACTAACGAGAATAACTGATGAGGTGAGTTCTCCTCCAATATTTCAGAGAAAGGAGTGTGTAGAAACTACGTTAGTTAGAGCCTTCAGGTGAGTAGAAAATCAGTTACTACGCGCTGTAGAATCTTTTAAAAGAGATCTACTTAGTCAGAATATTAAATGGGAATTGTCATTCAAAAGAAGAGGATGGACTACATTGACTCACTATTCTTGAAATCATAAACCTGACATACTCACATTATAACTACAGTTTACTTGAAAAAAAAATATATTTACCCTAATTGGACTGACAAAATTTTAGAGGATTCTTTAAACGTTGATATTTAGGAAACCCGCTGCTCGAATTATATGAGTTTTTGTCAATTCAGAGCTTTTATCATATAAATGCACTGTGCAAAATTTTATTAACCCATGATTGATAGAAATAGTGTTAATATATTGAATGAATTCGTTTTGTCGAGCTCAAACTTCACAGTCAGTCTTTTATAAGGGTTAAAATTGCTTGAGTTCTCAATGTTAGTTCAATAGTCAATTTGAATTTTTTTCTAAATTGAGATTAATGTGCAAGTGAAATATGGAAAGAAGTATGGATCCTATAGTTGAATCATTTATTGTAAATCTGATAATACGAGATTACCAAATAAAAAGGTCTGCTGGAAAAGTGAGCCAACTGATTAGTAATGGTGAAGCTGATAGATCTGGTGTTAATTATGGTAATGCTCGACAGTGACTAATCACCTCAATCTAATTGTGTCCACGCTCTTAATTCCATACACAGCGACTGCTTTTACATTTTGTCATATATGGATTATTCATTTTGCGACGAGACATGCTATTAAGTGTCCAATTTACAGATACATAATTCGAATTCGACTGATTGATTTCATACATTATGTAGTCTAGAATTGCTAGGTAATATGATTCATTGCACAGATATATGAAAGAAGCTAATAATTATTATAGACAGTAAAAAAAGAAATGCCACAGTAGTTGTATCCTAACGATGTTATGTTAATAAGAAAATAAATTACTGAAATTGTACTATGAATGGAAAAAAATAGTATTGTATGATTATAATACGAAAATTATTCTTGCAGTTTTTTAATTGAAACATAATAGTCTCTTTTTTTTCTACCTTACACAAAATATTTATCTATTTGCCACATTTCACATTTAAGTAAAAAATGTCCATAAAAATGAATAGAATCTGGAATAGTTAAATTTGATTCCCTAGTGTAAAGAAAATATCATTCGATATTTTTAGTGAGAATATGGCTTATTTTTCAACATTTATTGCAAAGTATTTTTGTTTCAGGAAAATATTTATTTTCAATATGGTTTTATCGTTTTCTATTACAATAATTGCAGCTGGTATAATAATTACTGAGATGTATTATAATCATTTTGTTTACGTAAAATGTCAAAGGTTGGTATTTTTATTAAGCTCTATCATTTATTTATTAATTAAATTTTAATATAAAATTGTGGCATAATTGATTAACAAATAATTAAGTAAAGAGATTCTAATTATCACTTAATAATTTGTTATTCAACTATGCCAAATATATATATAGAAAATTAGTGAATAAATCAGAGAATTTTACGAATATAATTAGACTTGCCACCTGCCTAATATTGCGCTATGGTTAATGAATTGAATAAAGCCCATACATCATCATTAGGATTATTTATTATTCAATGAATAAGGAGTGCAAATCTTCTATTTGAATAGAAAATGAAATATTCATTCGTATTAATTTAATAAATGGAGAAGTTACATTACAAAACAAATTGTTATTGACAAAAAGTATATCCAAACTTTCACAACAAACTATTTCAAGTGATATTTTAAGTCAATTTTATTGGAATATATTCTCTATTTAAATCACAGAAAAATATTACATTTCCGTTCCTGGCAACAGTTATGAATAATATAAATGAGATATGACATCATAACAGACATTGCGTCATTACTAATAAACAGAATTAATAAAGGACGCATATATTATGATGTGTTTTAAATGGAACATTTTTAGCTTGTTTCAATTGTTCACTGGCACAAATTAGAAGCATAAAAATGAACGAAAATGCAAGTTGAAAAAAAAACATATAGCTCTGAAAAACTAATTGGAAATTTTTTTTATCGTATTGTTAGTTATTTAATTTTTATTTATATCGAAATCTTTATTGTATTGTTAGTTATTTAATTTCTAATTATAATGAAATTTTTATTGTATTGTTAGTTATTTAATTTCTAATTATAATGAAATTTTTATTGTATTGTTAGTTATTTAATTTTTAATTATAATGAAATTTTGGAGCAAGTAAAGATTATAACGGACCACAGTCCGTTATCTTTACTTGGTTAAATTCTGGTCCGTTATCTTTACTAGGTTAAATTCTGGTCTGTTATCTATACTAGGTTAAATTCTGGTCCGTTATCTTTACTAGGTTAAATTCTGGTCCGTTATCTTTACTAGCTTCAATTCTGGTCCGTTATCTTTACTAGGTTAAATTCTGGTCCGTTATCTTTACTAGGTTAAATTCTGGTCCGTTATCTATACTAGGTTAAATTCTGGTCCGTTATCTTTACTAGGTTAAATTCTGGTCCGTTATCTTTACTAGGTTAAATTCTGGTCCGTTATTTTTACTAGGTTAAATTATTAAATATTTGACTAATAATTGGAATAAGAATATAAATTTTGGAATCATAGATACCACAGTAAAGGATTTAAGCAGAAGTTTTTTTTTCCATTTTTTAATACTCTTGCTTAACAACTTCAAAATGTATTACGTTTTTTTATCAATTCTTTCAAATAATAAAAAAAAATTACTAAAGTTAGAATAAAGTTTTCTGGTCCGTTATCTTTACTTGGTCCGTTATATTTACTTGCTCTGAAATTTTTATTGTATTGTTTAGTTATTTAATTTTTATATACAGTATATTGAAATTTTTATTGTTTTGTAAGTTATTTAATTTTTATTTATATTAAAATTTTTATTGTATTGTTAGTTATTTAATTTTTATTTATATTAAAATTTGTATTGTATTGTTAGTTATTTAATGTTTATCTATATTCAATTTTTTATTGTATTGTTAGTTATTTAATGTTTATTTATATTCAATTTTTTATTGTATTGTTAGTTATTTAATGTATATTTATATTCAATTTTTTATTGTATTGTTAGTTATTTAATGTATATTTATATTCAATTTTTTATTGTATTGTTAGTTATTTAATTTTTATTTATATTAAAATTTGTATTGTTTTGTTAGTTATTTTATTTATTTATTTATTTAAGCCCACAAAATACATAAACAGTAAAACTAAAAAATATACAATTTATTTATGTTAAATTTTTTATTGTATTGTCAGTTATTTAATTTGTATTTATAAAGAAATTTTTATTGTATTGTTAGTTATTTAATATTTATTTATAATAAAATTTTTATTGTATTGTTAGTTATTTAATTTTTATTTATATTGAAATTCTTATTCTATTGTTAGTTATCTAATTTATGTTTATGTTTAATTTTTTATTGTATTGTTAGTTATTCATTTTTGTTTACATTGAGTGACACAAAATTTAATTCACCTTTTTATTCATTTTTCATCCTTATATCACTGTTCATATTAATAAACGTAAATAATTATTATACTAGTCAAGTTTGTGTGAAATATTTGTGTTATTCTGTACCAAAAACACACTAGTTTGGTCAACAGATGCACGTGACGGTGAATTGTGACGGACTCAGCTGTTAAATTTTGTTGATGACAAATGGTGTGTTTGTGACAGGACTGGCAAATGGTGACTCTAGGTACTGCCACAATTTATCACAATTCAGAAGGTGAAACTACAAAAGATACATAAATGGAAATTGAGTCTTATGATTTATGTTTGATTTATATAACAATGTAATCAATATATTTGACATATCGTTAATTTTAAGTCATTCTATGTGAACTCAACACTTTTGCAAATATATATCATGTAGATCCAAAAAAAAATACCTTCTTATTATTTCAGAATAGATTAGATATGGAACATTTTCTACACTTCCCTTCAATATCCATTAACTTATTTGTTAATGAATAATTCAATATTTCTTAATATGAAACAAAAATCAATTCAAAAATCAATTAAAAATATACTTAAAGTCAAGTAAAAAACATTCATTTAATAAATTAAATTTCTCATTGTAAGTTCACAATAATAATGTACTAAAAAGAACTAAATAGAATGATAAAACAATAAAAGGACAAAATAAAGAGTAGAATTTGAAATAATGTAATGACTAACACAGAGCTAAATATATCTACCATTATTATCACTATGTTAAACACATTAGTGAAAAGAATGATTATAATGAAGCGCATTAACATTTGTCATTAAAAGTAACAAGTTGGCTGACAAGCATCATTTGTTTTTATTGCCTGGACATCTAGAAATAAACTGTGGGGATTATTTTAATTACCATATACTTAAATCATTTCACGCACTGCATAAATATAGAGATCGTCAGCTAGAGAGTATGGCATTACATTCCATTCGGTCACGAGGATATCACATAACAATAGAAAATAATAAAAACTGCAAGCAGAATATCTCGTAGAAAACATCTTGAGAAATTCTATAGGCGTAATTCTCAGCGAGACATTATATGAGGCATGAATTTTGCCGCTGGAATAATGTCTCTGAGCAGATGCGACATACTCTCGCAATAAATGAACTACAGCTTATTTATCCATGCAGATATCACATTGTGCAGCGGCACAACAGATCTAATTCAGTGTCTTATTATTCCTTATTCACTGTATTGTATTCATTTACTCAGTCACTGTACTTTATGCTCATTATTACATATTTATTTTGGATAATGAATACTTATTAAAAAAAGATCTCAATCCCTCAAATAAGATTCAAGATAAGTTTATCTTAACCTATTCATTTGCTCAGTCACTGTACTATATGCATATTATATCATATTCATCTTCTTAGTTACTGTATTATTGAACTGTACTAGGTTTTTGCTTGAATAAACAAATTGCTATATACTCATTCTAACATATTCATTATTTCAGTCTCTGCATTATATGCCCATTATAATAATGATAATATTTATTTAATACAAAAAAATATGACACAGCAGTAACATTAAATGTAGTACAGAATACTCCAGCTCATACTAAGTTTCACATAAAACTTCTCGGGCAAAACAATATTATTATACGAATTAGGAGGATTATATAATTATTCACAGCAAACAACGATTTGTGTGGTGAGCAAGAGCACACAATGGAAAAAAAACAGAAATTGAGATTGTAACATATTCATTATTTCAGTCATTGTATTCTATGTTCATAATAACATATATTTATTATCTAATCATAATATATACTTATTATATTATTTAATTGCCTGGATGTATCATAGCACTTTTCCATATTTAAAACTTTAATAACTTCATTAATAATACTTGTTTCAAAATAATCTCAAAACTCTAGAATTTTATTTAATATATACGCATCTATGTCAATTGTCCATGAACTCAACCCTAATTTGACTTACAAAATTTGAGAGGTTTCTCTACACAATGATATTTAGGAAACCGGCTGCTCGAATTATACGATTTTTTGTCAGTTCATAGCTTTTATCATATTATTGTACTGGGCAAAATTTCATTTACCCAATATTGATGGAAATAGTGTTATTATATTGAATGAACTTGGTTTGTCGAGCTCAAACACCTCAGTCAGTCTTTTAAGGGTTAACGCAAACGACTATGAAGTACGAACGACCTTTGCTGGAGAAATGTTAGTTTTTGCATTCACAGGATTTCCTACAGAAATCTAACTTTTTCTGAAAGAGAGCATTTCCATAGCCACGGTGGAGTAGACACTCACAATAATTGTTACTGGTGCAATATCTAACCAGTGGAGAAACCAATTCATTCACCGATGGTGGTAGGTGACTGTCTTCGCTGAACCACTTTCTTTTCTGACTGCTTCTTCCAGTCCCTTGTATTTAATTTCGTTTTGACATCAGTGGTATGACTTTTGGACATTAAACCCTCTATTAAATTATTTAATCATTTTATTACATTATATACTTTTCAAAATTTAAACTGGTATTTGCTATTGCATTCCAATTCTAGCATTGTCATTAAAAATGAATATTCTATTTTCTGTTATCATGATTGCAGCTATTATATTAATTGATACAGTGTTCTATTTATTCAACTAAAATATCAAAGGTTGGTATGTTCTTATTCAGCTCTATCGTTTATTCATTCACTATTTTTTTTTGATATAATTGAATAAGCAATGTTCACTATTCGTATGATATTAAATAGACGACTGGATAAACGAAATTAATTTTGACCTACAATATAATTTTAGTCAACGCGCCTGAAAAGTTTTTTTTTTAAATTAAAGTATTACATGAAGTATTAACAAGATTATATTAAAGAATATTGTGCAATAAACATGAATAATTTCAATTGTTTTTTTAATATAGTAAAAATACTCTTATGGGAATTTAAATATCACGTGAAAATCATAATTCATCATTGTTGCTTACTGACATAAATTCAGTGACTTTAAAATAATGGGATTTCAGCCAGTTATCATATGAATTCCTGTGTCGTACTTTTCCTTTGAACGACAGAATGGAAAATGAAGAAATTTGATGAAGACACATGCCGAGTTTCGAACAAAGTATTTAATTTATATCATATAATAATAAGGAAGCGGAAACCATGAGAGTATACTTTGTAAAGCTGTTTGCATCAGAAGAAAATATGATAAGGTTTATTTTTACTGCTAGTTTATTTGACAATTGATTGACCATACTATTTTTCTTTCAATTATTAAATCAAACAGTAAGAAGTAGTGTTAAGTAAGTAGGATAGAAATAAGTAGTTTATTGATATGAAAATTCGTAAGAATTATAGGTAAATAGAATAAGATATGTTGTAATTATATCGTTATTTACTCAATTAATTCAAATGACCACATTCAAAATTAACAAAAATTATTACAAAAGTTACTATTAGCAATTATGTAAAATTTTGTTTCATTCAAGATGGCCGATATATTTAAATATCGATTAATCTTACATCAACAGTAACTTTAGATAATCCCTAATCAGTTCTCCATTATCGGATAAAAGTTATTATCTTTTAGGAAACTGGAAATTATGTATGGAAGATTAACAATGGAAAGTTATGGTGGGGCCATAGAAGATTAAGAGGGGAAGTTATAGTGGGGCCATAGAAAATTGAGAAAGGAAAGTTATAGTGGGACCATAGAAGATTAAGAAGGGAAAGTTATGTTGGTGCCATAGAAGATTAACAATGAAAAGTTATGGTAGGGCCATTGTAGATTTAAGAGGGGAAAGTTAGAGTGGGGCCATAGAAGATTAAGAAAGAGAAGTTATGGTGGGGTTATAGTAGATTAAGAATGGAAAGTTATGGTGGGGCAATAGTAGTTAAAGTGAGAGAAGTTATGGTGGGGGCATAGAAGATTAAAAAAAGTTATGGAGGGGACATAGAAGATTAAAAAAAGTTATGGAGGGGACATACAAGATTAAGAAGGGAAAGTTATTGTGCGGCCAAAGAGGATTAAGAAGAGCTCCCCTCACAATTTCTTATCGCCCCACTATAGCTTTTCAATTGGTGGTGCCAAGTTACATTTCGATTGAAATCTTAAATATGATAACTATCAAATAAATGATCTCTGCGATCTAAATGGAGTACTATAAACCTCTCTTGTATCAAATTAATAAATATTTTGTCGATTATATGAATATATTATTGGTTATTATGTAGTTTTACTGTGAGTTTCACAAAATGAATCCCGTTACATAACTACAGATTGTCATGAAATATCATTGAAGCGTGTTTAATTTTTTTTAAATTGTATGCCATGTACACGTAGTAACTACTTTTTATAATTAGTAATTAATGTCATATATTTGATGACTAACAATAACCAAATATTTGCTGTGCTTTAAATTTAGTTTATCTATACACTATGAAGGAAAATGAAACGATTTTTAATCATTCGAATTTACTGTATAATGATATGTATGCCAATAATAAGGTTTGAGCTATAATTAAATAGTATTTCCTGAAATTTTTTTTATTTATTTCAATAATAATATCATATCAAGATATTACTAAGTTATATTTCAAAAAGTAAAAGTATTCGATGTTTTGAGTTGAAGAATAATTTACTCTGAGAACGTATTTACGTTACTAATTACGTATAATTAGTTTGCGATAAATTGCTAATGAAGTTTTGTAGCTCATCCTAAATTATTCTGTATATCTAATTACAATAAGTTTTGTTCATTGACGATAAACCAGTTCACACGTGCAAAAAGGTAATATTATTTTTATATCGGTGAGTGCAAACATCTTCAAATATTTTTCAGATATAGTATATCTCAATTTCTAAATTTAAAAATCGATAAATTACATTTTGCTTGACGATCATATCTAGAAACATAAAGTGAAAAATTTGTAAATATATTTACCACTAATAGATACTGCTTATATGATTATATTCTTCTAATTTAATTATTTTACTTGAAGAAGAGAAGAATGAAGGATATATGAATAATAAAATTCATTATGGTATAATTTTTTTTATGAGCATACGAAAATTTCTTGCTCAACAATTATGTGTTTCAATGTATACGTTCCAGCTTTGGTTACGAATAGATGACTGATTCTTTTGTTAATCAATTTAATCATTATCCTCATGGTATATTCCCTTCACTTCAGGGGATTACTGAATAGACTCTGACTTCAGTTAGTTCCAGCAGCCTGGTGTCACTAGTGTAGGTTCCTTCCTTAGCCATGGCGAAGAATCTACCGCACTTGGGAGAAGGTAGGTTGAACTCCATGAAGTAGTTTGAACCAATGAGCGGATCTCCGTATGGACCTGCGTAGTAATGAATCTGTTCGTAACCATTTTCTTTGAATTTGCCATCCGAAACTTCAACAGATCCCATGTAGAACTATCATAGAAAAGAAATCAGAAAATATATTAACTTGAATATAAATTTGGATGGGTAGGTATAAGTTAATTAATCATAATTTTAATAGGAATTATAATAAAATTTGTGTTTTGTTAATTATGAAATATAAGAATGGAGTCTTCTTGGAAATAAATGAAATTATTGAACCTTCACAATATTAATCATGAATCTATGACCCTTCTAAATAATAATAATAAATTTATCACTCTTCACAATATAGATCGATTATTTAAATTCATTAGGGATAAATAATCATAACAATAATAATAATAATAATTGAAAAGTATAAGAAAACAGATATACTCACTGTAACTCCACCAGCCCGCACATGAGCGCTTATATGATTTATTCTTGGTAGGTACTCAATTTTGTCAATCGAGTAGTGCTTTCCCAAATCAATGACCATCCAGGGGTTCTCGTCTAAGCTTCCGGACTCGAAGAAATGTTTCGCGTTATTTGTCACGCCATCGGTAGCTCTGTCGCAAGTACTGTAATAGATTATATTTAATGGTACATTTTGAATATATGAAAAAATCCCAAAATGGAATGTCCGAGATTATGTTGATCAATGTGGATCCCTTGGCTTCCAAATATCTTGTTTTAACTTTTCATATCTATGCAACTATTCAACCCTTTCCAATAAGTATGACTGTGCATGAAATAAATCGAATTCAATCACGTCGAATATGATTATAAATATAAATGATTATATCACACATTTATTGATATTTCACGACATAACACAAATTATGTCCCAATAGCAATATTACAGAGTAAAAGCTCTATGTTTTATTAAAAGTTAATGGAATATTAGGAGTAAATAACATTCAAATTCGAGTGTTCGAGGTATAGGAGCGGGAAAGGCTTTTTGTGTTTAATAACACGCATATTTTATAATTCTGATACATTTTTATTTCGAAAAATAGTTTGTATATCATATGTATATTTTAAATCTGAAGGAATGTGTGTGTTGAAATTCTGATATTGATGCAATCTTAAATTGATATCAATCATTTTCTATTCATATGTGTATATTACATACCTATAATACTCATATGATTTCTGTGATAAGAGTTAGTGTTCTTGAGTGATAATAACTAAATAATTAACATATAACTCACAATATGTAATCTTGGTCAGGGGTCATTTCTGACGAACAGGTTACTGGTTTATTGAGAGCCACATTGAAGTTGCCAATCGGATAGCTTCTTGGTTGGAAGGAGAAAGTTGCTTCAAAAGCAGGGAGTCCTTTGTTCAAGCCTGATATCACACATTCATCTGCAAAGATAGGTTTATTTCATTGAAAATAGATAAAGTATTTCAATGAAATATTTTAGTTATGGAAGATATCAAGAAAGGAACGCTAATTTATATGATTGAGATATTTTTTTATCAATTCTCTTTCAAAACTTCTCCATATTTCAATAGAAATGTAATTAATATTAGGAAATAGTTTATTTCCAGGATTTATAATTATGTATTAATTATCGTAATACTAATTAATAGTGATGATCTTTAATATAAAGAAATATTAGTCGGATCATATAATCACTTTCAAAATTTTCGATAATTACATCAACTAAACTGTTACAGATTATTTTATTTGCAGAATCATAGGAGATTATACTCACTGCCATTTGAAGCCATGAAAGCACACTGCTTCTTCAAGCAACTCGCAGCGCATCTGATGTATCCTGCATTTGATGCAACGGTTTCAAAATCAGCAAAACAGTTTCCTTCAGAGTCGTCCAACATTTCATTGCGGTAAATTTCTGCACCAATCGGACAATCGATGACGGAACACATCCAGTGCTCCGTAAGACCACTTTGAATTGCTGTCAGTGCTAAAATAAGCATGACGTTGAAAATTGAGAGTTTTAGATTTGCCATTGTTTAATATATGACAATCTGTATTTTGATGCCAAAAATTTCTAAAAAATTATTTACATTTGACAATGATATTAAAATTATTTGATGATTATTTCAATAAATCTAGGCCGTTTGTTATTTTAGAAGCTATTTATGTCTTATCCTGCATTCATCGATCGTTCTTCCATGTACCATTCGTCGAAAATTTTAAAAATGTAAATTTATATCAACTATACTATCTTAGTCATATATCATTCGTATACTATAAGCTCCATTAGACTGAGAACACATCCCTATTCTACCAGTCCCTTATTTCAACTGATCAATGAATTTATCAAGTGGTATATATTTTAACAAAGACCTCTTTGACGTCATTGGTAAAACTGATAATTACAATTAATTCATTCACCTTTGGTTAGCTTCAATGAATAACTAAATAGAGGTCGTTTCCATTTTACATGTGATGATATTATGCTCTAATCAAATATAATACCGGTCCACTGTTTACAAAACTAATAGCCTAACTAAAGTAAATTCTATACATGTAACTAATAGTTATGTATGAAATATTGAAGTTCATTGTTCATATAACAAGTTCATTGTTCATATTACAAGTTCAAATGTTCATATCACAATTTTCTTATAAGTTGAAATTGCAAGAATTATCAAATTTCGAAATTCATCAATCATATGTGACACATATTCTATTCTTTTGTTCCATTGTTATTTTACCGTTTCCATCGAGACGACTACTTTTTGTAACAAAAGAGAATGCCTGACACTTGACCATCTAGTTGAAATAGTAGCAATTACACGAACACAATGTCAAGACCATACAGTGTACACCACTAACTGCGGTATCATACAGTTCAATTGAGGTACATATATATATATATAATATTCGATATGATATTCCATATGATATTCCATATAAAATTCAATCTATAATCAATTATAAAATATTCGAGAGTAAATTTGTTATATAACTGGAGAAGAAAATTGAAAACAATTACGTAATTACAGTTTTATAAAGAATATTCTGTTTTAACAGTAAACGAGTTCAGGATTTATTGAAAAATGAGTATTTGGGTAGAAATGAGTATTTGGGTAGAAAGGAGTATTTGGGTAAAAATGAGTATTTGGGTAAAAATGAGTATTTGGGTAGAAATGAGTATTTGGGTAAAAATGAGTATTTGGGTAAAAATGAGTATTTGGGTAAAAATGAGTATTTGGGTAAAAATGAGTATTTGGGTAGAAATGAGTATTTTGGTAAAAATGAGTGTTTGGATAAAAATGAGTATTTGGGTAAAAATGAGTATTTGGGTAAAAATGAGTATTTGGGTAGAAAGGAGTATTTGGGTAAAAATGAGTATTTGGGTAAAAATGAGTATTTGGGTAGAAATGAGTATTTGGGTAAAAATGAGTATTTGGGTAGAAATGAGTATTTTGGTAAAAATGAGTATTTGGATAAAAATGAGTATTTGGGTAGAAATGAGTATTTGGGTAAAAATGAGTATTTGGGTAGAAAGGAGTATTTGGGTAAAAATGAGTATTTGGGTAAAAATGAGTATTTGGGTAGAAATGAGTATTTGGGTAAAAATGAGTATTTGGGTAGAAATGAGTATTTTGGTAAAAATGAGTATTTGGATAGAAATGAGTATTTGGGTAAAAATGAGTATTTGGGTAAAAATGAGTATTTGGGTATAAATGAGTATTTGGGTAGAAAGGAGTATTTGGGTAAAAATGAGTATTTGGGTAAAAATGAGTATTTGGGTATAAATGAGTATTTGGGTAAAAATGAGTATTTGGGTATAAATGAGTATTTGGGTAAAAATGAGTGTCTGGGTAAAAATGAGTATTTGGGTAAAATTGAGTATTTTGGTAAAAATGAGTATTTGGGTGAAAAATGAGTTTTTGTATAAAATATGATTAAATGTAAAAATTAATATTTAATTATCGAGTAAATATTGATATTTTTCTGCATCAAAAAGTTGATAAATAAAGAACTGTATTATATTTATTTATTCAGTCACTATTAAATACTTATTGCATATTAACTCCTTTATTAGGACCATAAAGAAGTGAAGGGAAACATGAATTTTCGATTCCAAATTTATCTACAAAATCTATTTTTATGACACTTTTATTCCTGTGAATTTTTTCCTCTTTTTTGCCGACCAAAACGTTGATACATTAGATCCAATGGGATCAATTATTGTAGTAAGTATATATACTGTATAATTGTTTTCATTTTTTTTGTTTTTAATCAAATTATATTAGTTATGTCATATTCATTATATTTGTTATTCTGCGCTGAAGGTTCTACCCTGTAGCTGTCTGCATTGAATGGAAGAGAAGGAGGGTGGCATCTCATATAACTCGAACTGATGCAATTTGGATTATATATTTTCATTTTCATCATGTTATCATTTTTTTAACACAATTTCCATTTTTATAGGTAGATTAGTAGGCATCATTTACTGTCACCTCTTCATTTTCCTTTTTCAGCCACAGGTGATTGTGTCTCATTTCGTCACATTCATTGGTAAGTGACATCATTAACAGTTTAGCTCTCCTGCATCCATGGTCATTGTCACTGACGGTGGTAGGAGAAGTCACTTTCTCCCTTGCTCATGAAGTCACTTTCCTTTCTGACTGCTTCTTTCAGTCCCCTGTATAATATTTCGTGTTGACGTCAATGGTATGGTCTTTGGTCCCAAAGCAAACGTTTAACCCTCTCAAAATTATTTTGTGATTATTGTATATTATATAACTTTTCTATTGCGATATTTTTATTTTAAAATGATTCCATTTCTAATTGCAATTTTTGTCTTAGCTCGTATATTTTTCTTGCCTTAAATTCTATTTTCAAATAAATTACTAATATTACGAAATTTGATACTGATTGTTGTTTGGAATTATTCCTCAAACAATGCTCAATTTTCTTATGGTATTTGGTGACACAAAAAACAAAACTAAGTTTGACTTTTAATATAATTCTAATCCACACTAGAAAAGTCATTTAATCTCAAATTAAAGTTATATAACAATATCTAGAGTATTGTTACTCTGGATATACAATAAACCTTTATAATTCAATGTAAATATCATGTGAGGACTATAATTAGTGATGTTTTCACAGACCAATTCAGTACTTTAAAAATAATGATATTTCAACCACTCATAATATGAATTAATTTTCATAACTTTCCTTTTAACGACATAATGGAAAATAAAGTAATTAGATTGAAACACGTGTCGAGTTTCAAGCAAAACATAGAATTTATATCATATAACAATAGAACTAATAATAATAGAATATCACACAATAATAATATCATAAGATAATAGCAGAATAGAAATCATGTGGACCGTTTGTAAAGCCATTTGAATCGTAAAATAAATAAGATAAGGTTTGCTTTTGCTTTAAGTTAATTGACAATTAATCGACCATGATATTTACTTTGAATTATTTTAAATGTATGGATAACATTACATAGTTTAATAATAAGATATTTCGTAAGAATCATAAGAATTACATGTTTATTCTTATTTTCAAGCAATATGTCAAATATTCTTCAATATCAGTTGATTTGCATAAGTGTTACATTGTTGATGAAGATAAACAATTTATAATTATTTCAAATTCAATATATATTAGACAATTTCATAATGATATTTTCATAGCATTAATATTGGTAGCTCTAGTGATACGAATGACATCTATCAAATGAGATTTAAAGTAGGTTCTTATATCACCCGATAATAAGTTCAGTGACACCAAAGAACATAATATAGATTTCGATTTGCTCCTCTCTAAGTTAATGATTGAAAGCTAAAACTTCTAATTAGGGAGCTCGAGTTGCTGTCAATCTTGAGAAGACGAACTACTTCAAAACTTTTAATCTTAGCTGTAGATCTTGATGATTTCCCGTATATTTGAACTGAGTTCTATAATAAGATTGGTCTTTTTTTCAGCTGAAATGAGATGAAAGATTGAATACGTTTCATCACAGTTGGAAGTTGAAATAGAGATTATGTATTAAAAGCTAATACGAAGAACTTTTTTTAATTTAACAATACCCTATTTACAATTATCATTGCTAATGTTCGTTAGATATTGTACGACATTGCTGAATTAATTTTATGATAAATTTAAAATTTAAAATCGGTTATATTAGTTATCGTTGCTGTTGCACAAAGTAAATTTGAACTTAGGTGAATTCATTAGACTGAAGATAATGTTATGTATAGTTTAAAGACTGTAACCACTATACCGAGGATATCCTGATGGTATAAGTTTATAGTAATTCAAAATTTTGAAATTCGAGAGCTTTATCCCTAAAACGCATTTAATAATTTTAATTGAAAGCAAGCAAATTCATAAAATCTGAAAATACACCTGGCAAAAAAAATTATGAATTCAGAAAAATTGCTAAAAAAATCAAATATTCGACACTTTATTAGCTATATATAAACAATTATTATAGGCCTTAGTCGTTAAAAGTTGTTTCGTTCACCGTGTAGACTGAATGAAAACTTTTATTGTTATAAATAATGCTTTAGATAACTTATCAAAACATCAAGATAGTCAAAATATTAAATTCAGCTTGTAAATGAAATGAAGCTATTAATTTAAAAATATTCCATATACTAAATAGCCCTAATTTAAAGATAGCAAATTTTTGCCAAATTTAAAACACATCTCTATTAATTTGCACTTTAACTAACTGCCTAGAGTCTAATAGTGCTAAAATGTTCACTGATCATCTTTCGTTTGCAATCTACCTGCTATACAATTACTAATGAACCATCACCTGGCAAGGATGGAAATGAATTATATCACGATAAATATATCTGTTTAAAAAATCGAATAAAACATATGAAATTAGGCCACACACAAGAAAAATAAGTTATAAATTTCTTTAGAAATAGTAATTACTGGGTCAGGCTTTTTCATCGTTGCATTTCAAAATATTATATTTAAATATCGAATACATTTACCAATCGAAAACAATCATCAGTGAAACTAATTTCCTGAATCCGAAATATACCGAGATAAAAATTTACAGTAAGGCAAAGAACATTATAATGGATCATCATTTAATTTCCTGCAGCTTCACAATTTTCTTTGGAGAATTATGTTTCGTTCTTTTAATCTACAATTAATATTTTAGCGTACAAAATATAGATAATAGAAAACATATTTATTGTTTATGAAAATGACTATGGATGATCAATAATTAGGGTCTAGGAAAAAATCCCTCGGAGGAAAAAATCCCCGAGGAAAAAATCCACCCGCAAAAAATCCCCCCGGATAGCATCAAACGAAGAAAGAATATTCTCAAGTCAAAAATAGAATATGTAATAAATATTTTCATATTTCCCCAAAAATACCTACAACATGAAGAAAGCATGTACTTATAGTATCAAATTACAACAGTTTGAATAAACAAAT
Organism: Caprella mutica; assembly: GCA_947561585.1. NCBI lineage: Eukaryota > Metazoa > Arthropoda > Malacostraca > Amphipoda > Caprellidae > Caprella > Caprella mutica. The sequence continues at coordinate 366,315 of CANNZV010000503.1, read as the reverse complement.
ATAAAATGTTAACACTGTAGCAAACTAACGTTACAAAATCTGAAAATTGTTAATAGGCTGTACAAAACTGAAAGTTTAAATTGTGTGTTATGGCCTCAATATAGCTTATAAATGAACTATATTCATCATTTTTTTCTATAACATTGCGAAGTATAATAAAAAAATATTGATGTTTGCGATTCTTCAGAGGAGTGTCACCAGCACTAAGTTGCTCTAAGCAAAATTCCTGAAATGATTGTTATATTACAAAAGACTTTGACGTAGAAGATTTACCTATTTGAAATTAAATTACAGTCAACTGCACCTTTTGTGATTGTGACATTTAAATCACTTAAAACAAGTAACATAATATATGTATTATATATATTATTAAAATATATTATATATACACAGTAGAATGAGACTAGTTAACTATTGAACTATAGTGATGGTAGATGATTAAAACTAGCGATATAGAACTATCAATAGACAATTAAGGCACAGAAATGTTCAAACGATGTCATTCAGTTAATATGTATTACCACTAGAATAAACGATGCACAATAAATTGATTTTAACTAACCAAGTATTAAACATAAACAAAATTTCGTATAATATTATATCCAAAATTTAACTTATTCAAATATTACCTCTTCTTTATCTTCTACACTCTTACGAGTCTACAGCTACACTCTCATAAACTTGATGTTTCTTATTGGGCATTTAGCTTGAAACTGATGGTCAAAGATTAAAACTAAGGATATGTTATTATCAATAGATTTTTTCCGGGGTGATTTTTTCCGCTTGGGATTTTTTCCTCCGGGGGATTTTTTCCTCGGGGAAATTTTTTCCGGATACCCAATAATTATTATGCTATAGAGAATACGAGGATTAATAAATATTAGTGTACATATTGCTTTTTATGGTGAATTGTCAATACATTCAAAAATATTTATTCTTACTTATGCATTGTGAGTTTCATAAAGTGCATTTTGTTTTTCATAATTAATATTCCTTTATTCAAATTTTTTAAATAGCTATATAATTAAATTTGTCGATAATAAGTGCCATTATTATCGGCACTTCAGATATTTCATTAACAATTTGAATACTTTGTAAATGTATGTTTATATTTTTTATTTTTTCTGAATAAAGATTATTGTATTGTATTATTGTATTGTTTCGCAACAATCACTTGCGTTCATTGTTCATTTTGAACAATTCTTTCTCATTGTGTAGTAAAATGATACCAAAATTTTCTATTGTGATTTTCAGAAAGTTGGCCATATTCATGAGATATTGGCCTATTTGCCTGAATAATAGGCCCTGCAATTTGAGTCACCCTAAGAAAGCTTCTTTGTAAGTCTGAGGACAGCGACTAAGTGGGCCAGAATGCCAGTCATCCGTTCTGGAGCAAACTTTGGCATTCATTTTTCACGGTGACGATATAGAGGGATATCATTATTTATCACAAAAATAATGATGATAAAGTATCAATGAATTAAATTACAAATACTAATTGAATATTTGCTTTCCATGAAGTAACTTTAATATCGCAGTGTTTGGATATTTAATTGGACATATAGTATTCGGTGTGTTAATTTGTTGATTCTAACACAGGTCTTAATGCATCCACCAGAATTTTCTGAAGGTTAGATGGTTTGATAATTTATGTTAACGCTGCTTTCCGAATACTGTGCGTGTTCGAGTAGTGCGGAAATAACCTATATCATTCGTGGTTAATGCGACAATAATGATGTAGAACCTTCTCCTAACCTACTGTGACCTCTTTAATTCCTCTTTTGGTAGAATTTACCACCGGAACATTGCTGAGATTGTCTGAAACTATTTACAAACAATTGTAGCGTATAAATATTGGTACAGATAATGCCTCTACAGTGGACTCCTCTATAGTGAATGTAGAGTCAGAGTATGAGAACTACCCCATTTAGTGAACACTCTTTTTTTTAGTCTGCCATGATCGAATGGCTATTATTTATAGAAAACTGATGGCTGTTCATTGTAGACAAAAGAAGAAAAATTTTTCACTAAATGGATCAAGACTATCCATTCACTAAAGAGGACTCTGTACTAGTATAAGAGTTCAATTCGTATCAATTTTACTTACTCATTTCAAATTCTAAAGCAAAATGGAGAACTGAAGTATCACAATATCAATTTTCATTAGATGATTCAACAACGATATCTTCATATGAATTTATTCAAATTGTATTGAGAGGAGAAATCAAATATTTAGTATTTAATGGAATAATAATTGCCAAGTCATTTTATTATATGCGAAATTCGTTAATAATTCATTCACTTCCAACTGAATTGATAAGAAAATGTATATGGGGATTTCATTAGAATTTAAACTAAATGTTTAACTCAATTGTTTCAAGTGACTGGATTCATTGAATTAAATCGAATGAATATTTACAGTCAGAATTGGCACTATTAGTCCCCCTATTATGAATTGGTATTTAATTCTTCAGTGTACGATGAAAGTTATTTTATTATGTAAGAAAATATTGTTAAAATGTTTCAGTTTATCAATGATTGAGTTCACACTTATATATTAGTTTTTATATTATATATATATTAGTTTTTGCATATTAATTTTGCTTGAAAGCTATAAGAACTTGAGATTATATTTTATTCATATTTATGAAATTTCATATAAATGAATAAAAGGAAATCGGGAAATAAAATGAAAAAGTGATTACTTTTTTGTAAGAAAATTTAAAAAATTGCTTGAGCCTATTTAAAGTAAATTGGATAATAAGTCTTTGGTTTTCTCTTCAATTTTGATTCTTATTGCATTAAATGTGATATAATGAATGATTAATAAATTAATTGAATAAAAATAATGATATAACAACTATATATATATTATTCTTAACAATGAAACAAGAACCATTTTAACATTTAAAAAAAATATCTTTATGATTCTGAATCTGATAAACGGTTTATGAAATTAAATTGAAGAGAAGTATTTTGTACAAAAATGTACTTCCGAGCTTCTTGCATTTCTAAATTTCGGATCTCCACGTCTGCAAAGTCATTTGTGCGGCTCTATCTACACAAGGTTGCAGATATTTCCGAAACTGCTTCATCTTATATGATGACACACAACAATCCTTTATAAATGCCTTTATGACAAAGTTTCTATTTTCAGACTATCCTGATTGTCTTCTTCTCTAAATTTCTTTAAAATAAGTGGTATTGACGACAGTAGCCCATGTGATTGTTCTAAAAATTCAATCTATTAATCCGGTCAAATATAATTTATTACTGTTTCCAGGCATCTATTCACAAATATCTTGAATAGTAATAATTTAATAGAATGTCTGATTAGGCAACAAGTTTGTATTACATCATTGTATAATACTTTAGTTTTAAAGAATTAATAAATATTTTAATTCTGGTATTGTAATTAACAAAAGTTACATAGGTGTTTGAGTCCTACAGATTTTAGCCTATCCAGACATACCATACAATTTTCTAGCCATGCCATGCAATTTTTTAGCCATACCATACAATTTTCTAGCCATACCATACAATTTTCTAGCCATACCATACAATTTTCAAGCTATACCATGCAATTTTCTAGCCATACCATGCAATTTTCTAGCCATACCATACAATTTTCTAGCCATACCATGCAATTTTCTAGCCATACCATACAATTTTTTAGCCATACCATGCAATTTTCTAGCCATACCATACAATTTTCTAGCCATACCATTAAATTTTCTAGCCATACCATGCAATTTTCTAGCCATACTATGCAATTTTCTAGCCATACCATGCAATTTTCTAGCCATACCATGCAATTTTCTAGCCATACCATGCAATTTTCTAGCCATACCATTCAATTTTCTAGCCATACCATACAATTTTCTAGCCATACCATACAATTTTCTAGCCATACCATTCAATTTTCTAGCCATACCATACAATTTTCTAGCCATACCATACAATTTTCTAGCCATACCATTCAATTTTCTAGCCATACCATACAATTTTCTAGCCATACCATACAATTTTCTAGCCATACCATGCAATTTTCTAGCCATACCATGCAATTTTCTAGCTATATTATGCAGCTTTCTAGCCATACCATGCAATTTTCTAGCCATACCATGCAATTTTCTAGCCATACCATGCAATTTTCTAGCCATACCATGCAATTTTCTAGCTATATTATGCAGCTTTCTAGCCAAACCATGCAATTTTCTAGCCATACCATGCAATTTTCTAGCCATACCATGCAATTTTCTAGCCATACCATGCAATTTGTATGATTTGTATTGAGTTAAGAGCACTAAAATCATTCATAAAAGGAATGATCGTAAAATTAGAGTTAATTGAAGCATGAGACTTGAGATTTTTTTTAGTAAAAGTTACCACAGTCTACGCTCAAGTCTTAGTTTTCTATTTATAATTTTGCGACCCCATATCCAGTTTTACGAATTGCCTCAACTTTTACGCTCCGTATCTAATTAAAACGAAGACAGTTTTAGAATCCTTGGAACATTTTGAGCAATAAGTAGAGGGCTTTTTCAAATTTATTTCTTGTTCTCTATTTATCGCAGTTCAAAATAGAAAATTTGGATTTTTTGAAAATTTTAATTAGTCATCAAAAAATGCTCATAAAAGAAAAACCAGATGGAAACTTGAAAAAACCCTCTTTGGTTTATTTGAAATCTTCCAAAGATTCCAAAACTGTCTTTGTTCCTATTCCAGTATATACACTCGTACAATTCTCGTCTTTTGAAATATGTAAAAATTAAAAATTAAAATCTACCTTTTTTCGAAAACCAAAGCCAAAATCGAAACAGGTGCATGAATAAAATATGTTTTATTTTGCGAAGTTACATATACCATACAAATCTCAAAACGATTACTAAAAACGGATATTACTAAAAATGTTTTACTTATTTTTCGTTAAACAATCTACGGATATTAGTAAAAGTATTTCACTTACTTTTAAAAATAATCTACGGAGATTACTAAAAATATTTCACATACCTTTCGTAAATAATTTAGTGAAATTACTAAACGAGAAAATTTACTCTTTTAAATAAGCTACAGAGATCACTTTTAATAATTGATTTACTGTAGGTCTCTTTAGAAAGAAATTTCGAATTACTAATAGTAAATTCACCATCATTCAATGACAATATTATTGCAAGGTGTTAGCAAATGATTTTGTAAAATGTAAACTATCTTCTTTTTTCTCTTTTCTCAGCAGCACATACATTGTATTCATTTTATCTGCAATAAATATAAAAATTATACATCAAAATACAAGAAAAGCGAATCTTTCTCTTTCAGAATTCAATTCTAATGTAATGAAATGATTTAGTATAGTTAGTACATATTACATATCAGAAATAATACTAAGCTACATTTGTGTAGAACTTATGAAGTCTGAGAGTATAAGCTACATTAGCAGACATTTGTAAAAGTATTTATAGTGTTTTGAATTAATACTATATGATCAGTTTTGGATAAATCTATAGCAAGCCAAGAGATCATGCTCAATATGTTATATATTTGAGGTCTTAAGTTTCGAATATAAAAGGCAATAATCGATGCAGTAGGTAATTTGAGTGAAATAATTACATGTGGTATATTATAATTAAATACATAGTTCTTAATTGTTGCAAGTTTGAAATTCCTCAGAGTTCTACCGTCATTAACACAGCTCTCTCTCTCTCTCTCTCTCTTCCACCACAGAACAAGTAATTACTAATCATTAGGGAGCAAAAACACTGTATAACATGCTTGAATATTCTCTACCATTAATGCTACAATGCTGAATAAAATCAATTTCTCAGTCATTTTTATTAACTGTCGGAATGTAATTTTTTTCTATCATAATTTTTTTTTTTTTTTTTATTATCGCATTCTATTGCATTAAATTTTCCATTGCAGTTGCCTTGCATTTATATATCTTCTTATATTCCTATTTATATTTTGAATTTGATTAAGAGATGATCGTCATTATTTAACAAATTGATAAGTCTTGCCTTTTTATATTTACCGTCAAGGCCGTAAGATCGAAATGATATTCTCATTAAAGTGAAGAAAAAAACTAAAAAAATATTTCATCCTTCTTGTTTTTAATGGAAAACTATAGCCTTTTTAAACAAAAATATATATTTTAAAATAGTATATAGAAAATATTTGAAAATTTGAAACCATTTATATTATAAATGATTACTTACAAATTGAATGATTACTGCAAGATTATACAAATAATATTTTACTATAATGGTATACTCTAACGGAAAAGATTATTCATACAATATCCCTTTTAACTCAAAAAACAATAAACATTAGTTTTGCGACTAATTCATCAAATTATAATCTGATTTTGGTTAAATTATATGTATATTTCAGCGTCAATTGAGGTAATAAAAGAGAAAACTAGTACGTTTCACAGATAAACTCAGTATCAGTGTACACTTAATTCTCTGATTAATTACGAAATAGCAGCAGCCTATGAAGTAATTAGAATAATGGTATCGTATGAACATAAGACTCCATAAATCTCTTCTCTAAGCGCCGGATTGAAGTTTGCAAAGACTAATTAGAGAAATTGAGTTCTCGCCAAATTCGAGTTAAAAAAGAATTATTATCGCACAGAAAAGTTGGCTTAAATTATCGTAGATATCGACACATTGATCCTGCCACTGAAATGTTGTGGACTATATTTATTTGAAATAGTTTTGTAAGTCTCAAAAATTAACTGTAATGAATCTTAAAATTAATGTAACTTAATGTAATTAATGTAATTAATGTAATGTAAGTTAAAAGCAATATTTTTTCATATAAATATAATGAATGGTTAGTAATTATGTATAAATAAATGTATGCATGATTTATAATTGATTTAGCCATCATTATTATGTTGAAACTTTTTACTTCGTACAAAGAATTAGCTTTTAAATTTTCCCAATATAACTATTTTAAATTGTTCAAGAATATATAAGTATATTTCATTATTTAAAAACTTTTTCTCTTGCGTAAATTTGATGTTAATAAATAATATAAAACAATTCGTGGTATTTGACTTAAAAATAAAATTTCAGCTAAAAATATTTTTGTAGATGTATATTTAGAAGCAACCCCATTAATATTTTTTTTCTCATATGATATAGTATACTTTAAAATATAAAAATGGCTCATTGAATCCAGAAGTTATTCTTTTTTCAATGCACTAATATATTTGATTATGCATAAAAAATACTTTCGTAAATTGAAATTATTCAAATTTATCAAATTTATGGCAGAGTTTTATATGTTTCATCAAAAAAAATATGCAGACTATTTTCGATGTATTTTATTTCCATCCGATTTATGGTTTCCAACTGGTAGAAGCCATCTAAGGAAGAATACAGTCATACACTGGTAAAAAATATAGTTTGCCATTCGCTACAATTCTGAACAAAACACACATGAGTGCACAGATGGTGAAGTTATTCGGTACAAAATTTTCACAATATTGTGGCAATGTTGCTACAAGAAACATTGCTACCCGGGAGAAATCAGTATTGAATTGTATAACTATTTTTAAAACTCTATGAGTGTAGAAAAGTAAACCAGCAAATTATTGCCTTTTTCTCGTCTTAGTATCATTAAGATGCTATTTAAGGAGTATGTATCTGAATTAGGAGGTAAATGTTGATGAATTTCTTGAACACAATTTAAGTTTTAAAGCATTATATCACCTTTACATCATATTCTATCAAATTGCTATCTCCCACCCACTCATAGTCAAGTTTCGATTTAGTTTCGAGAACTGAGCTTCAATTACTTTAATCCGCCAATTTTTGATCTCCTTCCACCACAAGTTTGATCATTAATCGTACTATGTAAAGTTGGACACTAAAATCTCAGGAAACTTGTTCATCGTCTTATGATTTTAGCTCAATTTAATATGAATTAAACCAACTTCAAGAAGACTCATCTTATATAATTATTTAATTAGTAAACAAGTTGAGCAATAATCTCTTACTTCGTTGTAGAGAGTTCTATTTATATAAATTTGAGGAGTTTTAGTTGACTAATAAAAACAATTTCAAGCTAAAAGGCATCTTTCTTCCTTCTTTTTGATGCTGTGACCATTTTTATGAGTGTACTATACTGTATTATACCATAATAACTCATATAGTTTAAAACTTCTCATAATCATTCACAAAACTTTGTAAATAAAGCATAAAAATTCACAGATAGTAAGTTCTACAACTTGCAATTTATAAAATATTTGAATATAATTATATTTATAATTTTTTTTATAATTTACATAAAATTCTGAGATAAAATTTATTACTGCAGTGAGAGTTATGAAATTATCAACATGTAAATAATCATTCAATTGAATTTTTCTATCTATGAAATAATAAGACTACATCATTTATATTTATGCTATAATACACAATATCAATACTGTAATAATAATAATATGAACACTTCTTATACCATCATAAAATATTGCCAGCCATTATTGTTGGTTTGGAATACAATTCTATTTCCGAGCAATAAAAATATCGAAGAAACATTTTGGTTCTTAGAGGGAAATAAAAGGACAGATTCTGCCAAACGTTGCGGTCGTCTTGATTCCAGTAAAGCTTTGTGAAAGCCCTCATATTACTGAGCAAAAGGGAGAGCAAACAACAAATCTAAAGCTCTAAAACAATAACCACCAGAAGTCATTCGAAAAGAAAATATTTACGTTGTTAAATGTAATTGCCCACCAATAAAATTCACAGTCCTATAACTGAAATTCAATTTTATGAGTACTTTTTAAGATGAGGTATGATGTAAGGTATGATTTTATTTTGTGCAATATATAGTATGGGCCACAAAAATGTTTCCGATTTTTCAAATACTTGTAAATCGTTAGCCAATGAACGAAAATAAACTGTATCTTGGTCTCTTTTTCTCCGCCTCTTATTGTAGTATTAACAGGTAAATTTCTTTTGAACTGATGGACATAGTTTAAGAACAGGTAAGCGAAGAGGGAGGGTGATTTTTTTTTCTTGCACAAAGGTTATTCTTAGAGCTAACTCTGTGATTTTACTTACTAAAAGGCAGTGAATATAAGGAAAAAAAATTATAATGGTAGACATTATAATACAGGGTTTTTACACTTAATTCTTCATTGGAAACTATTTGGAAATAGAAAAACTTCAGTGACATTTTGATCTCATTGAAGTTTTCACTCTGAATATTCGTTCTTCGCTTGTTCATTGCATGGTTAAGGCTCGCTTCACACTTGCATTTTTAACACCGCAGAAAAAAGCTCTTCTTAAAATTTGTTTACACTTGGGTTTTTTTATCGCTGATGGAAGAATAATATTAAATTTTTACTTTAGCAATAAAAAACACATGTGTGAATACATTTTAAAAATAGCTTTATTCCGCTCTGTTAAAAATGCAAGTGTGAAGTGGGTCTTAGCCATGCAATAAACAATTAGCGAACAAATATTCATAGTGAAAACTTCAATGAGATCAAAATGTCACTGAAGCTGTTCTATTTCAAAATAGTTTATAAGGAAGAAGTTTAAGCGCTCTGTATTAAAATATATACCATTATAAATATTATTCCTTGTATTCACTGCCTTTATTAAATAAAATCACAGAGTTAGCTCTAAGAATAAACTTCGTGCAATTACAAAAATAATCACCCTCACTCTTTGCTTACCTGTTCTTAAACTATGTCCATCAGTTCAAAATTGTTTTTACCAGTTAATAGTACAATAAGAGGCGGAGAAAAAGAGACCAAGATAGAGTTATTTTATCAATTGGCTAACGATTTACAAGCATTAGCTTTGGTAATTTGATAATAATTTTTTTTTTTTCAAATGGAAAAAATCATAGTTGATAATATAACATATACTCGTATAATAGTGATTATAGAATATCGATTCCTCTGTAAGTATAGGTAAATATATAAATAAATAGAAAGGAGATATCAAAGAATAAGAGCGACAAAATATATTTTAATACAAAACACAATGACCATTTCATACGATGCATAAAAACAAAATGTGCTGAACATTTCACTGAACATTTTTTACCAGTAACTAGTTTTAAATCCTACGACCAACAGTTTGTTTGTAGGAGTTCTTCCAAATGAAATTATAGACACGATTTTGATGACTCAGCCATTAGGAGGAAATACTCCACTTGCTAAATGAGTTAGAGTTTTAGGGCAGAGATTTAGATGATGGCGACTACATTATGTTAGCTAGCATCCATGCTTATATACGATGGTTCTAGATAATGAAAAATATTCTATAAACAACAGTAGATATATTGTTAAATAATGTTAAATAATTCATCTTAATAAAAGAATATTTGCTTGAAAATTTCACAGTATTCCAATATTTTTATTTGGTGTTTCTTTAGTATCTGGGTTCTAGGTCCATTAGCAGAAAATAATTTAGCCGAAAATATGATAATCATTTACCTATTTACCTATATAATGTATACTTTTTTTACAGTTAAACAAGTAAAGTATACATTTTGTCACTATAAAACCTGGCAGACGGGGAAGGGGGAGGGGAAGGTAATATTTTTACTAATATTTATCAATTATTTTCAATAATATATTGTTTATTCTACACGATAGGAATTGATTATTCATTAATATTTACACAATTATCTATCAACTGCATTCCTACGATTAAATGAACTAAAAGCTTCTTAAGTTGAACATAAGCCCAAGTATTAATAATATAAATTAACATTAAATATTAAATATAGTTAGTATATCGAATAATAATGTTGAAAGATGATATAGCTATAACATTCTTCTCCTATTTTCCAAGTGGTATAATTTGGTAAAGAAGAGATCTTATATTTTACACAGTGAAAAGGGGCTTGGTGAAATTTACCGAGTCTTTCTAATGTTTGGGAATGAAATAATCAGTTTAAGTGGTTTTCCTCCGATGATAATGTTATCGTGCTATAATGGCAAACTAACACCACTAACAAAATTACTAGCGCTACGAATTCTGCTGCTGAAGAATATTCGCATTTATTGCTTATGGTTAGTACTAAATCGATTTCAGATTTCAGTGTTGAGAACAGATTTCTATGCAATATAATAAATATAATATAATGGAGAGAAATTGATGATATAATATAATATAATGGAGAGAAATTGAAGATATTATCATCAATAGACCTAATGATAATTAATGTACTTAACATATTAGTATATGGTAATAATATATAAATCTTGAATCTAATAGCAAGGAATATTTCACAAATTCTTTTCAGTTGGAGATATCAATTAAAATTTCACTGACTTTTTGCTTTATTAACATTCGATTTATTCTATTTTCTAAAGAACATTATTTTATCTGTGCGGTGATTTATTGATTTATTTTTGCACTGTTATTATTGGTTAATTAATAATTTCCCAATGAAATATTATTTAATGAAATATTATTTAATGAAATATTATTTAATGAAATATTATTTAATGAAATATTATTTAATGAAATATTATTTAATGAAATATTATTTAATGAAATATTATTTAATGAAATATTATTTAAATGAAATATCATTTAATGAAATATTATTTAATGAAATATTATTTAATGAAATATTATTTAATGAAATATTATTTAATGAAATATTATTTAATGAAATATTATTTAATGAAATATTATTTAATGAAATATTATTTAATGGAATACTATTTAATGAAACATTATTTAATGAAATATTATTTAATAGAATATTAATTAATGAAATATTATTTAATTAAATATTATTAAATTATTATTTCATGAAATATTATTAAATTATTATTTAATGAAGTATTATTTAATGAAATATTATTTAATATATATTATTAAATATATATTATTTAATGTATATTATTTAATATATATTATTTAATGAAATATTATTTAATATATATTATTCAATATATATTATTTAATATATATTATTTAATGAAATATTATTTAGTTAGAGTCAATCGATAATTTTACCTCAGGTAAAATATTTTGTTTTTCTGAAATTAATTTAGACACAGAAAATATTGATGATAAATATGAACGATCATTGGTGACAAATATTTCTTATTTGTCTTCAATTGTTAATTTCCCCAGTAATTTATTTTCTATTTGTAGTGACATTTTTACTCGCAAACAACAAAACACGAAAATCTAGAGAGGTGGCTAGTATATTATTTCCTTAATAATAATGCACTGGTAATTCCTCGAATCTCCTTAGTGCCTCTTGCCAATAATTATAGCATTTCAGTTCACTGCAACATTAGACTTTAATATTATTTGAAAATGCAAGAAAGGCTCCGCGACTGGGATTCATTCCGGAATTTCGTACGATATAGTAAGCCTCTATTGAAATATATGATTATGATGGTATAACAGGAAATTATTCATGATTTAATATGTGAATTTAAAATGATATTGTATTGTGATGTTGTTTATATCAAGTACAATTAATGGTGATTTAAGTCTTCACAAATTGTTTTATTTAAAAGCATTTGATTTAATAATAGTTTAATCTAATATGAACTTTAAATGGGTTTAAATCTATGAAATTAATTAATATTGTATATTATATTTTGGTTCATCATACAATCCTTGAGAACTTATTTTATACGACATTAATATTAGTAATTTAATTTAATTATCCACAGGTTAATAGATCATATTGGTATTTTAAATAAATATAATTATTTCTATTTCATTCATAGTTTGAAATAGCATCACTGTTTGTCTTTGAATTAAAATAATCCACATTTCACATGCAATAACTACATAAATAACTACAAATATTTATATAATAGCGTTGATTTAATATCTAGTAATTATGATTTATATACTTTATGATATCATAGTGCCATATAATCATCATAAATCTATTATAAGTAAGTATAATAAAGCAGAAGATAAACATTGATACAAAGTAATAATATTTAATTCCATGTTGCATAACATGGTTCCATTGTGGTATAATAGTTATAATGTGACACATTAAATCGATCTGACCATAATTGAAAACATCATAGCTACATGTTAATTACGTTACTTATAACAGGTCTTTACCATATGTTATTTACCACATTCATAGCTACATGTCAATTACGTTAGTTATAACAGATCTTTACCATATGTTATTTACCACATTCATAGCTACATGTCAATTACGTTACTTATAACAGGTCTTTACCATATGTTATTTACCACATTCATAGCTACATGTCAATTACGTTACTTATAACAGGTCTTTACAATATGTTATTTACCACATTCATAGCTACATGTTAATTACGTTACTTATAACAGGTCTTTACCATATGTTATTTACCACATTCATAGCTACATGTCAATTACGTTACTTATAACAGGTCTTTACCATAGGTTATTTACCACATTCATAGCTACATGTCAATTACGTTACTTATAACAGGTCTTTACCATATGTTATTTATCACATTCATAGCTACATGTCAATTACGTTACTTATATAACAGGTCTTTACCATATGTTATTTACCACATCATAGCTACATGTCAATTACGTTACTTATAACAGGTCTTTACCATAGGTTATTTACCACATTCATAGCTACATGTCAATTACGTTACTTATAACAGGTCTTTACCATATGTTATTTACCACATTCATAGCTACATGTCAATTACGTTACTTATAACAGGTCTTTACCATATGTTATTTACCACATTCATAGCTACATGTCAATTACGTTACTTATATAACAGGTCTTTACCATATGTTATTTACCACATCATAGCTACATGTCAATTACGTTACTTATAACAGGTCTTTACCATAGGTTATTTACCACATTCATAGCTACATGTTAATTACGTTACTTATAACAGGTCTTTACCATATGTTATTTACCACATTCATAGCTACATGTCAATTACGTTACTTATAACAGGTCTTTACCATAGGTTATTTACCACATTCATAGCTACATGTCAATTACGTTACTTATAACAGGTCTTTACCATATGTTATTTATCACATTCATAGCTACATGTTAATTACGTTACTTATATAACAGGTCTTTACCATATGTTATTTACCACATCATAGCTACATGTCAATTACGTTACTTATAACAGGTCTTTACCATAGGTTATTTACCACATTCATAGCTACATGTCAATTACGTTACTTATAACAGGTCTTTACCATATGTTATTTACCACATTCATAGCTACATGTCAATTACGTTACTTATAACAGGTCTTTACCATATGTTATTTACCACATTCATAGCTACATGTCAATTACGTTACTTATATAACAGGTCTTTACCATATGTTATTTACCACATCATAGCTACATGTCAATTACGTTACTTATAACAGGTCTTTACCATAGGTTATTTACCGCATTCATAGCTACATGTCAATTACGTTACTTATAACAGGTCTTTACCATATGTTATTTACCACATTCATAGCTACATGTCAATTACGTTACTTATATAACAGGTCTTTACCATATGTTATTTACCACATTCATAGCTACATGTCAATTACGTTACTTATAACAGGTCTTTACCATAGGTTATTTACCACATTCGTAGCTACATGTCAATTACGTTACTTATATAACAGGTCTTTACCATATGTTATTTACCACATTCATAGCTACATGTCAATTACGTTACTTATATAACAGGTCTTTACCATATGTTATTTACCACATTCACAGCTACATGTCAATTACGTTACTTATAACAGGTCTTTACCATATGTTATTTACCACATTCATAGCTACATGTCAATTACGTTACTTATATAACAGGTCTTTACCATATGTTATTTACCACATCATAGCTACATGTCAATTACGTTACTTATAACAGGTCTTTACCATAGGTTATTTACCATATTCATAGCTACATGTCAATTACGCTACTTATAACAGGTCTTTACCATATGTTATTTACCACATTCATAGCTACATGTCAATTACGTTACTTATATAACAGGTCTTTACCATATGTTATTTACCACATTCATAGTAACATGTCAATTACCAAACTTAAAACATATGATAACCACATTTATTCATCTTATTTATGTAACCTCCGTGCCTTTTGAATTGTATTCATTAAATCCGTCTCACAACATGTATAATCACCATGCCTAATAGATTATTAAACTGTTACATAGAAGAAATAAAAACTCCATGATTGCCAGAATTGAAAAAAAAAGTGAAATACTCGTTTTTTCTGAACATTTTATGAGTAAAATTTCCCATGTCTTGATTTATCTAAAGAATACAATTGATAATAAAGATTTTTTTTTTAAAGTTCTTTTAATAAACATTTAGATAACTAATATTAGAAGACGATATTCAAATTTTGTTGAATGATGATATGATTTTACTTTACATTTGAATAACGTATTATTTTTAAACTGATTTAATTTTGAGATACGTATCGAATATATAATACATGTTTACTCTCTTTTAACAACTAGAGGAACACTTATAAAAAAAATACCTCATTTCAAATCTGATGGCCGATCATAGAAAACAAGTGATAATTATATATATTCTTTGACAGTAAAAATATCTTTCCCAAACTTTTCATGAGGTAAAAACAAAATACTTTGCTATCAACAATCTAAATTAAGTTCAATGAATGAGAGTTTTACTACAAAACTTCATTCTTCTTAACAGTTTTTGAAAGAGTTCAATATTTTGAAAAATATAATTATACAATTCAAAGAAGTTAGTTGATATATATTTTACATTTTGAATAATGATAATCTGCAGTTGTTTACTTTCGTTTTAGATAATAATAGTTATATAAATAATATATATTATAATAATGCAATAACATTATACCTGAACAATATTTTTTACATCTTAAATAACAATAATCTTCGTTCAATTGTTCAGTTTTGTTTTAGATAATAATAAATGAAGTTCAGTAAAAAAAATTCTATTAGTTTCACCATACAATAATTCAGTTCACGTAGTACTCTCAAAATAGCATTAACAAAACTCACTCAACGCCAAATAAATCACTGAACTCTCAGTATTTCGAAAGAATTTTCAGGCCAGAGTTGGAAAATGTTACGAAATATATTATGGAGGTCTAAGATTACAAATTTTGTCATTTTGTTCGATTTTCAAACCCACATGGATGAATCAACCTAAAATTTATGAGCTGAAAATTCTGATGTATGGGACAAAGAAATGGATTAGAATTAATATTTTAAAATATATATTTTAAATGAAATGATATTTTAAATTTTATTTTCATATAGAATCATCCTCGATTCCTCATTAATTTCAAGACGTATAATGGAAATATAAATCATTTCAAAGAAAAAATATATTTTAGTGGATCTGTATATTGTTTAGGTATTTTTAATTCAAATACGTTTATGCTATACCTTTTTCGTTAACGATTTTATTTTAAGTACGTACAAATAATAGCAAACAATCAGAAAAAGTTATTTCATGATAAATAAATATATTGATTGCGTAATAAATCACTTCGTCCAAGGAACAAAGTCTATAAATTAAACCATGAAACAATGTATGATTCATATACAGTAGCGGACAAAATATAAGGGTAGGCAAAAACAAGATATCTAAATCTTTAATTTCATAAAAAAAGTACAAAACACACATTATTGGCATTTTACATTTATTTTCATATAGAGCTCATATGTATTTGTATGAAATTTCAAAGCATTTGGACAAATATTCTAGGAATAGTTCCATATTTTACTTCAAACACTAATTTTGCTCTGGTCAAAAGTTAAGGGTAGCCATCATAAGCTTTGAAATATTCCCGGATATTGGCAATCAACTTAATAATTTGTGAATAATTCTTTGCTATATAACTTCAATAAATATTCAACCACAAAATTCTAATAATTTTGCACAATATGAAGGAGTTATTCATCTTTTATTCATCCTCCAGAAATATCCACAATTCTTCGACATTTATTGTGCTTCTTCTCTGAGTACTGTCTCAGATTATTATCGAAACAATCTCAATTCGATTGAGGTCAGGACTCTGTAAAGTCCAGCTCATTTGACCAATTTCTTCATCTTCTAATAGGGTCCTAACTTTTTTATCTGAGTAGTAGGTGGTTGAGGGTCAGCTGCTTGTTGATAACGGAGAGTATGATGACGAAAGAGCTGTTTTATACTTCTGCAATAACTCCTCGTAGACGAACAATGGGACCAGGTCCAGCAGAAAAAATGACCACAAAGACCATCACACTACCTCCTCCAAAATGAACCGTTTTCTTGATGCAATTCAGAGTTACCATTTCCCCTACTTTACGTTTAATTTGTACTTTCCTATAAGAACCAAAGACTTCTATTTTTCTTCCATCATCACTAAAATGTACTTTCGACCACTGATCAATCGACCAAACGACATACTCATGACAAAACACAAGTATCACTTTCCGTTTCTTTTTTTTGATTGAAAGCTTCGATGCAGGGACAAATTATTGCAAACCAACTTGTTGAAGTCGAAGCGAAAATGTAGACTGGGGCACCGTACCACCAGACATGACATCTAACTCATGAAAAATTTGACCAGAAGTGTTGAAACTACCTTGCAAGCTACTTTGAAGACTTGCATGATCTTCTCTCAGCAATGCTTTGGGAAGTCTACCATTCTTCGGTTTGGAATCATCAACTCCTTACTGCTTATGTTGAGCTACAATATGTTGCACAATCGATTTGGACCTTCATGTGGCAATAGAAATCTCTTGCAACGACAATTAGATACTGTATCAGAGCGAAAATTTGTGGACATTTCTTGAGGATGAAGAGAAGATGGATAACTCCTCCATATTGTACAAAATTATTAGAATTTTGTGGTAAAAGATGTATTAGAGTGATATAGCAAAGAATTATTCACAAATTCTTAAGTTAATTGCCAATATCCGCAAATATTTCAAAGTTTATGATGGCTACCCTTAACTTTTGACCAGAGCAAAATTTAGTGTTAGAAGTAAAATATGGAACTATTCCTAGAATATTTGTCCAAATGCTTCGAGATTTCATACGAATACACACAAGTTCTATATGAATATACGTGCAAAATTCCAATAATGTGTGTTTTGGACTTTTTATGAAATTTAAGATTTAGATAACTTCTTTTTGTCTACCCTTATATTCTGTCCGCTACTGTGTTATTGGTACTTTATTTGATTTTTTGTAATTATATCGAATTATTTTTGGCAATCCCTTTAATCTAAAGATAGATTTATGTTTTCTTGGATATAATATATACAAGTTTTATAACTTTAGAATCCGACTCTAAAAATATTGACGTCGTGCATAAATAATCGGGTAAAGTTTCAAGGAAGTCATTGTTTATTAATATTTTCTTTAATCAAAAATCAGAATGAATTCAATTATTAAATGTAATTGGAAGTTCATGTATATGGAACATAAATAATAATAACAAAGTATTTAATACAAAGTAACCTAAATATAAACTGGGACTCATTATCACAAAGATGTAGACGGTTCTTGTATGATGAACACCTACCTAAACTTGTAGTAATCTTTAAGCTCGTGTAATATCCTCGTAAATTATTTTATGCACGAACCTAAATACGAGTCATTAAAACTATCATAAAATGTAGAGAGCTATAATGTAGCTATGAGTTGTTCATGGAATGACTCAACTCTACAATCGATACTAAGCAGAAAAAGAACTCCAGTAATATTTCTGGCAGCCTGTGTTTAATATTCAGTAATTATGTTACAAGTGGGACATTTCCAGTTAAATCTAATGTGAGTAGTGAGCGAATAGAAACTGATAAAAAATGTCATAATGACTCGTCAATACACGGTAGGGGATACAGTCACTTGCTGTTTAAATGATAACTAATAATATAACGTGTTATTAGTAGTAATACTTCTCTATGAATCTATTTTGAGCTTCGCTTTCATTAGATAGATTTAAGAGGGTATATAACAAGTTGCTCAGTAATAAATTCTTTGAGTGTTTGAATTCTTACGATGTCATTACATCGTAAGAATGAATAGTTACAAACCCTCTTATAGAGACATTTTTATCTTCGAAATAGTATAGAAATTTTCGATCGATCAATAAAATGAAGCAATCATATTTCTGACAATCGGGAAACCATTAAAGTGATGAAACTTAAACTACATACAATAATTATTTATATTAATTTATAAAAAATATTGTATTATTTTTTATTTCTAGTTCTAGCACCAATCACACTTCTTTTACTGATTTGATTAGATGAATCGTATTACATTTAATGGCCTATCGGGTTGTGCTTTTTGATTCTATTTTACCGTAAATGTAACTGACTGAAATAGAGCGATATACCTAATTTAACCCTTTATGCCCGAAGGTGTCATATCTGTCCCCTTTCAATGATGTATTTTGCACGCTTTATTTCAGATATTTTCATTAATCAATCATACAAGTACATGTGTACCCATTCATATATCAGAGCACAGGCGTAATTGTACACAATGTGCAACTTTTTAATTTTTTTATATACAAAAATATTTTTCTTTAATATGCTTCCTTTTATTATAAGAAGAAAATCACAGGAATTCATTAATTTTTTCACGCTTTAATAACTTTAGGGAATATATTGATGACATCTGCTCTGCCATTTCTTAGCTTTTGCTATAGAGAAAGAAATACTAGGTAGAATACTAGGTATTCTACCTATTTTAAATACTAGGTAGAAATTAAGCATTCAAAATGATGATATTGAATCAATTCATAACCACAACATTAGGAATTGATATCCCCATTCGTTTCTGATCTCTTCTTTCTTTCACCATGTCTGACGGAAGAGATAGGGAGCTTGATGATTAAATGGAGTTGTTTCACTGCCAACGAAAGTCTGATTTATGAACTAAATGAATTATCATTGTGTGTGGATGGTGAGACTGCTAATATTTATGAGCTACGAGGGAAATTTAGTCTAACAGCTTGAGACTTATAACTCATTTTTAGGAATTCGATAATGGGACTACGTTTGCTAGACCTTGAATATTTGATAGACTATCTTGCATATTTGGTAAGCATATGTTGATCCTAAGAGAATCCAATTTTAAGGTTTTTATATTGGAAAGGATACCAATTCGGTTCAATTCTTCTCTCTATGCTAATGAAAATTACATAAAGACTTTCTTGTTCTTTCTCTGGAGTGTGTATAAGAGGTGCCAACTAGTGAGATAGCAGGTTACTCCACGGCATGAATGTGTCTAAGTACTCAGTTTGCCGGTTGCTGCTGGCATGTAAACATGTGTCCTTTTCTACTACTCTTTTGTAGTGTAGTTTGGTTTGTATAGTGTCTACTTGGTTTGTATAGTCTCTATTGTTTTTACATGATTATAGCTCTTTAATTCATATTTATTGATTTAAACAAAGCCTACTTTGAATTTAATTATTATATCCTTTTGTGAAAACTTCTTATTATGGTGATTGACTCTATTTAATTTTTTTTCAAAATTATTGAATAGGTTTTTAACCTACCCACACATACCAATATTTTGAATTTCAATTTTTTACAAAACTATTGAATAGTTAATTATCTAGTATACTAACTGTTAAATTGTTAAAATGCATATCGGTACTAGTCTGAGCACGTGAAGACTATTAGCTGTACTAGACCTGACTTTTATGGCTTATAAGAATAGGTACATAGGGTCACACAGGTAAATTACGGCACTGCTAATTTTGAACGACAATTTTTGTTCAGATTCTATACCCTAGTGAACCGAATTTATTCTGAAATGTTGCATACCAAATTCAAAGGCACTGCAATACTGTTATAAATTTATAATATAAATTTATCAATGCTCTAAAGGTAAATTTTATTAGCGATTTGAGACTGAAGTTAATTAAAGTACCGCTATATACCTAATTTACCCTACTAACTTAACATTTTTATAACGGCTAAGATAATTCTAAAATTTATTTTACGAATCTATTGAATATGCATAGATACTTAGTTATATTAGATACTGTTCTAAAATTTTTAATGCATACATATCGGTACTAGCCCGAGCGTGTTACGGCTATTATGTGTACCAGACCTGAGCTAGTGACGGCTAATAAGATTCTAAATTTATTTTACGAATCTTTTGTATATGCATAGATACTTGGTTTTACTACTATAAAAGAATTTAAATGCATACATGTCGGTACTAGCCCGAGCGTGTTACGGCTGTTATTTGTACCAAGCCTGAGCTAGTGATGGCTTTATGATTCTAGAATTTACTTTTATGAATCAATTGAATATGCATAGATACCTACTTATACTAACTGTTAACATTTTTGAATGCTTACATATCAGTACCAGCCTGATATCGGCTGTTAGTGATAAAGATCCGATCTTTTGACAATATTATATTCTATAATTTAAATTTTCTATGAATCTATTTAATAATTACAGGTACCTAATTGTTGCAGCATAAAATGCGCTAAAATAAAATACCAGTCTAAGCTCGTGACTGTTATGTATACCAGGTCTGATCTCGTGACGTCTATCAAATATTATTATGTTTACATAATAAAATTAAATAAATCTGTAAAGTTGCTGGCAGGTCCATGATTTGCAGTGTATGGTGTGATTTAATCTGGACCAATATATTGAGGTATTGTTCTATAGCCAGTAGATTATCAATAATTTTCCCTTTGAGAGTTTTTTGCAGCTAGTAGCAGCTAACGTCAACAGGTGATGCATGATAAATCAGCGGTCCTAAAGCATGAAAAATTCTGATGGTAATGTTTTGGATCTGTTAGTAAGGAGTCAGGCAGAACTATGACAGCAGGCTTACGTGAACGCACACTGTAAACTGTAACGTTCCTACAAACAAAACTTCTAAGTAAGATGTTAAATACCTTCGTGCCAGTGAAGTGAAAAGGTTCATCTTTCTCTGGGAACCAGTAGTATTATTCTAGAGGTACTACTAAGATTCTTCAAGATTCATTTGAACCGTCAATGCATGCAGTTACCAATGATTTTTTATAGCTGCGGTGAAGACCGAGCGATGATGGACTGCTAAGCCCTCCTTACCTGTGAGACGACTGGCAACTTCTGGCGAGATCCCTATCCATACAGGCCCAAATCCACTGTACACGGTATGTAGAATGATGCTTCCAATCTATTGGTCTAGTATAGTGTAGTTATACAATTTATATTGTATAAGTAACTTATCACTCCTTTCTCTGCAATCCTTAACTTAAAATTACCTGCCAGTATTCCCTAATTACTTATTTCCTAATTACTTATTTCCTAATTACTTATTTCCTAATTACTTATTTCCTAATTACTTATTCCCTAATTACTTATTCCCTAATTACTTATTCCCTAATTACTTATTCCCTAATTACTTATTCCCTAATTACTTATTCCCTAATTACTTATTCCCTAATTACTTATTCCCTAATTACTTATTCCCTAATTACTTATTCCCTAACTACTTATTTCCTAATTACTTATTTCCTAATTACTTATTTCCTAATTACTTATTTCCTAATTACTTATTTCCTAATTACTTATTTCCTAATTACTTATTCCCTAATTACTTATTCCCTAATTACTTATTCCCTAATTACTTATTCCCTAATTACTTATTCCCTAATTACTTATTCCCTAATTACTTATTCCCTAATTACTTATTCCCTAATTACTTATTCCCTAATTACTTATTCCCTAATTACTTATTCCCTAATTACTTATTCCCTAATTACTTATTCCCTAATTACTTATTCCCTATTACAGTTTGATTCCATAATGTCTATTTCTATATAAATTTCATAGGTTTATTTTCTCTGATTTAATTTCCGTTCATATTTACTATAGTTGCATTGCCCTCCAGTTACTATTTATCTGTATTACAAATAAAATCTTACCATTTCTGTATTTATTTCAGGCGATGGTCAGAGGGACGGCAGTTCAGGCTTTCGTCGCTGACCCCCGTACTGCTCCATTACAATTCTTTCCAAAATAGTCTGTTTATAGCAATATAAAACTCACTCAGTTCATTGTAAATGTGGATCAAATCAATATATAATATAGCTAAATGCGTATCACTTCCTTTCTTGTTTAAGAATGATTATTTATCATTATATTAAATTACCAAATTAAAAGTTTTGGAAATGGTGGCCAGTGTGGGGATTGAGTGATCGGGCTGGATTGTGGTCTCGCTGGTTTTCGCTGATGTCGTCTCTAACAGGTATATAATTTTTATAATTCTATATTATATAAATATATAGTTATTATGAATAACTTTCTCTAATATAAAATTAACTTTTCTATTATTTTTTGTATTAGCTAGTTACTTTAAATATTTCAACAATGTCTGGTAACGAGGAAATATCTAATTCAGATTTAAAATCTCGTAATCAGAATAACTATGAAACTTTGTTAAAAACTAGAACATATTTGCGTGCCCGTATCACTAGGATCTATAATAAGGTGTCAAATGCTCTAACATTTGAATCACTTACCATTACTAAAAAAGATGAATACCGTCAGACAATTATAAGTATTAAAAAGGAAATTGACGAATGTAATAAAAATATCTTCACGTCATTGCCTGAAGATTCTAATTTTGATGAAATTCTAGATTCTGAGGATAATTACAACGAGAAGATTTCGGAAATTTTATCATTGCTAAATGGTATTTATAACTTAAATGTTCCCTTAAATGAAGAAAATCCTAATTCTGCATTTTCCTTGCCTTCAGTCAATAAACTAAAATTGCCTACAATAAATTTGCCAACATTTAGTAACAGTAAATCTGAGAGTTTGGATAGGTTTTTTCACGCGTTTGAGTCCATAATAAACCAGCATAGACTTTCAGAATACGAAAAGTTCGTGTATTTGAGGAACCAATTGTTTGAGGGACCTAAGAATTTAGTGGAATCATTAGATTCGGGCGAACAAAATTACGCCGTAGCTAAAGAACTTTTGACCCAAGCATTTGCTTCACCAACTACTCAGAAGTACGATGTGATAAGTAGGCTTTCTAAACTTGATTTAAAATATGATACTGATGTGTATAGTTATATCGGTGATATGCGTAGCATAGTATCGTCTATCAAGTTACTGAAATTGAATGTAGACTCGTTCATTCAATATTTTGTGTGGCACTCGTTAAATGATAGATTTCAGAATCACTTGGTGCAAATAACTAATAACTCAAAGCCTACTCTTGAAGAAATTCAGTCTAAAATATTTGTTGCTGCTGAAAGGTACAATATAGACAAAGAAAAGTATGCCTTAAAAAATCATAACCGTAATTCTTTCAAAGTAGAGTCCTCTAACAAGAAATTGGATAAATCTATTAAAACGGAAAATTTTGCCGTGAAAGTTACAACCAAGCCAATGAGAAAATGTCAATTATGTATTGCCGATCATAAGAGTGATATTGATCACGAATTAAGAAATTGTACTGTTTATTGCTCTTCTTCGGATAAGGTGAAAGAGTTGAGAGCTTTAGGTCATTGCAGTAAGTGCTCCTTCACTAATCATTCGGAGAAAAGTTGTAAATTTAAATTCGCAAGCCCGTGTAGAAATTGCGGTGGGCAACATTTATCATTCCTTTGTATTGGGAGGCCTAACGATGCTAGGTCTGTTAGCTCTAATTTGTCTGTTGTTCATTTCAACAACACTATAGATGAAGACAAAGTAATTTTGCCAACATTTGCGGTTAAAGTTGGAGAGGATAAAGATACTATGTGTAGGATACTTTTTGATACAGGTTCACAGAGGAATTTTGTAAGTAGTAGATTTGTCAGTAGTATTCATTGTAAAGTTAAAGATAAAGTTAATCTAGAAATTAATGGATTTAATAGCAGACGCAAGTTATTTGCGGACATTGTTGAAATTCCTTTGTGTATCTCTGATGAAATTCACCTTATAGAGGCCATTGTCGTACCTGAAATTAATGTTAAAGTTAATTCAAACGACAACTGTTTAATAGTAGAAGGGTTTAGATCCAAAGGATATTATCTGGCCGATGATGTGAAAGATTCTCGTAACTCTATTATAGATATTGTAATGGGGCCTGATGTTGTAAGGTTATTGTTGCCACAGACTGTTGCATTTGGTGATAAACTAAATCCTTCGGCATATCTATCTACAAAAATTGGTGTGATTTTGTTAGGAGATGTAGATACTATTATTCTTAATTTGAAATATTTACATAACAATGATGGTAGAGGGACTAGTGAAAGCATGCATAAGAGAAATATTAGCCGCGTAACTGAAACGGAAAAAGTTTCTAGTCCATCTCTTTCGTGTTCTAATTTGTTAACTAATGTGAATATTATTACTGATGTACTAGATGAACGTGGTCAATTGGTTGAAGATATGTTGAAAAAGGCAACAGAAGAAGCTCTAAATGAAGAGAGCTCTAAAATTTTAGATTATGATCTTGAAAATGATGATGGTGAAGTAAATGAATTGAATGTAAAGATAATGAACTATGTTCTTTCCAACGCAGATAGAACTGAAGATGGACGTCTTATTATGCCTCTTCCTTGGAACCCTCATTGCAAACATTTACTTGGTACTAATTTCAGTTTGAGTAAGAAGATTTTGATGTCTAATCTCAATAAATTAAAAAATGACTCTAAACTTAATCTGTACAATGATGTTTTCAAGGAGCAAGAGGCTTTAGGTATTATAGAAAGGGTTTCAGATGTTTATGAATTTATGTCTGACCATCCTGACTGTAGCTTCCTTCCTCACATGGGAGTGTTTAAATTGAACAGAGAAACCACTAAAGTTAGAGTTGTGTTTTTGTCAAACCTATGTGAGAAGAACCAGTATAAGCCTAATGCGGTGAGTCATAACCATGCTCTTCTTCCTGGCCCAGCGTTAAACTCTAAACTGTTAACATCCATTATATTATCTAGATTTGATTTGT
Source organism: Caprella mutica (assembly GCA_947561585.1). NCBI lineage: Eukaryota > Metazoa > Arthropoda > Malacostraca > Amphipoda > Caprellidae > Caprella > Caprella mutica. The sequence goes on along the minus strand of CANNZV010000503.1, from coordinate 340,363 downwards.
TCATTTTGATATTTGATATTAAAAAGGCTTTCCTTAATGTTGGATTGAGGGAATGTGATCAGAACAGATTGATGTTTTTATGGTTCAGAGATGTTGAAAAGGGAGATTATACTCTCATTGCTTATAGGAATTTAATGCTTAGTTTTGGTTTACGTCCGAGTCCTTCTGTATTGATGATGTCCTTGTATAAAATGTTGATAATTGATACAGAGAATGATGATGAATTATTGATTCAACTTAAGAAGATGATTTACAATAACATTTACATGGATAATGGTTTAATTTCAGCTAACTCTATCACTGAATTGAAAGATCGTTACAGTATACTGCCTAAAATATTTGAATCGTACAAATTTGAATTACAGCAGTATGCCACTAACGATTTGGAACTGCAGAATATTATAGATACTAGTACTGCGGAAAATGTCAATACTGATGTCGTTGTAAAGTTCTTTGGGATGCTGTGGAACAGAGAGACTGACACTCTGAGCCCCCAGAAAATTGTTCTCGACCCCTCTGCTAATACTAAGAGGAAAATTTTGTCAACTCTAAATTCTGTATATGATTTGTTCCATGTATATATACCAATGCTGAATAGAGCGAGATTATTTCTACAGAAGCTTCAATATGATAAATCGTTGAATTGGGATACAGTATTGGGTTCCAAGTGTCTAAGTGAATGGGCATGTATTTGTAGAGAAGCAAATAAGACCCCTACCATCGAACTTAGAAGGTTCGTTGGGTCAAGGGAGGATACTTATTCTTTGATCGCCTTTTCAGATGCTTCATCTTCCATCTATGGCATTGTTGTTTATCTTTTCAATGGTGTAACGGGAGATGTTTCTTTCCTATTGGCTAAGAACAAATTAGTAAATAGCAAGCTTTCTAAGAAGTCTATTCCTAGTCTAGAATGTCAGGGTGCAATTATGGCTGCCGAGGTGCTAATTGATCTGTTCAGGGAATTGCATCATGACAAAAATGACGTTCCTATCAATATTACAGATTTATCTGTATATACAGACAGTATGGTTAGTCTAGCTTGGATAAAAAGCTACTTTGTTAGTTATGAAAAAATGCAGAAACGTAGTACATTTGTCCTCAACAGACTGAGAAGATTAGAAGAATTGTGTAACACTGAACCTATCACTTTCCGCTATGTAGAAGGCAAAGAAAACCCTGCTGATTATGTTTCAAGACCTACTAGTTACAATAGGCTAAAAAGTACTAGCTACTATGACGGTCCGAGGTTCTTAAAGGAAATGAAATCTCAGCCAGATATTGAGGTAACTGTACCTAACCTTATTTACGAACAATCTCCTGACAGTGGTTCACCTGGAATTTTGTCTTCTAATGTTTTTTTAGGTGAGGTGAGTACTCATATTGAACCCTTACTTCCGATTGATAGATTCTCTTCTTTCCGTAAACTTCTGTTAACTTATACAAAGGTATTGTTATTTATTCGGAAACTTAAATTAAGAATCGGTAAAGATGTTCCTTCGGAGGATTCTAGCTATGATACAGCACTCTCTTTGCTCATTAGGTTTGATCAATTAGAATCTTTTCCCGATGTAGTTGGATTCTTCAGTAAGAGAGATACTCCTATCAAAGATGCACCTAATTTAGTATTTCAACTTAATCTGTATATGGATGAGTTAGGAATCATTCGCATGAAGAGTAAATTTGGTACTTATCATCCCATTTTACTCTCTCACAGTTCTCCTTTGGTGAAACTGATCATTTTAGATATTCATTTGCAGTTTTCACATTCTGGAATATACACGGTCTTACGCGAAGTACGTAAAAAGTTTTGGGTGTTGAGAGGATTTTCAGTGGTAAGGAGAATTCTCAAAGGTTGTGTAACCTGTAGGAAGGTCAATGAAAGACCCATAAAATTAAATCAAAATGACTATCGTAGTTTCAGATCTGATCCCACTAAGGTACCTTTCTCTTCTATATTTATAGATTATATTGGACCTATGATTATTAGTATGGAAGGGAAAAGAAGGAAGGTATGGCTATTAATAATTACTTGTATGTGGTCAAGAGCAGTATCTCTTCAAATATGCTTAGGTGCTGATACTCCTGAATTTCTGAGATGCTTACAAGTTCATGTTTACAATTTTGGACTATTTCACGTTTGTCTTTCAGACTTAGGAAGTCAAATAGTCTCGGGTAGTCGTATTGTGAAGAATTTCCTTGATGATTCTGAATGTTTTGATTTCTTACAGAAAAACGGAATCTCTCAATTGACCTTTGATCAGTACGCAAAGGGAAATAGTAGTCTCGGGAGTCTAGTTGAATGTGTCGTCAAGCAAACTAAGAATCTGATTAATAAATCAGTTGGTAAGAGAATTTTGAATTATACGGACTTTCAATTGCTGATAAGTAAAACTGTTCATATCATCAATCGCCGTCCTATTGCCTTTAAGGATATTCTCAGAGATTCTGTTCAAGAGGGAGAAGTACCAACGGCAATAACTCCTGAAATGTTATTATACGGTAGAGAATTGATAACTATGGACATAATCCCTCAAATGTATCCAAATAATATTGCGGATCCTGGGTTTCATTGCGAAAAAGACTTTTATAGGGAAAATTTTTCAAACTTGAAGTCGTCAAATGAAAAGTTACGGGATGTTTATCATGGCGAATTTTTAGTTAATCTAATCAACCAGGCGACTGACAAGCATGACAGATATAAGCCCGCTTACCACAAAAAATTGTCTGTGGGTGATATAGTTCTCTTAGTAGAGCCGTACACTAAGCAGTGTAATTATCCAATGGGCATAGTAAGGAAGACTAATGTAAACAGTTTGGGAGAGGTAACATCGGCAATCATTTTGAAGGGCGGTACTGGTGAAGAGGTATTTCGTCATTCTACTTCGTTAATATTGCTGCTGTCAACAGATGAAACTGTAGAGGTCAATATCGAGGAAAGTGATGAAGATGATTCAAACTGTGAAGCTAAATCCGTAAGAGTTGAACCTCGCCCTAAACGGAAATGTGCAGTGGATGCAAGGAAGAAAATATCCGCCTTAGCAGAGTATTCTATTTAGAATAGAGTCGATGTAAAATTTTGTAAATATGTTCTTTTCTACTAATGTGTTAATTGAGTTTGCTTTTCTTATGTTTTATTTGAGTTTACTTTTACCTATGTTGCGTTTGAGTTTCTTTATTAATTATTATTTGTATATAATTTATATTTCCTTTGTTCAATTGTTATTTCATAATTCATATGAAAATTTGTATTGAGTGTATGAATGATAAATTTTCTTGTTTAATTATTCACATTCATTTGTATATTAATCAGTGTTTTTTGATGAATGTGAATCTCCCCCGCGGAGTATCAAATATTATTATGTTTACATAATAAAATTAAATAAATCTGTAAAGTTGCTGGCAGGTCCATGATTTGCAGTGTATGGTGTGATTTAATCTGGACCAATATATTGAGGTATTGTTCTATAGCCAGTAGATTATCAATAATTTTCCCTTTGAGAGTTTTTTGCAGCTAGTAGCAGCTAACGTCAACAGGTGATGCATGATAAATCAGCGGTCCTAAAGCATGAAAAATTCTGATGGTAATGTTTTGGATCTGTTAGTAAGGAGTCAGGCAGAACTATGACAGCAGGCTTACGTGAACGCACACTGTAAACTGTAACGTTCCTACAAACAAAACTTCTAAGTAAGATGTTAAATACCTTCGTGCCAGTGAAGTGAAAAGGTTCATCTTTCTCTGGGAACCAGTAGTATTATTCTAGAGGTACTACTAAGATTCTTCAAGATTCATTTGAACCGTCAATGCATGCAGTTACCAATGATTTTTTATAGCTGCGGTGAAGACCGAGCGATGATGGACTGCTAAGCCCTCCTTACCTGTGAGACGACTGGCAACTTCTGGCGAGATCCCTATCCATACAGGCCCAAATCCACTGTACACGGTATGTAGAATGATGCTTCCAATCTATTGGTCTAGTATAGTGTAGTTATACAATTTATATTGTATAAGTAACTTATCACTCCTTTCTCTGCAATCCTTAACTTAAAATTACCTGCCAGTATTCCCTAATTACTTATTTCCTAATTACTTATTTCCTAATTACTTATTTCCTAATTACTTATTTCCTAATTACTTATTCCCTAATTACTTATTCCCTAATTACTTATTCCCTAATTACTTATTCCCTAATTACTTATTCCCTAATTACTTATTCCCTAATTACTTATTCCCTAATTACTTATTCCCTAATTACTTATTCCCTAATTACTTATTCCCTAACTACTTATTTCCTAATTACTTATTTCCTAATTACTTATTTCCTAATTACTTATTTCCTAATTACTTATTTCCTAATTACTTATTTCCTAATTACTTATTCCCTAATTACTTATTCCCTAATTACTTATTCCCTAATTACTTATTCCCTAATTACTTATTCCCTAATTACTTATTCCCTAATTACTTATTCCCTAATTACTTATTCCCTAATTACTTATTCCCTAATTACTTATTCCCTAATTACTTATTCCCTAATTACTTATTCCCTAATTACTTATTCCCTATTACAGTTTGATTCCATAATGTCTATTTCTATATAAATTTCATAGGTTTATTTTCTCTGATTTAATTTCCGTTCATATTTACTATAGTTGCATTGCCCTCCAGTTACTATTTATCTGTATTACAAATAAAATCTTACCATTTCTGTATTTATTTCAGGCGATGGTCAGAGGGACGGCAGTTCAGGCTTTCGTCGCTGACCCCCGTACTGCTCCATTACAATTCTTTCCAAAATAGTCTGTTTATAGCAATATAAAACTCACTCAGTTCATTGTAAATGTGGATCAAATCAATATATAATATAGCTAAATGCGTATCACTTCCTTTCTTGTTTAAGAATGATTATTTATCATTATATTAAATTACCAAATTAAAAGTTTTGGAAAACGTCTAATAAGATTTTAAAGTCTCCTCTACTTTTTAAAAATTGAGTGGTTATCGATAACAGTTTAATATTGCCTGATCTCGTGATCATGGACTCAAATAAATAAACTGTGCTGAATAATAATTTTTTACTGCATAGTTTTGAACGTTCAATTTCACTTGGTTCCAAGATATAATATTGTAGGCGACATCATTAATACCAAAAAGTCGACAAATGGAAAATATTTTAACAGTTAAATAAGGTTAATGATTAGTAATGTATCATTAATTATTCTAACATTGTATTTAATATTATTTTGTTTATTTTAAATGAAAACACAAAATTAGAAATATTCAAACCATTTGCATGATCTCACCAGACTGTCGTTCCCATTGATTTATACATATAAATTCAATGTAACATTTATACTATGTTGATATTTATATGCGATAAAAAAATTATAATGTTTACTTACAGTAAAATAATGGATTTGAAACGAAATATTGTGAGTAAAAAGGTTTTTGCAAATTTTTGGGTAACTTACCATTTCATCTCTGAAGATTGAGAACTGCTCTTCAATGTCTTTAGACTTATAATTTACATTGCAAACAATGTAATCTTGCCGCAAAGCGAAAGAGATATAACTTTTTCACAATTGCGTTCTGAAAATTTCAACATCAGTTCAGAGATTATTCTAATGTCTGGAAAAGTTGCAGATAATCCATTGAAACGTACACATAATAATGAGTGCAAGATATAGTTTTAAAAAATCACAAGTATACTTACTATATACCCTTGTGATTTCATTATATGAAAGACGGGACGTGGGTTATCTTGACATCTAAAGATGTCTTATATCTACTAACTCACGCAACGTTATAGTAGGAAATGTATCGTAATTTTCTATAGACTGTGAGAACCAAAAATTTCGACTGAGTTCCTTCCAAATATACCTTTTATTTAAGTCTGACATTAGTTGGTTAACTGTAGTTTATCTTTTAGATCCAGAAATAACAAACGAAAAATTGATATATCAATGGAAAACGCATCAATATTTAAATTTTCAGGTACCTGCGTAGCAATATATAGGGTGACTCACAAAAAGTGTACCCAACTTAGAATTAATGTAAACATCGCATTTATAAATTGTTAAAAAATGAGTTGAAGTAAATTTAAAAATTATATGTTTTTTCATCTATCCATTCTACCAAAATCATTGCTTAAGGTTGTACGTGTACGATATCTATATTAATCCTGAGTTCGGTACACTTTTTGTGGGTCACCCTGTATAGTATATTTGAACGGAATTTTCACAGCGTTAATACGAGCGAACTTGTAAGAAGATAAAGCTCGATAATTTTGCTCCTTTCCTGTGGTAAATAAGGCATGCCTGCAGGATTCGGCTTACTTGACAAAACTAAAAAATGAGCAAATATATAGAAAATATGGTAAATCTGGTATACTTGATGCAAACTCCCAAACTTTAGTTTTGTTTTCCTGTTTTGTTTATTTAAAAGTGTTAATTAGTTTAAAAGTTATTTAATGTGAAATGTGTCAGGTTTTTATTTTACACTCATATGAAAAAATAACTTTTATGAAATTATGGCGGAAATAAAATTAGAAGAAATATGATATGCAATGCAGTCTGAAATATCCAAACACGATAACTTTTAAATTTAACTTAAACTAAAAAATAATTCAGAATCAATAAATATAACAATATATATCACAGAAACAGGATTGACACTTTAAATAAATTGATTGCATGGTAGTTGATATTTCATTGATAGTATGGTAGTTGATATTTCATTGATAGTATGGTAGTTGATATTTCATTGATAGTATGATAGTTGATATTTCATTGATAGTATGATAGTTGATATTTCATTGATATGCAGATAATTAATAGATTATATAAACACTATTTCTTTTGCGCAACATCTATATTTAGTACTCTTTACTAAACTAATATTTGGGTTCTTCCTATTGGTGACCGGAGAATTCGCCGTGGGAAATTTCGACGTCGGAATTTTCACCGCCAGAATTTTCTCCGTTGGAAAATTCGTCGTTAGGAAGATTCGGCGTGTGGAACGGTGCTAGGACAATTGCCACCCGCGGATAATTGCCACCCCCGGACAATTGCCACCCAAATATTTATTATCAGGACTCTTAACTAAAATGGTGATAAAATATGTATATTGTTGTTTTACGATTCATTATTAATTAAATACATTATAAGATAAAAAAAATATTATTATTCGGTTTCTGAATGTGATTTTTAAATCTTATGGTATCGAATACTTTATACTACTTTTTTACAACGATTCAAAACTGTTTAATTCTGTTCGTCTATAATATTTTCAGGATTTACACTTATAGATTTTCTTAAACACCACGCATTTTCTTAAGCCAATTAACTTTTTCACAGATTATTAGTAAATTTGAAACTGCACTAACTTATCACATTAAGATCTGTACGGGAAGACTGCTTATATGCCAATAACTCATAGATATCCTAGAATATGAATTTTTTTTTACTAATGATAGTATTGATAAAGGAAGATATTTTTAATTTATTGAGGACATCATCAATAGAATAATGGAAATAATTCGTATAAAAACAATATATAGTTTATTACATCAACTATGGGAATAATTAATTTTATAAAAAAAAATGTGGAGTGAAATTTTTTATCTTATGTATACAATTAAAAGCAAATTGTACAAAAATAATATACATATTGTATCAACATTTTAGCTATGAGGCCTGATAATAAATATTTGGGTGGCAATTATCCAGGGGTGGCAATTGTCCAGGGGTGGCAATTGTCCAGGGGTGGCAATTGTCCAGGGGTGGCAATTGTCCAGGGGTGGCAATTGTCCAGGGGTGGCAATTGTCCAGGGGTGGCAATTGTCCGCGGGTGGCAATTGTCCATGGGTGGCAATTGTCCGGTCACGGTGTGGAACATTTAAATAATTTTTAAATAACAATATAACTGAATAAATTTATTTTTATGTATGTTAATAACTATATAGAAATAATATAAATAATAATATATGACTAAACAAATTATATTCCTATTTATTTCTCATATTACGTTAGAATTGCAGCAACGAAGATTTTTATGGATTCTAAAATAGAAATGAATAGAATTTGGGTTTAGAGAGATCATGTAGCATTCTTATCAGTGTAGGTACTACCTCAAAATATTTGTGCCATGCACAGTAATTCAGATTTCAAGAGGTAAACCGTACAATGTAATACTAAATAAATCAAAATAAAATCAATAATTAGGTAGGTATGAAACCATCAATAACTCAGAATAGTACAATAATTAGAAAATCTGTATCTTAAATTCTCAATATTAAACACACAGGAACACTTAACCCTTTTAAGAAGAAGTGACGCAAACCGACTAGGATTAGCCAAAACACAGCTGACTATCACTAGTGATCTCATTCATCTTTACTGAGCATTTTTTTAGCAAAGATACCTCTTGTGGCACAAAATTATATGATTACTGATTAAAATATACATTGCATATATGAACAGCTAACATAAATTTTAGGAATCTTAGTTTTATTAGATACACAATATTACATAATCACCTACAACTAATATTTACAAATATAAAATTGTAAAATTATCTAAAATTTTCATTCGAATAGTTATTTAACAAATTGGTTTACTTTGTAATTATTAGTATTTTTTATCAATACTTATAGGTATTTGAATAGTTATGTTCTCTATAATTTCTTCTTCACGGCGAATATTCCTCACGGCGAATTTTCCTAAAGGCGAATTTTCCAACGGCGAAAATTCCGACGGCAAATTTTCCACGGTGAAAATTCCTAGAACCCTTCATGTTATCTCCCCGCAACATCTATTTTAATGAAACAAATAAATTAAAGAATATACATTTATTTACACCTGACACTTTACTATTATTTTGGTGGATAAAATTCAAATATGCATTCAATACTTGTTCAAATAATATATTGGGAATTTTTCTTTTAATTTTTTTTCGTCAATAAAAAAATCAATTTCACCATTTTAAAGATTTTAACCACCATTAATAATATGTGCAAAATATTCTTCTAAGATATTCTGTGATCAAGATACAAATTGAGTACAACCTCATAAATTCATTTAAATTTTCTTTAATATGCATATTATACCATTACAATTATAATTTAATACACAATTATAAAATATCAAAAACTGTTGAAGGAAATAAAAGAATTCTTGGATAAAGAGTCTAATATATTTTTAATTTTCTGGAAATATCATCATAATGATAAATATTGGATTAAAGTAACAATGTAAGATTTTTAAAATTTTATCCACGGTTTAGATTACTTCCTTTTCATTCTCTCTGTTTTCAGTATTTATTATTTACCTATATTAGAAACACTATAAATTGGGTTATTTAAAATCAGAGTAAAATATCGTCCACACCTTCCGTTCAACAGTGAATAGATGCAATATTTCCTAAAATGACTTCCAAGAGTTCAAAGGTAATATAACGATCTGAGATTACGAGAAAACCGGCAAAGTTCCAACATCAAAGTAGCATTTATCTTCATGAGACCGGTATTTTATTAGGCCTCATTATGGATTTAGCCATAAATTTGAACAGTGAATACTTATATTTATGACTCTGCTCAAATGTCCCATAAGAAAGTCAAGGGTACTTAAAAGTATTTCATTCATTGAAATGAGAATGAAAGTCAGACGTATTTATATACTTTATTTAAGGAGATTGAAATGCTGTTCAAATACCTGAGTGTTCAATCTAAGCTGTTTAGAATAAATGTTCATTGCAAACGAAGCAAAAACCCCAGCAAATACTATAATGTGAAACTGATGAATATGTATCAAAGTTCTCTCAATAATTCATCTCCAATTGTGTATTTACATGAGCAAATACATATTCATTAAACCAAATTTCAATTCAGTTCATTTAAAGATCTAGATCACTTCAGAAAGAGTCCAAAGCTGACACTTTAATCCTTATTCCTTTGCACTTTAAAGTCCATTCCAATCCAATTTGCTTGTTTCTATTTTGTATTTGAAAATTTACGCACATTTTGAATTCATGAAACACATTTAAACTTACAATTGCAACAGCTCAATTTCTACAGTAAATTGGATCAAATATTTATATGTGTAGTAGAGGAAGAGTTTTATGCGAATTTTTCATAGTTTTTTCAGACTGTTTTATTGATGTGACTAACTCAAAGAGATAGTGGTGTAAGAAATAAATGTGTATTTAGCAAAATTGTTGATTGTACTAAACTAACTGAAAAAATACGAATGAAGAAATATAATTACCGTGCAGAAATATTTTGTGGGAAAAAATGAGCTCACTTTATAATTATATCTATAATAATTTATTTTCCATGTCCAATATAATACAAGTTTAATAGTTATTACTGTATCTAATTACTTTATTTTTCAGAATTTCGAACACATATTCTCTATATACCTATTCGCACAATGTTTGCGATTATTAAAAATGGTGAAAGTTTTGCCGTTCCCTCCATTTAATGATTTTGTCGAAGACTTGCTAGGTCGATTGGAGAGACATCTACTGCCAAGCAAATCATATTTTTCTTCCTTAGAATGTCTTTCCGAACACTATATTATATATCTTGAAGTTCCCTCAATGTCCAATTTTCGACACATTTCAAAATTCTTCCCTGCCATTCATGCAAACTCTCTCACTAAATTGATCACCAAACGAAGGCTCTTCGTAACATGAATATGGTATTATTTTCTACCTATATTTTCAGAAGGTTATCATAAATTCTCAATTCAACGACACGTTCCTTGTGACTGCTGAATAAAAACTTATTCTTATCGATAATAAAAAATGGAACATCGCCGGCAAAAATTGCGGCTTGCCGATGGAAAAATTCGCTTCACCCATTACGATGATTTGAATGAACGGGGGAGGTATTTAGTGAAAAGAATAGCGTTTAATTATATGCTCCCTATTAGCTGTTATCACGAACGTAATAATAACCGTAATTAGATCTCGTATGACGTATGTAGTACTTATTTTTCAAGATTTAGATCAGTAAATACGGATCAGGAATGATCTTGCATGATTAGTTCTTAACAAAAAATAAATGGTTATAATGTTCGTTGAAGAAAAATGTACCATTAAAAACGATAATTAAATTTACTACAAAATATAAAATATAATTTAGGTATTATTCTTTAGAATCATTCTAAGTATTATTCTATTTAAATAATGCCATACTGAATTCCCCATGTAATAAGATGCACTATTTTATTATAAAACTGTTAACAGCTGATCATAAACCATTCTGTTACAATAAATCAACAATAGCTTAAACACTAAGTATTGTTAATAAAATTTTCAAAACAATTTTACATCCAAATACATAAAAATATACCTATTACTATTTTTCTGAGAATATTATTTATGACAATGACAAATAACACTGAAAAGCAGAAAAACAACAACCAGGGGCTAGTGTAAGAGCTGAGCTTTTAAACCTGAAATTAATGAAGGTTTGCTGCAAGTCACCAGCTTCTATTTGATGTAACAAACGGTGAGAAATGGAAGTGAACAAGTTCAACGATGTGTGAACATGTTGCTTTGTCTTCAGTTACAACTAAGAAAAGACAAATCCTCTCCTTCCGACTCTAGCTAACATTCGTCACTGCATACATGCACACAACAACTGCAGTCAATCTAATGCAGTCCGATCGTATTGTAGTCGCTAAACTTAACTTCATTTACAAATTGAATCGCGTATATTTCTTCTGCCACGACTTCTGCTTTTGAAAGATTGTACTGCAGTTAGATCGTAAAGTTTGTGTCACTGAGATTTTCCTTACTATTTACTGAAGTTTAGAGGTGATAAAAATGCATACTGAAAGAGCTTATCTCTCATTGAAATGGAAATTGATGTCATAAAGAATTTTCAAGTCTGTAGAATAAAATGAAATCAATAAATAAAATGATTGCATTACGTAATATATAAATGATTTAAGGGAGATATGAACAATCCTCTACAAGCTACATATTTTGCAATGTATTAAAATGAATTATTTCAAATGATAATGTTACAATTATGATTAATTTGTCAATAAGATAAAACTGTTGTACAATATTTATTCTATATATTAGGGTAAGTTACGAATTATTGGTCGGTTTCACATGTTCGGTCAAATAGGAAAAATCGATTTAATAATGAATATATACTAATTTTTATTGTAATTGGTATTCATGATACCTGCATGCATCATGAGTACCAATTGAAATAATAATTAAATAATCATTATTATATAGTTTTTCTTGCATGACCGAAGTTGTGAAACCGACCCATAATTCGTGACGTACCAACCCTATAATAACCCATTAAATATAGTTGATAATGATCTCTAGAGTATTTCTTTCAATTTTATGACAAGCCATGATTTGAATACTAATTTAAATACTTTTCATTATTTTCGACTAATTCCTCTACGAGGTATAGTGATTAGAAGATGATGTGTAACAAAATAACACACACCAAAGCATTATCATTTGGTATCATTCTGTACGGGGCATCAGGTCCATCCTCTTATCATTTGGTATCATTCTGTACGAGGCATCAGGTCCATCCTCTGCAATATCCAATGGCGACATAACATTTGCATAACAAGCGGGAGACTATTTTCTTTCGGCCAAAGTCACGTTTGTAAAAGCCAATAAACTCTCAAATTAGTCAAATATGATTCTATGGCTTATTATTCCATTTTCACTACTATATTTAACGATCTTATAATGATAATAATAGTACATTCAAACGTATCGAAAAAAAGGAATAATTTTATTTTAAAAGTTACTAAAATGTAATTTTCCTCTGTAAATATTTTTTTTATTTAAAAATATTGTCTTTCAAAAATATATCTATTATTATAATATATTGACGAAATTTGAAAGTTTGAGATGCTGAAGTAAATATTTCTCCAATTTGAATTCCAATACTATTTATAGATGTAAGGATTTACATTTCAACCGATGTACTTTAGATACTTTTTATTGCAGAGAAAACTTTTATGTCACCACAAACATTGAGGAGAATAGAAAATGCCACAGAATAAATAATGCAAAATAGTTTAAATATTCTTTATTTCTATACCAATTTTGAGTTAGCGTCAAGCGAGGATAGAGTCTCCTCGTCCATGAATTTCGATTAGCATTTCTTTATCATGTAAATTATGGTTTGAATTGAGAGTGATGTTTTGTTAATTCATATACAAAAATTCGGTTTGTTGAAAAAGGATTCACTCGGAATTTGTTATGAATTTTAACTAACAAATCGAGTAAAATATTTAAATTTGATTGGAATATATAGAACGTTATGAAATCACCGAAAACATATGTGCACTGTTTATTTTTTTATATGTGAATTTAAATAATTATACCTTATTCTAATTTCTTTTTAGAGTAATGTTATCTAAAGAATTTATAACGTAATTTTTATTGTTAATCTTCACTCTTACATTCAATCTTTGAGGCAAAAATTATGGGATTCGTTCTTTCTTTTTATCGGCAGCCAAAACTCTTACTAAAGAATCGTCTAGTCTATGGATAACGAGACCATATCGGAATATAATACATCATGTTGAGCATTCAAATACTCCTCTATTCCAATATTTTCACACAAGACTGGACTCAACACGAAAAAGAATATCTAATCTACAGTAACTTCTTTCGATTGATTATATGATGACATGTCCAGATTTTGATGAAGAGCATTGGAAATATGGCCTCATACTCTCAAGCTTGGCAAAAAAAATGAATGATCCACTCATGATTTCATCTCAATTCTACTTTGGTAATTTCAACTTATTTCGAAATATTGAGAATTCATGCGTGGCTTTAGAGCTGTCAAGTTTCTACATTAACATTCTCCTCAAATCTTTTGAGAATCTATCAGACAAACATACCGTGATAACTTTTATTTTATGGAAAATGCACTGTGGAATTCAAATAGTTCTTCTATGGTGTTTTTTTTTTGTTTAAATATCTAGCCATGATTTCATACTACTCCCAGAGAGTCTAATCTGAAGAAATATCAAATGCTTTAATTCTAAAACTGATTAATTGAAATAAAAAATATAAATGTAATTCAAATAAAAAGAAATTTACACTATTTCAGGCTCTCTTCCTCAAGTTTAATCTAAATATATACTGATATAAAATAATTTTATATATGTTATAATATACAAGTCATTTTAATTCCCGAGTATTAATTCCATTATATGCTCGGTATAATTCTCAGACAGAGGAGGTATATTTCGCTTTCATTATTAGACAGTCGGTTCCAAAGTACCATCAAACTTAGGATATGTGATGACAGATGACTCTTATGACCAAGAATTTAATCAGAGAAGTTGATACTGTTGTAGTGATTTAGAAAAAAACACAGCGTTTGATTTACTGCTCAAAAAAATTGTTTGAAATTCGGTACCATGATACTTTATATTCCTTAAAAGTGAGTGAAGTACACAAATACAGTATTTAGTATTGAACATGTGCCTGTCTATGTAATTTAACACTACATTGCGTGTTATTGGTAAATTTAAAATAAACCGAGATCGAGTAACAATGCTAAATATGAATGGGATATTACAGAATATTAAGGATTGCTTAGCGATAATTATTCATCAGGAATTCCCAGAAACTTGTTAGAAATTATTTATAGTTATATACATAATTAATGTATCGAATGAATAGTCATGTATATGATATTTGTCATCTGGGTTGAATGAAAGAAAAAGATTAACCAATAACCACGCATCATGAAATTTTTATAATCATTTATCATATGATGAATATAGTTTTAACAATTTATGTTATTAAATAATACAATTGTTTTTCCATACAGGATTCATATGTAATTATTATAGCAGATCATCAAAATGCAATGATTGAAATTTCACTCCGTGAGCAAACGATAACTCTCTCGTTGTAGTAGTATAGGAACATTGGTTCTTAAACTTGATAGATACTGGGAGGCTCATTTCTGGCACTTCCAATGGATCGAGTAATGTGATACGTTTCTCAGTGGGGAATCCATATATAGACAGGTTGCATGGCTAGAACACTTTATTTAATATTCCTCAATTATTTGGATGAAATGAAATGGATGGGATGAAATCGGAGCTTTTGTAGTATTTTAAATCAATAGATAATAGTGTTTTCAATTATAGGTTTGACTTCCATACGCAGGAATGAAATTGATTGGAATTCATAAAATTAGAGAATATATATTAACGATTATGTTGAACAGGATTCGTTAAGATGATATACATGATATAAAAAAGGCACATATGTTATATGATGTTATGGCAAACTATTTCTGATGGATAGAAGTTATAAATGTACTCAATTGTCGCCTGCCTATGTTCTATTCTTTTTCTATTATTCTATAGATAGTGGTGTATTATATATAAAAAACAGACAGACATCCATATCAAATATTTGCAGAAACAAACTCTACGGATAGTGAGGTGATATATAACCTCGACGTGCCTTTATTATATAGATATCATATATATTATTGTATTGTAACTTAGAAATATGGCACGAAGGATATTGAGAAAATCATTATTGTTCTTAATAAATATTATGATATACCTATATAATGGTAATATGAGGATTATTTTATTCATAATACTACAAAAAACTGTAAAGCTGCCCTGAATTAAAACTTCAACAAAAACTTATTAAGAGTAACGCATATGCATTTTATATACACTATATGTATATACTTTAAATATCAGTTTCAGTATAATCCACACGATAAAATTGGATACGGGTCTTTTCACAACCAACTCACTTCATCTTGATGGAATTCGTTCAGAATCAATTTAAGCGACAATGGTACGTTTCGATGCTATTCTTGGTTAACACTCAGTATATGTGTGTATTCTGGAGGTTTTATGACGAAGAAAAATTTATTGGAAGAGAATTGTATATAGCGAAACTAGATTTAAATTTTAAAAATTGTATAATTTTAATGGGATATACTATATTTGATTGTTAACGTGATTAAATTATAATAATGATCAGTGTAACTTAATTTCGAATTAGTTTACTTTAATGTCGTATTGTTTGAATTAAACAAAACAAAAATGTAGAATAAATTATTGTAACATTGTTCATTTTTAGCACTTTATGTCTTATATCTGTATTTTGATATCGTTCCTTTATGTTCTTGTTTTTCAAGAAAGTGGTTCTATGCTGTGAATTATTATATAATGATTTTAATATGTCCGAAATTTATTTGTTCCTAGCCTGAAGAGTTCCAACAGAAACTTCGTATGGGCATAGATATCTCATTAAATAATGTATTCTTGATCAATTTAATATCCTTACTCCTTTTAATGTCACTTCTGTGTCGATCTTTTTTTCATTCAATAAAGCTTATCATCAGGGCTGGGACAATATGCTCTTAAAATTATAGATCCCGAAAATATTATAGACGGAGAGAATTAAAGAGTATTGAATCGTTCTAAACCAACTGTATATAGTATTTTATACCATTTTAATTAGTTTCGTCTATGATATTTTTGGTATCTATAATTTTAAGAGCATATTGTCCCAGCCCTAATTATCATTATCTTAACGGACCGGTTTTCTGTGACAAAATTTTAAAAAAATATGTAAGATGGATAAAATTGAAATTTCGAAATTATTGTTTTATAAAATCATCATCAAAGTCATTCTTTTCTTTGATAGTTCAGTAAATATTAACTGCAATGGAAAGAGACCTAATCACATTTATGAAGAATAGAAATATGATATTATAGTATTAAATTCGGTTTGGTACGACCAAAAAGATTTTGTTCTGATGTTGAATCTCTTTTGAGTCATAATAATTGTGATAGACAAGTGAACTTCATCGTAGAATTTGTTTCAGTATATTGTTCTGACGATATGTGAATAAAAACACTGCCAATTTACAGTTGAACACTTTTCAACTAACTTATTAAATAGTGTTTTGAAATCGTTTTCAAAATAATTTATTGAAATAATTTTGTGAAGTAATTTTTTAAAATAATTTTTAAAATAAATTTTTATAATAATATTTTTAAATAATTTCTCCAAGTAATTTTTTCTAATATAAATCAATTTATTTATCTACAACAAATCTAACATGCAAAACTACTCAAGTTTATTCCCCAATAAGAAAGATTCGAATTCTTCAGAATCACTATAGTGGATTTTATGTTATAGTTAAAAGTAAATCATACAACAATCTCTGAAAGGAATATATAGACTGAATTACATATTAGTGTTCACAAAAACCTTTTTACTTCCTATTTACTGAACACTACTAGTGTATTGCCCTTCAAAAATAAGGAACTATAAAGTTTAGTATGATTTTATTAGTGAAATAAAATTAAAATTATTTTTAATATCGTGTTTACATTATAAGCCAATCATTTGTATCAGCAAATCAAAGTAAATAATATATAGTATTTCTTTCAATTTAATGGAAGTAAGTATGAAATTATAAATCAATATATCCGGATATATATTCTATCCGAATTATTATTTTTCGAATTTTACGTTATACAGATTTTTTTTTTTTTGAGTTTTATGCTACCCATTTTCGTAATTTTTATGCTATTCAGATTTTTCTATTATCCATATGTCTGTTATACAGATTTTATGTTTCGTATTAATATTAGACCATTAATTTGTTATTGGCAACATATTGGACTATGATGCTCTCAACATTATCACCTCAAGCTGCCACCATGTTGGCCCATTTTGTGAAAAACCGAACAGTACCAATACGATTTGCCAACCTAGTTTCCACTTGGGCCCCGTTAATTTCATTAGCCTGGGTATAAGATAAATACACTGCTTAAAACATATTAAATAAAAGTAGTCTTTCAATTATTAACTTTGTTAGAATATCATTATATCCTAATATGCAATAGTTCCAGGGTTCAAAGAGTTCCCAATCAGTCTTCACAATGTATTTAATTTCTCAGTGTCACCATAGGCCGGTAACATAAATTGTCCCCTTATCAGCGGTTTCTTGCTCCAACCCATCACCTCCTTTTCTTTCACAAATTTATTTATGAGCACTGAGCTCGTGTCTCCCTCATAACAGAAATCTGGAGGTGTATTTTGCCTAAAGATGCTCTTTTTCTTTCTTTGACATTAACTGTTAGCATTACTTTCGTGTATCGATAATACAAAAATAGAAATGAGTTGTTTAATGGCATGATCATTTCACATGAACATTGAACTTGAAGCGTCAGTGCCGATTCATTTTATTTATAATTTTAGTTATTCATTCATATTCATTTATACAATAAACACTCTCGGTATAAATCAAAGAATTATGAAGTACTTTACACAGGAAATCATGAATAGGTTATTACTATGAATGTAAAAAATAAAGATGATCATGTATTGAACATATATTTATATTAATTGAAAGGAATGGAAAGGCTTAATAATAATCTACTGGAAATGTGATTATTTATATTGCATTACAGTTTAAATGCTCATCGATAAAATATACTGGTTTATCTTGCAGTTTCTATGTCCTTGTATGGTATTGATCTATAGCAGATATCTGTAAGACGGTCACCACAGTCTGGAACAAAACTATGGTTTTACGTGCTCTGAACGAAGGTCTAAACGTCTTGCCTCAAAGGATTCCTTAAAAGACTCAAAAAGCAACACTCTCACGTCTTACAGACTTGCAATTAAGGACTGTGTCTTTATTTCCAGAAAAAAGTTCCACAATTTATCTGTTTTCGTTTCCTGATAATTTAACTAAGAAAATGCATTCTTTTAAATAGATCGCGCGGGAGGTCTTAATCTATCAATGATAAAGATGACAAAGCCACTGTTTTTGATTCTGAATCTAGATTTTAAAGAACCTGCTAGATATAAATAATAATGGTCCAAGAAGTGGCCACCCACATAAAATAGGAAACTCGTTTCGCAAAAATTTGTCGTGAAATACAAAAAGATCGATAATGAAGTTTCGAAGATATAAGTATAACATCGAAACCAATGAGGCTGGTTGAGGATGGTGATCTCTACCCGTATCCCTCCGAATTAAAACAGAAGGAACCTGACAGAACCTGATGGATGATGACTCTTCTTATGAATAGACTGAAGGAATTAAGGCACGAAATGGTAAAAAAACTGGTTTTGCAATAGAAATTAACTTCGGCATATGGGCTGGACGGATGTTTACAAAATTTGAAATTGCCCTCGTATTTCTATCAAGGTAATTGATGAGAAATTAGTTTTCAGATGATGAAAATGCAGTTCAACGAAGAAGTTTTATCTTACCTTCTCACTGTTTCAAGTAATGTTGTCTATTTTTCACCCGTTTAGGAGTATCAATATGAGCCCTCCATCTTCTTCTGATATGAATCCCATTGTCTTCGGGATTTAAATCCCACGCACTTTGGAATTTGAATCCCGCGGACTTGTGGATTCGAATCCCATTGACTTGGGTGAAGCTAGATCTTCACCCTACGCAAGCATGGCAGATTTGATGTCGAATTTGAAATATATGGGACATATCACAAAAAATTCAATCAGCAGTTGGAAATTTACTAGAAATAAAGAAGATAGGTTATGTTGAAAAATGAACTTTTAATGTGATTCAGTCTAAGATCTCAACATTAAAATGTCTAAATTTGTCTCATAAAAATGAAAAAATTATAAATAAAATATTATTAATTGCTGATTTTCCAGACCAGGAAAATTTTCCTCTCCAAATGTACAAAATGAACGAGTAAAGCATAGTAATTATTCATATAAGAGTCAATTTTAATTCTCAAAAATATTAAAAAATCTAAATACAAATCTAATTATTGGAAAAACGTTTAGTTTTGATCGTGTTTGGTTACAAATCAATATTGATGTGACATCATTTCTGGATGACAATTCTGTACATGATATAATATATATATCTCTTACGATCGAACATAAATAGTATATTCGTTTTTTTTTTTAAACCAGTATATTTTAGTTATCTATAACCAAGAATAAATATAAAAGTTATATATCAAAATGAGAAAGCAGCCTTATAATAATATTAATATCTATCAAAATAGGTAAGATTTCCCAGCAGAGTGGAATTTGTACCCTCTGAGAAAATAATGAGATTGGATTCTAAGCTGAGGAATAAAATTAATATATTATATCTTCAATGTTACATTTTGTAAAATGGTTCAGCTTATTTATAGAACTATTTTAAAAGATTGAACAGGATGTTTCGGTTTCTTTTGGATAAGAGAAGGGAGCAGATTGAACCGACATTGAATTTCTGTATTATATGAAAATTTATGTTTCTGTACAATATTTGTATATTTTGATGGAATATGTTATCTTATAAGCTTATATAGAAGAAAATCCCACCTCTATCATTTATAGGCAATATCTTTAATTAACTGGAAGACATTAACCACCTATCTTCCATCGACCGGTTCATTAAATGATTTCTAAAGATAACGATGCCTAAAGAATTATTTCTCATTAAATAGAATTCTGTTAATTTGGACGGTTATTTGTTTAGAGGTAAAGTAGAACTCCTCTATAATGAAATCCTGTATAGTGAATGTAAGGTGAAAATAAATATAAATTAAATTATTTTTTAGTCTGTCATAAAATGAGCAATAAAATCACAAAGATGATAGCAATTCACGGGAGAGTAAAGAAAAATTTGTTTAATATACATGCAACTTCCTTACTCATGACAATACATTCACTATATTAGAATTCATTATAGAGGAGCTACTACTACTGTAATAGATTTACGGGTTTACTATATAATAATCGAAAGACAAATTTGGTCCTCACTCGCATGGACAACATCAGGCAAAGGATCTATATACAGGACCCTTCATTAATTTTGCTCAATCAAGGTCCGATTCTCAGCAAATGAACAAACTATAATTATCCTTTACTGTAAAATATTAGATATTTCATTTATCCATTTGTTTTCCAATTATTCTGTAATTTTTATATGAGAAATTATGTGGATTCTAGCTCTTCCTATATGACACTCGATTGTAGAAAGAAATGAATTTAAATTCAAAATTAATGGATTGTTTTGCACAGCACATATATTACTCACATGTTTTTACATGCCTCGTAAAAAACAGCTGCTCTCATTAAGTTTATAATCATGATAATAATGACTTGATACTTTTCCTTTCAAATCTTAATTGCGTCTAGCGGTTCAATTTACGGGACTGATGAATTTGCTTTGTGGGCCACATTCGATATTTCGAATTGCTTCACTGATTTCGTCCGAAGGTCACTATTGATTAAATCATTTCAATTCACTGGATATTGATACATTCACCTCTCTATTTTTTAATCGGATTTCGTGTCAATAGTGTCAGACTAGCCTTGTTACTGTTCATGTTTTGCAGCACGGAAATCTGTTGAAAGAATTCAGGTAAATTGGACAACAGTTTTACACTGTAACCGAAAGATAGAGTGAGAATTATTGACTCTATTGAATATTTTCAAAGATTGAGTAAAGGCAGACATTCAAATATTCATTAAATTGTGAATAAATTGATTATTATTTGAAAATTAAAAAAATTTGGATAAAATTATTGATATATGTTAACTGGATGAATTTTACAACTATTTTTTGCACGTTAAACTAAAATACGTTACTATCACCAAAAATATATACTATAAAATAGTTGTTATCAACTTGATAAATTTTTAGCACCCTGATAATTTTATACTGGTGAATTGACCGTCAAAAATGACAGGACCGTTTCTTTTCTCTTCAAAAAGATGTATTTTCTGTTTTCTGATTCCCAGATTTTTCTGTGTTCCCTTGTTTTCTGCATTTCAGATTTTCGGTTTCCGAAGTTTTTAGTTCACAAGATTTCCGGATTTTTCGTTTTTCTCGAATTTCGGTTTCCCGATTTTTTCTTTCCTGCATTTTTGTTTTCTATCGGATTATTGTTATTTCCGATTTTTCTGGATTTTTGGTTTTCCAGATCTCCAGTTTTCCGAATTTTCCGAATTTTCCGAATTTTCCTTCTTGAAAGGATGATTATATTGCCAATGGAATATTTAATTTGGACATCTATGTACACTATTATTTAAACACAAACGTATAGATACATTGATGATATTCATATAGTGGACCAAATACTAATGGTGAAATTGTACTCTTCTTCATCAAATTCCTTTTGTAATCCTAAATTAAAATGAAAATTGAAATGAAACATAAGCCTCTTACTATCACTGTAAATATTATTTATTATGTTCCTCTGCATATATTCTACAATAAACAAATATAACATTCATTTAAGATTCATAATATCCTTATTGTCAAAGCATGTTTTATTTGAAGCTTAGTCTTCTTTGACTTCCGCTCTATAGTGTTATACATAATATATAACTCTCTCACTGAATATACATTCAGTGGGATTGTCCAAACTAATACTAATTCATTAAATAATTTGATTATAAATTCTATACTGATTCCCTGGAGTGACACATAGAATTTATTACATTACCTGAATTTCATTAAATTGCATCGAATAAAGAAGAGTTGGACAAGTGACTGTCATTCTGTTCAGCCTAAAGAGGGAGCCATTCATTAAATAAAATGCGGACAATAATATGAAAATATCTAACATATATCACAGTTTGCTAGAGTGAAGTTTGCTGTGTGTATCAATAATACATTATGAACAATATTAATTAGATTCTCATGTAATTCACAAATTCATTATATGTATGATAATGAATTTTATATATTTTTATTAGTGTACGAATTAATAAGGATTTTCAACGAGCCACATTTAAGATATATTAATATGATTGTATTTGTATTAATCTAATTGTATTATAAATGTATGTATTCGAGTTACATATTTAAGATATATTTATATGGGTAATACATATATTTATATCCCTATCTATTTATATTGGCTGAGGAATTTTGAATGAATTGTATATTTTGTATTAGGTATCAACGAAAAGATGTTAAACTAATTATTTTGCTCAATTAATATTTGTAGAAAATAACAGTAAACTATTAATATAACTCACAGACTGTTCAAGTATTACTATACAGGGTAACCCACAAGAAAGTGTACCCAACTCAGAATTAATATAGATATGGATAGATTAAAAAACATATAATTTTTAAATTTACTTCAACTCATTTTTTAACTACTCATAAGAACGATATTTACATTAGTTTTAAGTTGGGTACACTTTTTGTGAGTCACCCTGAATATTGCTACGCAGGTACCTGAAAATTTAAATATTGATGCATTTTCCATTGATATATCAATTTTTCGTCTGTTATTTCTGGATCTAAAAGATAAACGTAAAGGTACAGTTAACCAACTAATGTCAGACTTAAATAAAAAGGTATATTTGGAAGAAACTCAGTCGAAATTTTTTGTTCCCACCGTCTATAGAAATTACGATACATTTCCTACTATAACGGTGCGTGAGTTAGTAGATATAAGACACTTTTAGATGTCAAGACAACCCACGTTGAATCTCCCGTCTTTCATATAATAATAGTAAGTATACTTGTGATTTTTTTAAAACTAAATCTTGCACTCATTATTATGTGTACGTTTCAATGGATTATCTGCAACTTTTCCAGACATTAGAATAATCTCTGAACTGATGTTGGAATTTTCAGAACGCAATTGTGAAAAAGTTATATTTCTTTCGGTTTGCGGCAAGATTACATTGTTTGCAATGTAAATTATAAGTCTAGAGACATAGAAAGCAGTTCTCAATCTTCAGAGATGAAATGGTAAGTTACCCCAAAATTTGCAAAAACTGCTTACAATATTTCGTTTCAAATCCATTATTTTATAGAAGTTTACATCATAATTTTTTTATCGCATATAAATATCAACATAGTATAAATGTTACATTGAATTTATATGTATAAATCAATGGGAACGACAGTCTGGTGAGATCATGCAAATGGTTTGAATATTTCTAATTTTGTGTTTTCATTTAAAATAAAAAAATAATATTAAATACAATGTTAGAATAATTAATGATACATTACTAATCATTAACCTTATTTAACTGTTAAAATATTTTTCACTTGTCGACTTTTTGGTATTAATGATGTCGCCTACAATATTATTTCTCGGAATAAAGTGTAGATTGCTTCTACATCATTCTTGTAAATAGCCATTTGCTGCTGTGGTTGGCAAACACGTGCTATTGCGGGGTGTGTGTTTCAAGTGTTTGCTCCCATGTTTGCTCATCAAACTCCAGCATTTAGGTTTGACTGACGCTGCAAAGAGGAAAAATGTTGGCAGCCATTTCTTTGCGGCTCATATAACACTCAGAAATTGGTGTTCATTTCATTTTCCCTTGGAATAATAGAGAAGCGAGTTGTATATTTGGAGACAATGTTAAGTCTGAATAAGTTCGCTGTGTAGAGACTTGTTTGACTATGAATTTTGTATCTCATAGAATTGTTTTTTAACTGTCTTCATTCTGTTGTTTTCAGCCATGCAGTTTTAATGTGAGCATTCCATTCGTACTATATCTAACTGAATAGTAAATTTAATCGTTGATTACCATTCTTTTGTATAAGATGCCATATAGGCCCTCCAATCTGGAGAAATGAATGCCAGAAAATCAAGGGAATGAATTCACTGAACCGTGAATGGTTCTTTTGTTCTCTCCTACGTTGGCTAGAAAAGATAAATTAGTTCAGTTTTCATGCTGCGATGAACAAATCAAAAGTTAATTGAAAAATTAAACATTATTTAATTTATCATTTACTAGCATGTTATTTGACGCAAAATGCTGCTAGATAAATTCCATTCCAATTACAATAATGCATTCGTAGCTCCAGTTCCCATGAGGAATTATTGCATATGGTGTTAAAAGTAAATGTAGTTACTTTTAATATACTGTAAATAACTTTTTTGTTGTTTATGGTTTTGTTATTATACTAAATTTATCCCCTCCTTTCATTCTATTATTGAAATAATTTGGAATGAATATTAATATCATTACCCGTCTTCCATTCCTATATAATTTGCTTATTAAAGACGTATAAAAGTATTCTCTCTCTTGAAGACGTGGATTGAAGAAACGTCTTAATTAATTAATTATATTTGCATGTTATATCTCTGACTAGTTGTACAATGTACATCTTCGTTGTAAAATAAGTCATCTACATAAATCTTAGAATAAATCACGATACATAAAATGAAATATAAAGGTTAGTAATTATTCATGTTGATAAATATTGAAACTATTTAATGAGCCATGAAATTTTCTGGGAAATAAAACAATTTGATAACAACTTCATGCTCGATTTATATTTTTACAGCTGTAACTTTTCCCATTGAAGTCAGTTAGATATTTGCATGTATATTCCACATGAAAATGTTTAAAACTGTGAGCATTATTGTTTTGGTATATTTGCAATCTTAATGGTAAAGAGTGTTTCTTCGTATATTAATACTTATATCATTCTGGAGAGATATTATGTATTGTTTGTTTAGGAAATATATTCATTATTATTATATAATTCAAATTAAATTGAAATTTAATGTAATAGAGTGATACTACGTGTTTTAATATTCATTTGTAACTGATTCATTTTTAAATTAGATAAATTTTGAAGTATAGATAATATTGAAAACAAACATGCACATCCCGAATGAGTAAAATACTGTTGATTTCAAATGATTATAACTCTTTATCGAAAATTATCTACACTTAAGAATAACAGCCCGGAAGTTGTAGTAGAATTATGACGTTAATTTTTTCCATAGAAAAATCCAGTGTGGTAATTTGATTTTAATACTAATTTCGATAAATCATTTAATATATTAATTTGATACTAAAATTTTTTACATTTAAACTGACTATAACCGTCATTAATTTATGCCCTTTGTATCAAAGTGCTTCTTATTAGCTTTAATAACTCATAAAATCCTTCTTTTTAATGATATCACTATATTAAGAATAAGGAAGGTAATACCTGTAGTTCTTTGACACTGATGAATAGTCGATATGCACCACCGTGAACGAGGTAATAATTCTGGTTGAATAATCGCTAATGAAAGACTAATTCAAATGAATAATTGCACTTATTATGGTAGATGTAATCTGACAGAGCGTTATTTGTAGTGTTTGAAATGCCATAAATCTTTAATGCATAAAATTACAGTTCACTTATATAGTAATACATTATGATCTACAATTTACGTGATGCATCAATCATTTGAATCTTGGTGTGAATCTATCATCGGTCCATAAATTTTACTTCGGCTGGTCATTCTGTTGTTTTATTATAAATAAACTATTTTGAATAATAATTAAACAATTATCCTACTGTGATAATAATTAGTCACTTAGGCTAAATTTGAAAAAATAATTGCTGAAAAATAAAACGTTCAATTGAAACTAACTGTTAATTACTTTACTTTTCAGAAGAATACCGAGTAATTAAATGACCTACAATATATAATTAATTGTTGTGAAAATAATTGTGAAATAATCCAATCAATAAGGATTTATTTTCTTAAATATTAGGTACAAATAAATGATTAACGAGTTCATCCCTACAAATATTTTTTTATCAAACCAGCAAAAGAGATACTTACACTTCCTTCTACAAATAGTTTTCTCCCATATTCGGCATTTTCTTAGAAATAATGTGTAAATCTTCTAGGCCTTCTGGTTAAAATAGTAAGGCTATAAAGTGTAGAGCAGCTGGCAACATATCGCGCCTATTACGAAAACATCAGGATGTGCTGCTTTTCTATTCATTTCATACTCTCCCCATCTTTTAGCTCCATATTATTAGGCTGTATTTGCATACTGGACCACATTATGCTCCTCTGGAAATATCAGCGAGCAAGATTTCGATACCAATGTCATTTTACAGGAAGCAGGTTAACATTAAATTTGCCTCATAATAATTCTATAAAATTTATATATAAAGGCCCTCAATCCCGCATGTTTGTTGAATTTCATTCTGTGTGAACAGGACAACACAATTGGTATTGCTGTAGGAAGTTGTTCACCAATTTTCTTCGATTTGTTCTCGGAAAATTGGAAGTGCCTTTTAATTCAGTAAGGGAATTATAGCATTAGATAAAAATACGGAATTAAAGAGCTTCCTTGCACAAGAAAACGTAGTGGTTGAATTAAAGTTGAAATGATGAAAGAGAAATATTCCAGCCAGAGCATCGAATGAAAATACAATTATTTTCTAAATTCGTAATATCGCTTCACTTTTGATTTTAATTCAGACAAAGAATGTGCATTCGTTGTTAAAATTATTCTGTACTGATGAGTGGAAAAATCCTCCATTACGTATTTTAGTTGATCATAAGAAGTAGTAATCTTGGGCCTCATATATTTTATTCCGACTAAGACAATACCTGTTGTTTATTCATAGAGAATTCAATTAGTGTATTGGTTTAGGGGTACTGTAAAAGGTCATAAAATTTATTTTTTGAATTATTAATATTAGAGCATGTGAGCCGGATTAATGATCGTGATGCGAATTATTCAATTTTCCATTTAATTTTATGTTCTTTGATTTCTTGGTTATCCACCAATTTTATGAGGCGCTATTGATAGAATGTCTGTTTTTAACCCATTTTGTAACGGACAGACCCGGAAACAGTGCTATTTGTTTCTTTTTAATTGAGTTTCTAAATATAAGTTCGAACTATGGACAGTCAGACAGAAGTATAAGATGAAGATTACTTGTTGGGTCTCCAATTAAATTTATGTGACACAGCATTAATTTGTCTCTAAAGACGAGGGGTGATTTAGAGGTTAATTCAACGAATCATTAAATTACTCTGAACTAACTTACTCAGGTACATAATGACTCAGGTAACAGAAGACTCGTATACATAATGACTCGGGGAAACAGAAGACTCAGGTACATAATGACTCGAGACACAGAAAACTCGTGTAGTTGAAATTTACTGTCTAAATGACTCAGGTTGAACTGCATCAGAACTAAGAAACTGCAGCACAAAAAATAAATGACAGATAAAAATCTGTACCAGTAAAAAAATGAGATCATCAAATCTTCTGATGCACGAAACTCCGGGTATTGAATAATAAAATAATTATAGTTATATTTATTATTTCATTTATTCAATTAAATATGTATATTCACATTAACTGTATTTTTCATTATTTTATATACATACATAAATAATACGTTGATAGACAGGTTGAATCATTATCAGGTAAGGTACTTCGCTACGTATACTATAGACTATACATTTTCAGTCCATTTACATGTATACAACAAGAACAAATGGGATTCAAGAACAATAATCAACCAAAATTCTTCTATATATTTCAGTAATAATTTTTCTTGGAATAGCATTGTTTTATTAATGCTAAATAAATGTTAATAAATGCTTTCTGAACACACTTCTACTATAAATGAGAATAACCACATCTACTCCGGAGAATTTAAAAATCTTATAGATTAATGTAGTAATTCTTGGTAAATA
Source organism: Caprella mutica (assembly GCA_947561585.1). Classification (NCBI taxonomy): domain Eukaryota; kingdom Metazoa; phylum Arthropoda; class Malacostraca; order Amphipoda; family Caprellidae; genus Caprella; species Caprella mutica. The sequence continues at coordinate 311,887 of CANNZV010000503.1, read as the reverse complement.
CCATAATTTTCAACTTTATTTTTCATAAGATTTTCAAATATTCAGAAATAAATGTTGATTGTTAAATATGTTACAATAAAATAAATACAAATAAATATTTTTCCGTAATTTCTCGATTGTTTTTTATCATAAAATATTCCGTATTACCAATTTCGTTCATTAACCTATTCACAAAATAGTAGTTCGATTAACTGGAATAATCTACGTCCTAACAAGTCACAATATTTTCTAGGACAATACACTGAAAGTTAATTAGTAAGTAATTACACAATGAAACGAAACCTACGTATTTTATTCAAATTTAGTACATAAACTTTGGCCGAATTATTATTATTGGCTCTTAGAATCCAATCAAAACTTCTCACGATAACTTTAGCAGACCAAATCCAAGATTGGAATGGATAAGATTCACTCAAATAGGAATTAGGAGATCAATGGGGCTCACTGAGGCATTTTCACTGGGGTAAATAACGAGTTATCGATTGGCTCCATCTTTTCGGACACGTAGGAAAAAAATACACAATAATAAATATTCTGTTAGCTCTATTTCAGTTAGTATCCATGATACCTTCAGGTATCATGGATACTAATTGAAAGGTGCGTTGAATATTAATTAGTACACATTTTTATCTGCGGGTCTGAAAATGTGGAAGCGTCCGATAACTTGGGACTTACCCCATGTCACAAACCAAAGGAATTTCAAATATTACAACTGCTAATAATAAATCTTCATTAATGCATTTATATTTTCAATTATTTATGGTCTTCACTCTGAATATTGAAACAAAAATAGTTACTAACACGAAACTGTAAATGTTTGATGGTGAAACCGCAATGCAAGCATTTCACTTATTCATCTTTTGAAATATCCCAGTTAGCAATGTTTTTTGGACCAACATTGGCAATATTGGTACAACATTGGCAATATTGGACCAACATTGGCAATAATGGACCAACATTGGCAATAATGGACCAACAATGGCAATATTGGTACAATATTGGCAATATTGGTACAACATTGGCAATATTGGTACAACATTGGCAATATTGGTACAACATTGGCAATATTGGTAAAACATTGTCCCGTGGGTCTTTGCTACATGGATATAGTAAATAAATAACACTTAGAGATGACATTCTACCTGTCTCGAATGTGCCAAAGAAAATCAATTCATTTTCCAAAATAATAGAAATATTGTAGAGAATTTATACTGAATTTGTATAATATAGAATATGAATAACAAATTTTACTCATGTATTCGATTGAATAAAAACTATTTACATTTAACAGCCATATATAATATATATTATAAATAACATCTTAATACAAATATAATACAATTTCTATAAAAAGAATCGAATATCAACTTGCAAAGAGATTTCCTGGTTTGGAGAAATAAACAAATTAAAAAACTTTGATTATTTTGTTAAATGATATTCTGAATCTTATGCTGAAAACTCATTATTTTCACCCTTTTTCAAACCTTTTAAGTTCAAATAAAGTCTTCAATTATTTGCTCATTTCATTAATTTGGAATTTACGAGATAAAATCTGGTTAATTTTTTTATATATATATTTAATTAGATATATTCTAATTAAAACTGTATTGAAATTAGAAAAATTAATTTAGAAAATGATCAGCTATCACTAATTTTTGAATAATTTGATATCATTTTAATTCAATTTCTGTTATGATAATTATGAATATTTTTACATAAAACTAATTTAGAAAATATATCACATTTATTTAAATTTATATTCTCTAGAAACTGCGGAATATAATACAATTATATTTCAATCACTATCGAAATAGTTAACATTTACATTGTTAATGAAATAACGAAGACAAATCATCGAAGAATCCACTGAGGAAGCAAAAGAAGGAGCCAAGATACAGATAATAAATGGCACACAAGAGAACCACAAAATAACCTGCTAAGGGAATCGCTGGAGGCAGCAACAGTTGGTGTTGGATCTGGTAGACCCCCTTGTTGAATTGCAGCTTCGTGGTCACCTGTATAAAGAGATTAAGAATTTGAAAGCAAATATAACAAACTTAGTATATACATAGTTTGGTATTGATGACATTGCTGGTTTCTTAAAAGTTTAATAAGTAATTATATTTCGATCCATTTTCTTACAGACGTAATCGCTTTTATTACAAAATCGCGACCACAAAAGGGTAATATAAGTGCGAGTCATGTCCCGAAGTTATAGATTTTTACAATTCTTATCCCTACAATGTTCTGTTTTCTGCGAACAAGGATTCAAAGAAAATATTATATAACTGACTTTAGTAATATTTTAATTTGGAGTGATGTGACATAAATATTAGGACAGTAGATTGTACAATGAACTTACGTTTAGTATTTTATAATAGTTTAAAATTATTTTGTGCAACTGTGGTAACAATTCTTAATATTGCAAATTTATAGATTGTGCTGTTATATAGAGTAGGTTATTGAATGGGTTAGAAATTTCATGAGAGTTTGATTTTTAATTCAATTGTTACGTATGTGACATTATCTAAAATTTGAAAATAAATAAATACCAATTTTTAATTAATCAATTTTATTGTAAAATTCAGCTTATAGAATCAACTTTAGAAATCTTTATATACTGCGTACCATGTTTCACACTGTGATCTCTTTCGTTAATGTATTAACGATTAATTTATAATGATGTCCATGTTAACTTTAGTGATTAGTTCAAATTTTAGAAGTTTCCACACGATTCCTAATCCATACTATGAAACATTGCTTGATTAGAGTCATACACGCAGAAAAAGGATTGGTAGTGATGGGTGGTGACAAAAATTGGGTTGGCTATTATGGATCCAAATTATTTTAGTTAATGCTGAATATATAATTAAATATGTAAATGCCATATAAAAGGGTTACAATCTGGAGGATATGCGAACTTTCTAAATAACTATTCAGCATCTTACGCTCTTTTTGGTCACTGGTTACTTTGGCCTATAATATAAATTTATTGTATTGAAAGCATGAACCCATTTTTTAGAGTTCAGCAATTTCATTATTAAATATGAAGATCTATACAGTTGATGTCATAACGAAAATAGTTATTGCGTCGAGTTAAAAATTGGAGTAAAAAAAGGATCACTGACAACGTATTTTCATAATAATTAATGTTTCAAACAAGTAACTTCCTCATAATAATTTAATATGAATAGTATATAAACTTTTTCATTTTTATTTCGAGTTTAGATTAATTCCAGTCTTTTTCGATTGGATATTTTATGTTTAATTAAATTTTTATTTTACTCAGAGTAATTTTGCACTATCATAGAAAATATTTAAATTTAGTATTCTATTTATTCAGAAGTCATATGATAATATACAATTATAATAAAGGTCTCACTCGTCGCTACTTAATTACATCTATAGCTTAGCTAGTAATGAATTGAAGATTAATTTGATTATTTTCTATTTCATTTAAAGAAAATACATAAAGATATATTAAATCATATAATTCAGAACCAGAAACAAGAGCGATAATTATTATATATCCACTTCAGAAAAGAAACAAATCTTTTAAAAAGAATAAGTCAAGAGAATGGATTTAATAAATAATTGGCCTCTTTTGAAGTAATTTAATTCTTTTGAAAGATTTGAATTATTTAACCTAATTGGTTTCTTTCGAAATAATTGGCTTTTTTTATACTAATTGGTTTCTTTCAATATAATTGGATTTTACATATATCCATCAAATTTCATCTTTCACCCTCTTTCAGTTCTCTTCATTTTCATCACAAACTCATTCTTACTGTAGTAAATATTGTTTTTTAGACACCCATCCTCTTCAACTTCACAAATCCAGCAACAGTAGCCATACCATAGGCAGTTCTTCTTCCCTCTCCCACATAATTATATCCCCGGCATCAATTTGCTTCGTTATACTCGCCACTGACCCCTCCTCTCTTTGCTCGTAATATAATTGTATAATAATGGTTGCACTATAACCCACCTTTCTGAACGTGTACGTGAACTGTTGCAGGGTGACTACCTGGAGGAACACAGCTGTACATGCCTGTATCGCCTGGTCCAACTGAAAACACACTCATTGATGCTAGCGTCTCTCCCCTGCTTTGGTCAACCTGTTGTTTGGGTCAAATAACGCAATTTAAATTTAAAAAAAAATTTATTTGAAAAAATTTTAATATGATTCTGGTCTGAAGCAAACAAACTAGATTTTTTAAAAGAACATATGAAGTTTGAATTTTACCAGTAGCTTCAAATAAAATATCTTTTTATATACTTTTTATTATTATACCAGTTTGAAACCTAATAAGCGAATAGTTATAGTAGTAAGATTATTTCTTCTTTTAAATATATGCCTTAAACTAAGTTTTAATACAATTCTTATGATTTTCATCTACTTCATAATATTTCTATCGAGAATGAACTGATCAGCATAACCTTTAATTTCAAATTATCAGTAACCAATAATAATGGTTAAAAGATATAACTTACCTTCAAATTGACCCCTCCTCTCGGTGAGTTGTAGTCTATTAATGTATTGCCGTGATACCTGAGATAAGATGAACAATATCTGTAATGTTTACAACGAAGAAAACAATGAAGGAATATCTACAGTCTTTGCATATAATAATTCATTGGAAGATATATAATTAATCATCATTAGAATGAAATGATAGGATATATTATATTTGTATAAATTAATATTAATGAAGAGTTATTGTCTGAAGCAATCGAGATGTTCGATATGGTAAAATAAACACTATATATTAGGGTTTTGAATAAATAAATAATTTTATGATCATAGAATGAATTATTATCAGTAATTTACTGTATGTTATGAAACGTGAATTTATACTTATCTAGCATAACTATTTATATATATTTCACATACTGAAATATTGATATTGTCATAAGGATGCAATGGTTTTATATTTCATAATATTCAGTCATATAGAACAATTTAAAAATTAGACATCCCCAAATCTTACCAATAGACCAAAGATGGCGGGTTTTCCGCTGCCCTCACAATGCAGCTAAGAATAAGGAGGGAACCCTCTTCGATGTACAACTCTCGAGGTCCTGTTATCTCCACGGTCAGCTTGCCTGCAAACGGAACATGGCACTGAATTCAAGAGAGTGAAGTAGAGCTAGGCAATGCAGTGACATAAACAGTACCATGAGATGCAAAGACAAACTATATCTTGGAAAACTTTTGCGTCTATGCAACAATATGTTGCAAGTATAAACTATTATTCTATTTAAACTGCGAAGGACACTTGTGAGGAGAAAATATGTGCTAAGAAAATTTATATAATCTTTGGCTGGACATTTTAGCAAAATGAGAAAATTTGACATATTTTACGATAAATGATTATATGAAATTCCAATCATAATTTATCCTTAATTTTAGTAAATAATGATAAACTGTTTCGTACCAGATAAAAATGACGAAATTAATTTCAGAAATATTAATTTTTTAAGAGAAAATACGATAATTTTCTTCATCGTAATTAATTGACAATAATTCGCTTGTTTGCAACAACAACGTCATAAACACAAAAACATGTATTTTAGAGTTATCCATATAGACATATAAATCATAAAATGCTGATTAATTTGGTAAAAAAAGTCATCATTGTATCTCAAAAATATACCGCTAGAGAAGCTAAATGTCCTAACGATATAACATTAAATATACGTACAATACAAGTACTAAAATGCCTCTCCTGAAAAATAATTCTGTTTTGAAGTTATGACAGTGTTCTCGCAAACAAGCGAATTGTCGAGTTCGCAGATCATCTTTTTCTTGACTGGAATATGCTGGAGGTTTTGATAACCATAAATATCAATTTTAGTGTCAGAAGAAATACATAGGCCCTGAACCCACTATATCGCGTATGCTTATTTTTCTTTACAAACTGCCACATGTAAAATTTCATAGGAGCATTATTATAAACTGTGATAGCTTATGTCTGTCATAATGCACTTATTGTGAGTATTCCAATTTCTTTGACACAATTAATGCCCTTTTTAAAAGACATAAAAGTCAGGATGCTTTGTAATAAAACACATTTGAAGTATTTCATTTGATAAAATGGTTCATTATTTCGTAAGATGATGACTGCTTGTAGTATAAAATTTATTATTATTTTTCCTATTGCGAGAAGCTTTGAAGATCATTTTTATAGAAAACTAAATCGAGATCTTAAAATCCTTAAAATATAATCAAAATCTAAAAGCTTGAGAAAAGGGGGCAGGGGGTCTAATTATCAGACTAGGAGTTTGAAACATTATTGCCGATCCCCCCCCCCCTCATTGTCCCGAGGCTACTTCTAGGTAGGCCTTCTTTTTGTTATATTGTAGTTTTTAGGTTTTGTTTAGTTTGGCGTCCTTTTTCTTGAGCTTCCCTCTGTATCTTTCCTCAATTTCTTTTTCTTATTTCCTCTTCCTTCTGCCTTGCTATATCCATGGATAAGCAGACTGACTGTGTATCTTATCCATGTTTGTCTATTCTTTCCATCCATGCGCTGGGTCGACACGGTTACCTGTGGTAGCCGAGTAGTCAACCTAGTGCATGGAACGTACTTTCACTGTTCCCTCTTCTACGAGGCCTTCTTCTCCTCGTGTCTCTTTGGATCACCTCGTAGTGGATAGGGACAACTTTTAAACCCCGAAAATGATAATAAAAAGCTTGAAAAAAGAATTCTATTTAAAAAAGAAACCTTCAATAGTTTGAAAATAATTCAGATTTTATGATTTGATCCCATCTTGTAGTATTTTTGTGCTTATGATAAATATGCGATATTTTATTTGCGTTCTATATTACATAGAATTATTTATATTCTGTATATCATTTTAAATGTGCTCATTCTTCATTCTGAAGACATTTACTAAAATAAGACAACATTTTCCACCCTGTGCATTTTTCTAAATATATTGAATAATGAATTCAGTCTCAAACGTACCACCATCACTTCTCAAATGGGTAAATCAAATTATTATTCAAAATGCATGTAAGAGGGAGAATCTGTTAGATCTGAAGTAACATTTTTTGGTAAGTTTACTTATTCCTTGCATCTAAGTGCTCTGAGATAATTGAAGGTTCGCATTAATAATATAAACGCTATCTGAATTATAGCTGTTTCAAGTCAGAGTATGTCGTTATTATTTATGATTGACTACTGTGTGAAAGTTGCAAGCCTTTAGGCAAATTATAAATGGGAATAGTATTTCATAATTGACAATTTCTTCCTACTATGCAATTTTGTTGATTCTCCATAGACAGGGCATGCATTTGTGCAATCGATAGGTAATTACATACCCAGGTAGATAGGAGTATGGGACACAATAGAAGATTAAGTGGAAGACTAAATAATCTCATATATCCCCCTCTATCTTTTGTTGCAGGATAATTTGATATGCAATATAAATGAACTGGAATCATTTGCTATTGAAAATAAAGAACGGGCATAGTTTTATTGCCAAAGAGAAATTATATTACAAGAAATAAAATTGTGTCTATTTTTTTAATTAAAACTACAGTAGTGTAGCAAACGAAATTCATTTAATTAATAAAAGCTGAACATTTAAAAAACATTTCTCTGATAGACATTATAATTATATTCTATGTACCTGCAAAATGCAAGCATATTTGTAATATATATTGACTATCTGTTAATACAATTAACTTTTTTTTAAACGTATTCATATTCTTCAATCATTCGTAATAAAAAGAAGCATGATAAATAAATGCAAGGGCAGTTAATGATATACAATTTATTTTTAATGGGAAAGTAATCTTTTAATTGATTTTTTAATTGACAAGTGAATGGCATTGATATAGTATTGAAACGATATCGAGATTGATTTTATTGAACTTTGATTAAAACTATAAAATATGTTTATTTCTATTATGAAATAATTTATATTGTACATATCTTCCTATTAATGAAGAAATATTTTTTTCAACTGCAGCCTCTTGCTATCAGTAAAATCATTGATTTATTAGTTAGTTACTAACTTGATTCATTGAAAGTTCAGCATATTATATTGAACTTTCTTAACTTTTTAATTAAACTAAAGAATGGATAATCATCTAACTTTGATAACTATTTAATATAGTTTGGGAGGGGAGCTATATTGCCTTTTTTATTCGGGTCATAGAGTATATAATTATGTACTTTTAAATTCATTGTACCGGAAGAATGGAAGATAATATCTAATATGAAACCTATAACCTTTTTTTTAAGACAAGATTTTTTCCATTATTAAACCTAAAACCTATTTTACAAAAGTTAGCACAAGAAATCAATAAAAAACTTATGGAGTTATATGTACCTACCCCTTTTATTAACCGTTTCTTAACAATATGTTCATATATTTTTTTTAGATGAATGTATATAGTGATTTAATTATTAGATACTTAAATTATAATTTAACTTGAAAACCATGATGAAAGAAGCAAAATATCTCAAAAAAATGATGCAAAATTAATAGTTTAAAAGAGGACATATATGTCGCCTTAAATCAAATAGGATTAAATAGTGTTGATATAAGAGTTTACATGTTTCCACGCCTCAGTTTGCAAATAGAAACTGTTCTAAAGTTTATTGCTCACCGTCCCGTGTTGCAGCGGTGTTGTTTGCCACGAAAACTTTACTGCTCTGTTCCGGGGGACTGTGCTCTGATTTGGTTTCTCCTGAAGTAAAAAATAGAAAAGAGATGAAGTGAAATTACTACTCTGAAAATGGTAGTGCCAATATAATGCAATGGAGTGATAAGACATGGAAGGAATTTGAATAAAATGTTTATTTCAGGAACATTCTTCATACTAGTGTTTCACAGATTGAATTTCATTCAAAATTGCCTTTACAATTTTTTTCATCATTTAATACTCGTTTATTACTTACTTTAATTTAATCAATTTTTTGTACTAATGATTCACAGATTGAAATACAATCTGATTGGTCGTTACGTTACAATTTTACGGACCGGTTTATTTGCAAAGCATAATATTCATTGAGGTCATATCGCTTGTTTGCAGGAAAAACCTCATAAACACAAAAACATGTATTTTCAAGTTATCCATATAGACATATAAATCATAAAATACTAATTAGTTTGGTAAAAGTTTCATAATCAATGCTCGAAAATGCCCTAACGATATATCATTAAATGTACGTACATTACATGTACTAAAATGCCTCTCCTGAAAAGTAGCTTTTTTGGAGTTATGACAGTGTTGTCGCAAACAAGCGAATATTATGATGAAAAAATATTATTAATATTATTGAATAGTTCCAAATTACTAATTCTACTCACCTTTAATCATTAATTTAACAGGTCTCGATATTTTAGGTTCAGTGTTCACTTGGCAGTCGTAATAGCCTGTGTCTCTTTGCTGAACATAGTGAACAATTAGGGTCCAGTTGCCGCTATGTTCATTGTGACTGACCTGATGTATATAGAAAACAGAGATTGAAAATTATACTGTTATCAGTTTTCACATTCAAATTATATCTAAATTATCAATTTGTTGCATTATTAATAATACATTCAGATTGTGGTTTAGAATTAAACAATTTTAACATACAGAAGTCACAGAATCCACAGTTGATAATTTTAAGTATTATTTGGAGATAAAAACAATAGTCTTTGTGTAAATTTCAGTGTCTGAAAATCTGTTTGAATATCAATTTAATTAATATCGATTTTCGAAATCAGAAAAAAAATTCAGGACACAGACTGAAAGCAAAGTTACCTAAACTATATAAATTATATGATTTCTGGAATCTTTTGTTCATATGCCAAGATCAGTGCGATATAAACGTTATAGTCAGGCTGTCATGCATTTCTCACGCTAGACTGTAACTTTGTTTATAAAAAGCTTGATTTGTAGCTTACTAAATAAACTGAATTTTCTGATGGCAATTAATATATCAATACAAACTATACAGACAAAAACACTATTCTTTACTTGAAATAGATACAAAGACAATAACGTGAACGATAATTATAAACAACACAACAGTTCAAAAGATTAGATATCGGAAATTCTGAGTGCATAATTCGCTTACTTGAAATCTGTCGTCTGCAGTGAAGGTGAATGTCCCTACAGTCAAAATATGTAAATCTCGCCTTCTCACCCACGTGACCTGATAGAATGATTACAGTTAAGATTGTTAAATAAATTTAAATTAAATTATTAAACTTAAAAAAGAATTTGTGGTGCCGTTTCACATCAATCAGGTATACCGTTGCTGTATTAGTTTGTCATTGATTTAATAAAAAATGGTTAACTTTCAAAAAAATTTAACATTGAAGTTAAAGACAATTTTCACAGATGAAATACAGTAGAAATCCTCAATAGTGGAGTCCTCTATAGTAAATGTAGAGTTCTGTGTAAGATAATTATCCCGTATAGTAAATAAATTTCCTAAAGTCTGCCATGAAATGACAATTAAATTTGTATACTGATGCTATCTATGGCAGACTAAAAAAAATGGTCACTATGCGGTGTTATTCTCTTACTCAGGACTTTACGATCACTATAGAGGAGTCCACTATAAGTCTACTATACAAGTTAAATGCATTGTGTAAATTTTAACCAATGCAATTAGAATACATAATGATTATGTGCGATAAGATAACTCACTGTTCTATCACCGAGGTAGTTCAAACTGCAGGGTATCTTAGCCGTGCCATTTTCATCCACCACCACCGTCTGAATTGTGTCCCGGAAACTAGGATTCCTCTTGCTATTCCACCCAGTGGCCGAAACCTTAGATACTGGGAAGACAGGGGAAATTTATAGTCTATAATAACTACATAAATTGAGATTCATAGATAATTGAAAAAAAAATTTAAAAATGAAATATATCGAAAAAAAATTGATTTATAAAAAAGTTCTCAGAATCACGGTTCGTATTTTCTCACTATTATAATAATATTTTTTCCTTTTTCAGTATGATATATATTCTTTATATAATAATTTTTCATTTAGAAATACGAGAGTTAATTAAGCCGGTGTTGACAAAAAACTTTTAGAAATTTTGATAGAAAGAATATTGATTGAAAACAGTCATCTCGATGAAAAAAAAATTCCATGAGACTGTTGTAAATTCTCGTTATGTATTATAGCGAACATTTTTACTTATATTCTTCCAATTATTAAAATTATTTCAATTAGTGTTTTCTTGGCATATGTAAAAGTAGACAACGTGTTATTTCTTCATAAAATAATATATAATATATTACTCTAAAATATATTTGTTTACTGAATAATATAAATTGAATGCCTTGAACAAGAGTATTATATTTTATCTTAAGACAATATTTAGAGTATTGTGTACTGTATGTTACTCCTGTTTCATTTAATTATTTATCATTCAGACCCGCATGAGAGTTCATCTCATCTATGTATTGATTACCCGTCCATGGATCTTAAAAAAATTGTACCGCACACAGTACTCAGAAAGTGATCAAATAATATATTTTTACATAATATTAATACCTCCGAATCCTTAAATGTCGGTCACTCGTTAATTATCTGATAAAAATAGTGATAAATTTGATGTGGAGGTAAATATTTCTTGCACGTTAAAACTATTAACTTCTGTTCATAATTCAACAAAGATAATTCTATATTTCACTCACATTTATTATATAGTTTGTTTACTTTTTAGTCACTCACCTTCGCTGTATATCAGAATAACTCCCAAAAAGAGAATAGTCTTGATGTTAGGAAATGAGTACTTCATTCTAAATGAACTTAAAATTACTGATCAGTAGAAAATTTGGCATTGACTATTTTCCATTAAATTTATTGTAATACTCATCTGAAATAAGACCATCATTTGAAGCATGTTTAATAATTGTATTTCAAGCATGTATAATTCATATTGCAGTTTTTGTATATGTACAGAGTAGCATATAGAAAATGTGTATACATTTTTAATAAGTGTAAACTTAATTGGTGTTCATTCAAAATAAAATAGATTTATTTCTTTTTTTCAAAGCAGATTCGGAATCTGGTAGTTAGATTATTTAGAATTTAGTTAAAATCTGTTTATTGAAATTATAACATAAAACTAGACTTTATTTTAGGTTAGAATAAAGAAACGTTTGAATTAGATAAGAAATTATTCTCAGTTAGTAAAAAATTATACCTAGTTCCTAGTATAGGTGAACTAAGAACGATCCAAATATCCCCTTCCTACTTCACGTTCCTAAACCAATTGGGGACGTGAACTAGGAAGGGGGTGTTTGTAAATTAGTTTCTCATAAATTAAATTATCTTTTATTTCAATAAAATATATTTCACTAATAAACCTTAATTGACCTAAAATCTAGTATCTTGACTACAAATACAAATAATACCAAAACGGAATTAATTTACTACTGATCAGAAAATTAATACAGATTTGATTATTTGTTTACATATAAATCAAATGAAAAATATCATTATTAAAGTATGACGTTTACCACTTCCCTAGTTCACGTAACTAAATGAAATAGGGACGTGAACTAGGAATTTACCCATTATTGAAATACAAATATTTCAATGTAAAACCAACATATTCGTCATAAATAAAAATATATTTCTATACTATACGGAATTTATTACTTCCAGAACATGTCCTTGAACTTTCAAAATATATATTGATTTTTTTAGAGGATTGTTCAGACCAATCGAGTTAGTGAGGCTTAAATTTAGCTGTGAAGTGAAAAAAGAAGCATTGGATAGAAAGGCAAAAATATTGATATCATCAAAGCAGTTTTCACGGTGTGATTTTTTTGAGCACTCTTCGTAAAAAAAAACATTTTGATGGGACATTGTTACGGGAGAAATGAATCCTTCCTTTTGAAGTGTCCTTCATTAAGGAGTATACATGAGGATTCTAACTAAAAGTTGTCATTTATTTCCTATGGTATTCTTGAAAATCTATTGTATAACAGTTTACCTAACAGAGGCAATAATGTTATTTAACTACTGAATAAATATTTAAATTATTCTCAATTCTGATGAAGTATATTAGTATGTGCCGAATGGAAAGAGAACTTTACTGAACACTTTCAGCTATTACAGATGGAAGACTCAATTTATTGCTATTGGAATCAAATAGATTTATGTAGATATAAAATGTATCTTTAAAATTTTAATTTTATATATTTTTTTTTTTTGCTATCAAATATAAAAAATATTTTCAAAATGTGAATTTTGGGATTCAAAGGCGAAATGGCTGAACATTGAACAAGCACTTATGTTATCAATATACTCAAAGAGAAATTAGATTGGAACCATCCAAGATTTAGTTTGACCGGATCTAATGAAGGCCCCAAATGATAGCAACCCTTTCACTACAAAATTGAACTGTCCCAATTGGGAACTAATAAACAGTGATGTAGGTTTTAGTTCTTTAATAGTTATTATTTGTAAGTATCTTGGAAAATTTGCATTAAATCAATCTTGACAAATATATTTTTTTTTTATTCCTGAGCAATACATTTGACATTGTATATTCATATAACAAAGTTAATTAATTTAATATTGTTCATTCATTTAACAATCAATTTAACAATGTTTTTTCATTTAATATCCAATTGCCATATGCATCGTTCTGTTGATGTATACTAATCAAAAATGTCAATATATCAATCTATTTGAAAATACAATTAATTTATTAATCGCTAAAATTGACTATTAACTTTTTTGAATATTGATTGTGTATTAAAATATATCTCAATAAAGTTATTGAACTTAATGAATATTTATATCCAATCTTGCACATTTCAATTGCACTATTTTGTTCATTTCAATTACACAGACAAATTAAAGGAAAATGTATACATAATTACAAAAGAAAAGTGCATTAAAAGTTCACTAGAAAAAGAAAAGTTAATGAAGTTTTCGATCGATGTTTTTTACACATCTAATTAGCTGTAGTTTTGTAATTATTTCAATTTGGAGAACATATAAAGATATAATATTGTAATTAACAATTTTCAATATTACCCTGTACTTATATCATAATCAGGGTTGTGACAATATGCATTCGAAATCATAAATCTTCAGAATATCATAAACGAAATGGAATAAAATAGTTTCGAATACTATGTACCGCTGGATAAAAACGATTCAATGGTGTTTAATTCACTCTGTCTATAATATTTTCGGTATCTATGATTTTAAACACACATTGTCACAACCTTAATCATAATATACATTTTATATCTGAGCGATATTTGTTAGACAAGTCTATTCATATGCATTCCAAATAGCAAAATATTCCCCAAATCTTTCCCTTTTGATATTCATTGCAGAGTATAAAGAATGATAAAATTCAAAAACTTAGAGAGGATGTCTTTGGATATTCATATCACGGACTGCAACTTGAGAGAAAATTTTGAATTCTTCCCAACAAGTTTTTTTTATTTAATAGTTTCAAGACAATATTCTAGCAACATTCATTATTAGATTTATTTATCTTACACTTCCCAAGGATTCATAATAAAGGATTCATATGCATAATCTATACTAATAATTTCCTTAGTATGTATATTTATTTGGTGTCCGCTTTTACACGACGGGTATTAAACATGAGGAATGTAACTATGATACGCACGGGAATATATTGACTTGATATTTAAATTCCCCTGTTTTTATTAAATTTTTAAATGTATTTCATCTATAGCTAAAACAAATTAGACTATGCAGAAAACTTAATTTTAATTGAATTCCTTAAAAGTAACATAACAACGGGTAATAAATTTGTATTGATGATGACCCGTTATTTTTAAAGGGAAAGTAAACTAGTTTTATATAAAATTTAAAGATAAGGCTTTCCATTAGGTTATAAATGATCACTAGATTTTAACAACTATTTATTACAGTTGCCAATGACTGATTTTTTTGTTTCACTTACAAGCAATTAATTATTATGTTAAGTTTGTTTGTTTAAAAGTTAATTACATTATATAATACAATGTTTGGTGACAATATTTATTTTGAAAGATTATCAGTATGTCCCAGGCAAGAAGGATTTATTCTTTAATTCAGTAATAGCGATGGTTCATTTTAGATTAATTAAAATACAGGGGACAAGTTTCATTGTACAGAAGTTGATAACTTAGTTCATTGGGCTTATTGGGTCTAATTAACTTATCTGTTTGCATAGAGATTTATTGAGTTGAGAGTATGTGAACTTTCGATTGAATTGGATTAACATGTAATTGGAACGGTAAAGTGTTTTATGTTTAATCATATTTATAAAAAAATCAATAATCAATTTAATTTTAATATTCACTACTAATGTGTAATTATAAATTAAATAAATAATGTACAATTGTACATACAGCAGAAAAATTAATGGCATATCATAATATATACTAGTGCATTTGCCTGTTAAAAATAACGTGTCTTCATTAGCAATTTATTACTCGTTGTTAGGTTATTTTTAGTGAATTCAAATAAAATTCATTTTTCTGCATAAACTGATACTTTTTTTATAGATAAAAACATTTAAAAATTGAATAAAAACAGGGAAATTTAAATTCCAAGTCAATATATTCCCGTGCGTATCATAGTTACATTTTTGATGAAAAAACCCACCCAAACTCGAAAATACATTTTTTGTGTGCTTAAAAGAAGCTGTTCTTGCAAACAAGCTATATAGTATATAGTAACATGAGGATTGTGACTGTAACATGGAATTGTTTGCAGGGTATAATGAGGTCTTATAGTGAACATTTAGAAAATTATAAAGAGTGACTATGGAATTGAATTGGTATCAATATGTTGTTTAGATATTATTGTTAATAGATTATAATTCATCATTTAGGACAATTATTACTTGTAATGACTATTTTCAAAATAACGTGAAGTATTGACTATTACTTATTAATAGCATTTCTGGTAACAAAGACGAAGGAGAAATGAAGTTTTTAATATAGTGTGAAATGAGACTTGGAAAATAATTGTATCTTGACATTTTTCAATACTGAAATTTTAAAATAAAATAAAATGTTGTTCGGTGTAATTTTCAAATATGTTAAAAAAGTCCATTAAAAGAAGTCTTCTATATGATATATAAATTGTAGTAATAATAGCTTCCCCACTTAAGTGGTATAACTATGAAATCCTAAGTAGATAATAATTTGAGATACTATTCAACCTTCTGAAATCATTTTCTATTATGCCTTAGTTTTTAATTAAAAAGAATAAATTTGATACGCATGGAGATAGCACCAGACTGAAAAGGAAAACACGTGTGTTAAGGTATGAATTGAAAAGATGTTTCACTTCACAGGTATTTTGAATTAGGCCTATCATTTCCATTGCTTAAATATTTTTCATTGTGTCTATGTTGAAAACGTTATTAGTTTCATCTTTTTCGCAGGTATATTCCACAGCTTATTATTGAGCTCTGGTTTGAATGGTATACTTTGTATGAAAAGGAATTCTATATATAGATAGCAATTGCTATGTTCATTTGTTATAGTAAATATTAGCTATTTGTTTTCACTTGTTGAAATAAAGATATCTGTTGCAATATTTGTTATATCAAACATTTGTTATTTTAAAGATGCAAATTCACATGTATGTTGTTATGGATTATTTGAAATATTTTCTCCAAAATTCACCATAACGAGAGAGAAACATATAATATTATATTTTATATATCTCGGCATAACCTTGAAAATTTGTTGTACCATTTCAATATAAATGGTGAGGAAGATTGTATGCGTTTCAATGATTCTGCATCACAGAAACAACAACAACAACAATATATCATTTTTTAAATACATCACTCGTTTGAGAGAATGTAGTCATAACTCTAAAATAGCTATTTTTCAGGAGAGGCCTTTTGGTATAGTAATGTACGTACATTTAATGGTATATCGTTAGGACATTTAGCCTCTCTAGCGGTCAATTTTTGAGCTAGAAATTATTATGAAACTTATAACAAAATAATCAGAATATAGAGATTTATATGTGTATGGATAATTTTAAAATATATATTTTCTTCTTGCATGAAATATTTATACAAGAACGAAATATATATTCTTGCACACGAGAATTGTTAAATGAAAACTAATATTTTTTATAAGTTCATACATGTTTAAATCACTACGTTCCAGTAAGTGTTGATTGATAGCAGTAAGAATATACAAAAAATTCCGCTTTGCTTTAATAATCGATGAAAATAGGAAATAATAGTAATAATCAATCAAGATGTGTCATCATACCTATACGTAATTGAGTGATTTAAAATAACAGATTGATGTGTTTTTTATATTTTTTTTTTTCATTTTAGTTCGTGTATCTTGTATTAGTTCATATTAATTGAGGTAATTTTAGTCATATTTGTGTTAATTCATATAATTAAACTTATAAAAAAAGTGAGTCTTCTATTTTCTGATCCTTAACAAGCAAAATAAACATAAGATACTCTACCTAATGAAATTATGAAAAAAAAATTACATCAGTTACAAATAATTAAATGTTAATATTAAGAAATTTACAACTTATAATTACTTTAATGTACAATCAAAGGAAAGTGTAACTGTAATTATATTTTATAGTTTTCCCTTTTTTTTTGTATTGTTTGTAGAGATTTTGAAACAGGTCTGTATACACTATATAGCAAATAAGTAAAATCAGAAAATATTAGGAAACTGGAAAACTGTGTTTTGTTGAATTACCATCATGCGACATCTTTTCTTTAATAGTACATATAATAATGGTTTTACTATATAAATTCTTCATGTACCTAAATAACTAGCGAAACATGCAATCGCAACCACTATTTTCAATTCAGTGGCCCAAAGCGATTGCCGACGTGTCAATATTGAATTGTTTGACTTGAAATGGTTTTTCATGGTGTACTGCATAATAAATGAAATTAGAATCAATGATTGCTTCCAGTGCCACTATTATATTGTTTGTCAGAAGTGATGAATTATTTCATGTTAGATTATATGTATTATGAACGTTAACAGCTTATAAAATCGACTTATTTTGTACTTGCTGATATGAGCGGTATTAACATAGCTAATTATGCACAGAAAATTGGAAAAAAGTTTAAATGAAGCGATTTTTATTATTAATTTCTTGTAGTTTAATTATATAAGTGCATTGATATATTATACAAGTGATGTTTGTTATAATAATTACAGTGTTTTCACCATTCATATTAATTAATCCTCATGTAGTTTAAACATGTTATATTTTGCCTATTAAACAATTTACAACCTTCCCCCACCGTAATAATAAAAAGGAATCCCCTAGAATGCTTCCATAGCTCCGAAGGCAGAATATGTTCTCGGTCTATTGATAATAGGCAGTTTGGTGGATAATTTAATAGAAACACTATTAGAGCCTGAGACTCTATGAGCTCACTCAAACTTTTCCAACACTCTTCATTAAGTCTATTTAAGTTTGTTCATAAAAAGATCCAGAGCCTCTGATCCTAACGTCTAATTTTCCTTTTGCCTATATATCAATTATGTAGAGTAACACTCTTAAATTATATATGAATTGTGATGCAATGATATTTTGTATAATTGATTAATTGTTAAATATTATGATTAACACTAGTAACCTAGGAACTGGTCCAGGCGGACCAGTCCTCTTGAAAAAATATTAATAATTATATTTTTTAACCGATTTAGAAGCTGTATTTTCTTGATTTTTCCTTTTCAGCATAATTATATACGATTAGACAAAATAGAAGGTGATAAATGACCAGATACTCATATTATGAGGATATATTCAAATATACAGGGTGTCTCGAAGAAAAAAAACAGAACACAAATATAAATTAATATATTTCAAAAAATATTGAAGGTACATATGTATCTTTCTGGTATTTTTTTCATTGTTGAACCTTTCTCCATCAACACTTAAATTTTCACAAAGTTTAATTTATTTTTCTCTCATCTTTTAAATTAACAAGTATCTTTGCTTGTTAATTTTATCTTATATAGATCATTATTCTTTCGCGTTTACCAATGGATGTGTAAAAATCAAATGAAGGTTTTTTTGAACAAAAAATATCCAAAAGTCAATTTGTTAAGATTTTATAACGGTTTTAGTGATGACTGGCGCGCACGACCTGTCGCTGGGTTACTGAGCAAACTTTTATGGGCTAGGTTACTAGGGTTAAGAGATATTTATTTGAAATACTTACAGTTAGCCCCGGTAACAAGTATTCATGGGTTTAGCATGGCCAAAATATTTTCATAAGTTTGCCAATATTGTTACGATATTGGCACAACGCTGCTCTAATAATCTTTGTTTCTTCATAATTAGTCAATTTATTTCACAAAATTCTTTAGATTTTGTTGTAAAATATTTTGTAACAGGCGAAATGTATTACATCTCTAATATTTTAAAATAAATCAATAATATAATGAATATTAATTAATATATCGTGTTCATATTGCAGTAATTTTTATTTGGTAGCTCAATTAACGTATAATTATCAGATACGTAAATAATGCTGTCATTTACACTGTCATTCATTTACAAAATACTAATTTACAATGTTGAGTAAAATTGTATCATACATAATTTTACGGTATTAGCCATAATCATAACACAGTGAAGCTGCAATATAGTTTAAAAATAACAAACGTTCTTCTTTCTAAAGTTGGATCATCCAATGTTATATATATGTCAAAATGTTATTAAATCCGTCGGTGCAGCGACGGGAGTTGAACTAGTAAAGAATGGACGTAAAAATAAAACATAGCAAAATATGCAAACTAAATCTGTGCTATTTCAGAAGAGATCCACATCAGTATTCCAATTAATTTGCTGTCATTCATAAAAAGAGCTAACAAATGTATCTTGAAACAGGAGAGATGTTATCAAGGGAAGAACATTGGACACGTTTCACTGGCTTTACACACATGGTACTGAGAGGGTGATGCGGAGTGCAGGACTATAGAGGATGGGTATCCTGAAAGGCTCTTTGATAAGGATATGAATTACTCATCAGATAATGAATGTCATTGAGTAATATTCAGACACTGATGGTAGTGTGGTTTGATAAGAGTGATTAATTGCTACATGGGGTGGACAAAGATCTGTTATGCACTTTAAAGAGAAATTATGTAAAAAAGAGAGACGATTCATTTTAAATTTGGTCAGAGAAAACGGGAAACAGAGGGTTGGAAATGTCCTAAGATAACCAAGTATAGCCCCAATGCTACATCTTTTACATTTAATCTATTTTACTGCTACTCTAATATTTTATTAATGTATTTTTCTATTAATTTTAGTATATTAGTGTTCCACTTCTGTTCTATGATTTTATGTGAATTTTAAGTTTTAGATATGTTAAAATATTATTAAGTTAAAAATAGGTCCATCGGAATGAAAGGCCCTCTGTAGTCCTTCAATTAAACTATATAATATGCCTTTTGTAATATTTTTATTTTACAAATTCAAATAGTTTTTATTTTACAAATTCAATAAGTCTTTAGATTATTTTTATTACCAACTGTATGAACATTTTATTTACTATCATTTGTAAGCCTCTTACAATTTTATAAAACATATTTCAATTATTTGTTCATGTGTATGTATATAACAGTTACACAATAAACAATGAAATAATCAATAATATGCAATATATGTTAATTTATCATCCAAAGCGAGAAATATTCACCAAACTGTGAATTCGAATATTGTAATCAGAAATCAATATTCAATTATTTCCCCAAATTTGATGGGTTTTATATAGTATACTACATTGTATACAAAGGAAAGGAATTTTCCATTAGTATTGGTAGTGAAACTAACTTTTTGGTGAACTAATAGTAGCGGAATATGAATGAAGTTCAACGTATGAATAATGAATATGAAGAAGCATGCTGTTCATATTTAATTCATATAGAATCTTCACATAAAATTCATATATTATATTCATATATAATGTATAACGAAACAAAAATGTATTTCTTTCATAAATATTTCATCTTAGAACATATGTATATAAAATACATATATTTAAAGTACACTACAATTAACTAATATACAATATCTATATAAATCCAATTCAAGCAATTTTATTCCTATTAAATAAAATTAATCATCAGAAAATGAACAACAGTTTCAATCCAATTATGTATAAATTTAAGCAATATCTTGTTTTAGTGATTATCAATACTTTTAAGTCTAAAATCTCGACCACATTTCACTACACTACAAACACATTTTAGGCCACAATACAGTCTGTACTAAAGTTTACCAGCGTCTATAAAGACAAATTGAAGATTTGCATATTCATGATTTCCATTAACTTACAACATAATAGACCTTAAGACTCCTATACTTAAAGAATAAAGAAGAATCTCTTTGTAGTTCTTCCCTGTCTACTGTTCATGTTAAAATATCTTTAGCGTTCAACTATAATCTATATAATTAGAGTGAGTAAATACAGCCCCATCACATTATTCGATGGTTATGTCTATATAGGTATTCTGAATATATGACTTTAATTATTCAATCATGGTAGTTACTTAGATATTGTAACAGTATATTGTTATCAAAGCGT
Source organism: Caprella mutica (assembly GCA_947561585.1). Taxonomy (NCBI): domain Eukaryota; kingdom Metazoa; phylum Arthropoda; class Malacostraca; order Amphipoda; family Caprellidae; genus Caprella; species Caprella mutica. The sequence goes on along the minus strand of CANNZV010000503.1, from coordinate 290,321 downwards.
CATTAAATTAACATGATATGTGCTCACGTATTTGATTGAAAAATACTTCTTTCACAATAAAATATTCCATCGAAGTGTCTACGAAATATTTTTTCACAATTTATATTCGCTCTATTTTATTTAAATTACGATGTAATTAATCTAAAACACATGAAATTTATCTGCATGATGTCAAAACTGCCAAAACTAATCAATTAACAAATTGATTCTAACTTCACGTTATAAATATTAAAAAGCGTTGCCGAGTTAATGACAATGTCATGCTGGCTAATATTTGTCAATATAATTACTGATAAATTGAAGATTCCACAGAAGTAATTTTAATAAAAAATAAAATTTAATTAAAAATAAAATAACTTTGTGTAGCTGCAAATAATTTTAATTAGTTAATAAATTATACTATAATAGTTAGTAGAATATATAACAAATAGTATAAACCAACTACATCGGGGCAGTATTTTTTGAACTAAATTGTATTAGATTGTAAAAAAAAGTAAAAACAACTAACAGAGTAACTAACCAGATGTGCCGGAAGAAAAGGGAAACTTTTGTTCCTTAGTTTTATATTCTTAGAGATATACTTATTTATTTCCCATTAAATATTTAATTTTCCCAGAGAAACTAATCTAACAACTTATCAAATAAATAGTGTATAAGTTAACTATAAAATACTTCATAGCTTTGGTATTTGGAGAGTATTTTTATTGTCATATCAGAAGGTTAATAATTGCGTGACTGTGGACAGCATTGATTAGTTGAATAGTGTGCTTGTAATGATGCGTATCTTATCAATATCGCTCTATATTAATGAGTGGCTTTGACATGTGCCTCTGGTGTGTAATGATTCACTAAAGACTTTAATTATAGTAGGTTTACCAAATAGTAGGTTTACAGTTATCACGTATATTATTTATTTGAAAACTCGATTCTAGGAATGCGGGAAATTAGGTATACCTGTTAACATAAAGCAATCTAATATATCAGATTAGAAAAAAATGTATACAATCTAAGCTCTCAGAAGCTCAAATTGTCCTCCAACATTACTAACATAAAAAAGGTATACGTTTAATGGGTATATAAACCTACTTTTGTTACACCCTGTATATGCATTAATAGTGATTCTCTACCATGCGAGTATGTATTAATTCACTTTCATAACAGTTTTATTAATATTAATATCCAAACTCTTCAACATTACTGTAATATAATATCATCACTTAATTCTTCCTCATGTTTGTATTAATATGAATTACTATATTGCCTTTATATCATATGGAATAGTAATATATATCAGTGTAATAGTCCTATCACATTATATTATTCTAGCAATGATTGTACAGTTTTTGAAACTGCTGTTTTTACAATCGTGTATTACTCTTGTACAGTAGGTTCTTTTTTTTTTTTTTTTGTTATTTCTTTTCTCGGTTAGGAAATTCTTCTCCTTTCTCAGTAAACGGATATATAATAATGGTACTGTCAAGGAAGATACGAGAGAAACAAGCATTTTCTCTGAAGTGGTAAAAAATGTATGAACCTAATTTGTTGATATGACAGAACTCTTTCTCCTTCATATCAAATTTGTCATTTCTAAAGTAAGAGTTTGTGGTAAATGTGTATGGTAAATGTGTATGGTAAATGTGTTTGGTAAATGTGTACCGTAAATGTATATAGAAGGAAGATGGTGGAGCCCTCAGCACTAACCATGCGGGTGACAGAGCTTACCCTCTGAGGGATCATTAATATCCTGGCAGTAGGGAAATTCGGAGGCCTGTTCTCCATGTTCCTTTCTTCCATCTTGTAACTCTATTTGGCAAAGTGAATTATCAGTGACAAATTGTAGATCACGTAATTTCAAAGCCGTTAGGGATATTAATCACTCGTTCATCGGACAACAATCAAAAGTTGAGAATAAGCCAACGTGATAATATTGATAGAGAGTTACAGAATAGGTCTAATGTAATCAAATAATTGGAAAACATCATGAAAAGTAAATTGACTTTCAAATTGAATTTAAAAAAGTCACGATTTGAATCTTAATTATAATCAAATGAGACAGGTAGCTCATGTTGCGACCATAGAGATAAACATAACATATATGGTAAATGTCTATGGTAAATGTGTAAGGTAAATGTGTATGGTAAATGTGTATGGTAAATGTGTATGGTAAATGTGTATACTGCAATTAATTCTTGAATATTTTGTTACAGCATACTACTCACATTTCATGACTTTTATTATGAAACAGTTAGCCGAATAAAATACTTTTTCCGTATGAATAAAATTGTCTAAAATCGTATTTTATGTTTAGTATTGAACGGAATATTTATTTGGAAATAATATTACCTTTGACTATAGTTTTGTTTGATGTGTTGAATAATAATAACACATTCTGTGACCTGTAATCATGCAAATATTGTACTAGCTAAACGCAGGTTAATTCTATTCATTTATTCCTTTACTAAAAGTAATCACAAAGAAATACTAATTCTTTGAATTGTAATATTTTTTATGAAATGATCATAGAAATTCATAAAACAAAGGTGCCATATCAATATGTTACATCTAAATATTATTATGTAAATGAAAAAAAATGAATGACATTACTACATTGACAATAAGTCAATAAAATAATACACTTCCTAACATTTACTCTCCATTTGAAAACAATTTAATTATGATTTGATTTGTGAAGTGAAATGGACTTCAATTTCCGGCATTCGTAAAAGTTTTCCATTTTCGAACCTAATATTCTCCTCTATATCTGTAATGACGAAATGTCAGCGCCAATGAGCCTCAAAAATGGAAATGAAATACTGTTGATACAACTGTGAGTTCTTGCCGCGGAATACTCGTCTCCTGGGCATAGAATATGAGACACAGAGACTCTTAAAGGACACTAAGATAAGGGACTCTCTCAGGAGTTAAGTTTATTGTGATTCTTTTAAAGGTAGAATTTGTTAGTATTTCAAATAATTAATTAAAAGGTATTCATTCGTTCACTATTTATATAAAGTAATATATTTTTATATAATTAGAATTGTACTGGAAAAAAATTGACAATTTAAGAATCTTCATCACCGTAATATATTCATTTTAGAAGGGGTTTAACTTTTGCTTCGGAACCAAAGGCCATATCGCTGACGTCAAAAGGAAATTAAATACAAGGGACCGGAAGGAAAGTGGCTCCATGAACAAAGTGACCTACCAGCGTCGGTAACATTGGTCATGGATGCAGAAAAGCTACTCCGTGAATACAGTCACTTACCAAGAAATGTGACGAAAGGGACACAAGCACAGGTGGCTGAACTCGCGGGTGAAAGAGGTAAATAAATGGTGATAATAAATGAAGCCTACCAGTCTACCTCGTAGTTGACTCTATAGTTAACGTTAATAATCTTGGGGATGGCTCGTGCGAACCAGCTCTGATAGTATAATAATAATAACTAATTCTAAACCTATTTGGGTGCTGTCTTTTCACGACTTTCTCTTTTTCAATATTTACACGCGATTAGACAGAAACGAAAAAGAGAAACTGTTAGATATTCACACTATGACCATTTATTCAACTAAGTTAGGTGTTAGTCAGTGTACTCTCCAGGCATGAAGTGTGCAAGTGTGTACCAGCCAGCACACATTCCTCACACGTACCGAATGTCAGCTCCCGTCCATATAACGTGAGTATACCGACTCATAGTTCAGTGAGGAACACATGTTTCTTATCTTGCATTTCTAAATTATAATGTATTATTATTCTTTGGTGATTACCAATGTATGTGTAAATATCAGATTAAAATGCTTTGAAAAAAAAAGTATCGAAAAGTCGATTTATAGAAATTTTATAATTGTCCTTTTTAAACAAAATTAATATAAGCAGAAAGATAATACATTTTAATGATCTACAATTCTTGATATTAATATTTTATCGTTCATCTATAGAGTAACTGCTGAACTCAATTTCTCTTTGAATTATCAATGGAATATTTAATAGCGAAGACGAATTTTCGAACTAGGCCAAAGGAGTCTGGATGATACTTCCTAATATTTCTCCCATTGACGAAAGAGAGAGAGCAGAAAGTTTGTATTTTCTGCGTGACATTTGCAAGCTGTTTTCCATCTCTGACATCAGACAGGGGCTTCACAAGGTGATATAGAAAATTTATGCTGTTTTGTATTCGCATGTTTGTCGGTGAAAAAGGAATTACAAAAGGTGAACCCTTTCTAAAACATCAAAAGTTTGAAAGCTCACTACAATGGAGTAAAATAGTGGGATAATACTGTACATAAAATTTAGGAGTTTGAAAAATATTTTACAGGTTGATTAATTTGAATTTTTCTATCATTTACTAAAATCGCAAATTACCAACAAATTATTCAATGACGTACTTGTAATTGAAATGAAATATTTATTTCTATGGAGTGGTTCATTTTAAATATACTCGTATGGATATATAATATGATATTGCTAACAAAATTAATGTACTTATGCGTTTAATCGCAAACATGAGTTAAATTTATAAAATTCTTCACTTTGCAATCCGCTCAACGGATTAGTCATGCAATTTTAAGTCAGGTGTTGTTATTAAAAGTATATGAATATTTTGTTAGGAATCACTCAATAAATTGAATCTAAATATAAAAAACCTATCCCCGATACCTACTGCGGAGCAATCACTTCAAATGCATTACAATTTCATGCGTCTCTATTCAGTGAGGTTGAGAACGGAAATCGAGCAAGCAATTTAATATTGGCCATGCTATATGCTAGGAATCAATTAATTATTATGGAAGAACTATTGCATGCAAGAACAAAATTTAATCTAGTCATTCGAGTGCAGAGAACTAATTTCACCCATGCATATTTGTAAAATAATTATTAGTCTAGTTAAACGAGATATCGCAGATAATTAAGTACGAGTTTCATATTCACTTTATTATTATGTCAGATGTTTACAGTATATACACTCACTAAGATTACAGGTCAAACTTTGAACATACTCTATGATCAAATTTATTATCTAAAATATTGTATTGTAATTTAGAATTGATCAATAGTTTATTTCAATAAAGAAAAATAATTATTATTAGAGGATATTATTATTTTCAAGAAAATATTAAAAAATATTTTACAAGTATTAATTACTCATGGTTGGTATCTGCAAATAATTATTATTTATGCTTACTTTCATATGCCAAACTACAAAAAAAATAGATTTCACAGTTACAATCAATTTAGTTCTGTTATTATATATTCAATAATGATTAACTAACATTATTTAAATACAGAGAATAATGATTGGAAAGCAATTAATATACAGTCATCTGAATTACGTGTTCGGCATAGGATGAGTGAGATCTATAATTTCAGGCACTTTGGTAAGAAATAGAAGAAATGGTTTAACATTACTTGATGAAAAGCAGTGATAATTACTATTCATTATTTGTACAGGTAAAAGGAATTATGACACCTGAAATAAGTAAGCTGCCTACCTGGCCAAAACCTTGCCGATTAGAAGCATATAATTATTAATTCTGAATATATATGAATTAATTATTTTCGTATAGTATTGCCCGCTATGTATACGTATAATATTGCCTTTTTCGATGATACAACGCGAATTTGAAACCTAATACTTTTAATTCATTATCAATATATTCTTTTCTTTTCATTCATTATCAACTATTTTTTGAATGATATTTTATAATGAATATTAATTTTCAAATAAATATTAGTTTTCAACTTGAATTTTTGTTATATACATTAATATTATTTATCAACATCTATGTTTGTATATTTTTTCATATAAGTTCATTTTCAATTTTCATTATACCTAATTCTGAGCATTATTCATTTAATTAACAAGGATTTATTACAAATTTGATTTAAAAATAGGATGATGTTTGATTTTTTTATGATTTTAGGTAAAAAAAATTATAACCTGATATAAACATGATAAGTGAACAATTTATTTGTTCATTTTTTAAATATATTTCTTCTTCAATGATTTTCTATAGCTATCTATTGTAAAGAATAATTTTATTATTAAGTTATTCCTAATGATAAAGTAAAGAATCATTTTAATTTTTAGTTAACTATAGAAGTTATTTATAGATTTAGTGACATTCTAAAAAACTTCAGGGTGACCCACAAAAAAGTGCACCCAACAATCATTATTTCAGTGTATTCTCCAACAATACTGTATAATAGTGTACATGAATAAATAACGCATTGAATTCGTACATTTGTATCAATATATGCATATATTAATTAGTTAAGTGCACATTTCAGTGCATTTGGATGAATTTATGAATTAGAATCACTGGAATATTAAAAGTTTTGTTATGAATGATGATCCGAAAGAAATTTATAACTGTGATACGATTTACTGAAACATAAAAGTTAGTGCATACATATCAATTTGAATATGATAAATAAATATTTATATCAATTGTTATATTTATAAAGTATTCATAGATTAGGTATACTAATTTGTTACCAAGTCATGAGTTCTACATTCAAAATTTCGTCGAGCTATTAAATGACGCTGATATAAGAGATTTTGATATTAGAATAACAAAGCTGTGATATTGTGATCTTTGGGATTCTAGGGTTAATATACTTATTATTTCATAATTAGTAATTTATTATGACTTCCAAATAGAACAAAACAAATTTATAAATAAATAAATAGTTAAAATAAATGAAAAAGATGCCCAATCATTGAAATATTAAGATTGTATTCGTTTATAAATATTACACTAAGTTTTTTTGTAATCTTACTGTTATTATATCCAAGAGTGCTGAATGGTAAACTTTGCAGACTACATGAAGCTGAGAGTTTGAGTCGCCAGATCCGCTGAATTTATTTCTGACCATTTATTTCTATTTAATTTGTGTATGATAAAATGTATCAATAAAAATAGATTTGCAGCCAACTGTACGCTTATTAGGAATAAAGTAAAAAAAAAATAATAGAAGGAATATCGTTTTACAGTTTTCAAGATTTTTACAAGCGATCGAGGGAGTTACGCGGGATCTGTGACGGTAGAGCCATGTGAGGTATCCGATGATTTAGAACGTAGGATTGTGAAGGTCTTACAAGACGTGGGTATTCCTAACGTGAGTGCGACGTGGGTTAGAATCTATTCCATGTCAGAGATCCCTCGTCCCCACGTTTTAATTCATGTCCTATCTGGTTAGTTGGGAAATAGCTTTCTAATTCGTTATCCCATATATTAATATACAAGTAAATAATCAAACACAATAAGAAAAATTATTATTAATAAAAAGTTTAATTAGAAATTATTACATTAAGAAATATAAATATTAGTATTTCATATACAGTTATTCATAATTAAACTGTCAAAATTTGATCTTGATTCGAATTTAAAAACTTTTCGATTTATTAATGAATTATACAATTTGTTTGATATATTACTTACTAATAGTTTTAAAGAATATTTGAGAGATGACATTCATAATCATTTTGTGCTAGAATTTGAAAAATAAAAATCTGCATCTTTTTGTGAATCGCGTTATAATTATATTTTATTTATACTATAAACATGTTCACATTTTGGAGAAAATAATGCATTTTATCAAACGATTGCTGTATTTTTCGATAGGAAAATAAATAATTCGCGAATAATTATTGCATTAAAATGAATAACACAATGAATGCTTACTTTAATATCCTTTCAAACAATTGATAATTCATTCTACATTATGAGAGGAGTTGGTACGTCTGCTAAGCGAAACCTGTGATAAAATTATACGGGTAAAATTAATAATTTGCGGCAGTATCATGGATACATACTACACGTACTAAACTATATTTACACTACTATAAATGAAGCCGTGGAAGTAAATCATTGATATAGAAAAAATCAATTCCATCATTAAAAAAATTTATGAATAATATTAACGAGTATATTAAAAAAATATTAATTATCAAAAGGAAATGTATTTAAATTCATTTAAAATCATATTAATATAATAATATTAGAATTCTCAATGAGTAAACAATAGGTAAAGCACAAGATGATTTAATATTAAACGTATATTGGAACTATTTACATTGATATGTGACCATTTCAGCTCAATTTCCAAACATTTGGAGCACTTGTGTAACTTCAGCTCCAATCCAAGTTGAACAAATCTCCAGGAAATATCTGATAAATGAAGATCCCACCAAACTGATGACTGATGACTCGCCCGGGGAGAATTTCAAGTATCTACAAAATTGCAGAGAGCTACTTTAATTCGCATTATAATTAAAACTAACTGTGGGCGTAGAGAAGGAATTAAAATTGCAAAATATTTAGAATTTTAGGAAAATGTTATCCTCTATTAAACTTAGAAGGTAGAAAAATTTGAATGGGTAAATTATTTTTAAAAAATTTGACATTATATGATATAATACGGTCGAGGACATTTCGTTCAAGAACTATTACTCGTTCAAGAACTATTATTCGGCCATGGACATTTTGTCCACAGACAATTCGTCCATTAAATTCTTTATATTGTTTTTTAAATTGTATATATTTTATATTTCATGCTCTTTCTCACCATTAAATTATTAACAGGGTATAAATATATGATATTATTATACTCATTTACACCAAAACATTTTATATGAACGCGTAAAAATATTTAAATATTGACTACAAAGTTATAAAAATAGATATGGTAATCTGGTGGACAGTACCTAAAGTTAATTTACATCGTTTAATATTTTGCATTCATTAATGAGTTATTTTATTTAAAATACGGAACTGAAATAACATGGTGGTTTGTTGTGGTTTATTTGATGTGAGATAAAATGTTTCAGGGATAGCGTTTTAATGCTTCCTCTTCATGTATCTTACAATAAAGATACTAAAACATAATTATGACAATTAACAAGGAAAAGTTGACTTGGACCGATAAATCGAAAATGTATTAACTGATTTCAAATATCAATAAACAAATTATACGGTTTCATTATTGTACTGTTGCCGGCTAGCAGAAGCATGAGAAGATTATTGCAATAATAATAACCATCAACAAATAGGGTTTCAACTTTTATGATTCGGAATATATATAAATAATATATAATATGTACAGTGGTACACCTTTTAATTATAATAAAGAATAAATTAATTTGTGGAATTTCGTTTGAAAACTATGTATAAATGAATAAAAAATTTACTGCAAATTAATCAGTGCAAAATCAAATTTAATAAAAATTTACCTTTTCGTTAAGGCTTATTAAATTTTGAATTAATCTATTTTTTGTATTATTAATCATAAAGTTTCTAATTTTTATTTAATATTATATTCTGGAAGGTAATTCTCCTTTAGGTTGAAAGTAGGGCAATAGTAACACAGTAATAGTAGGTTTATTCATTAATTGAATATTGTATCGATGTAAATTAGGGGTTAAATTAAAAAGAAACACGCTAGTGTCCACTCAATCACGAAAATGACAGAGTACTCAATGCGTGATAATTCGTATATGAGTCAAAGGGAAGTAAATTTACATAAAAAAATAGATATCATTGTATGTGAAAATAGTAGAGTGTCACTAGGAGTAAAATTTAATTCTTAATAAGACAACTCACCTAAATTACATTGAGAATGTATATCATCAATTCACCTATGTATATTAATTGCATTTGCTAATATATTTGTCAGACTTTGAATTGTGTTGATGAATGATAGATTATTATATATTGTGGAGGTGACTCTAATGAGTTTGACGTGTGTTTTTTAGAACATCTTTTTTAATTTACTTTATATCTTCCATTTCATTTCTTTAAATTTACCAGCCTTTCTTGACTTGATTCCTACACATAAATACTAAATATATTTTTGTATTTAAAAGTTTAAAAACATTTACCTATCAGCGTATATCACGTTAATTAGGAAATTAATTGTTCTGTGGAGACGTGTGGCAACATAGAAATACAGCTTGGTTAGCCTCTAAGCACACATCAGTCCACGTTTTCATGGAGTACACACACATGTGCGACCTGTGATTGGGTCACACTCCACCCAATCACAGCTCTGCCGTATTTATTTCACCTTATATGTTCAATATATTTACTTTAAATTTGGTACACATTAGTTTAGTATATATACTAACAAATTTGTGAAAATACAGTACCGTAGGTTTATGAATAAAACATTTGTTTTTTAAACACATAGTCAAACCTTACCGTAACTTCTGATAGTCTAACTCATTAGGGTCAAATAAGAATGTTTGTGTACCTAATTGGTGAAAGGAATAACATAAACATTTTCAAATTACCGAAGAAAATCTTGAAGAAGAATAACAATCTTTAATGTCTAATTATTTCCTACTTTGTATTTTAAATCTTGAGTAAATTATAATGCAAATTATCTTAAAAGTTCAAAAACTCACATAATTTAAATATCAGCTTTTATACTCTTCATCGGTTGAGTTAATTCCATAAAGAAAATAACATCGAATAGCATTTTATATACAAAATTTATTGGCAATAACTTGGGTTGTGATAATATGCTTTTAAAATCATAGATCTTAAGAACAGCATAGATGAAACTACACGAAATGGTATCGAAGACCATATACCGCTATTTTAGAGCGATTGAATACACTTCAATTCTCTCCGTCTATAATATTTTTGGAACACAACCCTGTCACAACCTAAATAATAATGTGCCAAAACTTTAACGTAATTTTGAAGTATACATATAGTTACAAAATAACTATATTTTGCAAGAAACTATATGTAATTTCTCTATGTATGAATGATTTAGTAATCTTCATATGTCACTTCGTATTAGTCTTGATAAATACAAGTTTATGATCAAGAAGATGAGAAATGACACAGTTTTCGAGTGACAGTTAACCTATTGTAAAATGACACTGAAGAAATAATTGAATTATTAATTAGTATCTGTAAACCATATAAGCACCATATATTTATTTCACAAATCTTAATAATACTGCTTTAGTTGACATTACATGTTACCTGTAAATAAGATTCAGTATTACATGTAAGTCCGATATTATTCTCACACTTTGATTCACAATTGCCATGCATGATATCAGAGAGTTCTTTTAATATTGCAGCATTAAATTAGACAATATCACATCTATATAATTTACCAATACTATTCATGGGAAATCAATCGATTGTAAATTAATCAGAGAAACTTACTCAATATATAATCAACGATCTGTAATTAAAAATCAATTTAGTTGCTCCATATATAATCTTACACTAAATATATTTATTAATATATAGTATCGTAAAAAAAACTAAAATAAAAATAAATAAATATTATTTACAAGGTTTCTGCAGAATAATGTCTTTGAATCACCAGATGTTTGTTCAATTTTCACCGACAGAAGATACGCTCTTTGCAGAGCGGCACACATCCTCTCGCAAAGATCACAGCACACAGACTGAAGGATTCAACTCAAGAATTGGAATTAAAATGTGTACTTTTGTCTGAAAATTTTCAAAAATTCGTGTCTGGTTTGAGATAATGATAAAGATTAGTTAAAAACAATCATAATCTTCGCTTAGATACGGTTTGTGTTGTTAAATAACAACTCTTTTTGATGGTATGTTGAGTTGGTTGTTTATAGGACTGTGATATTATGCATTTAAAATCATAGATCTTAAGAATATCATGGACGAAACGAAATGGTATTAAATGCTATATACCGCTAGTTTCAAACGAATCAATAGGGTTTAAATTGTTCTTTCCGTCTATAATATTTTCTGGATCTATAATTTTAAATGCATATTGTCACAACCCTAGTTATTAGTATGATAACTATCGATATACTGAAGCTATATTAAAAGTATAATGAATATAGATAGTTCTTATTCGGAAAATTATAGTCAATGGTAAATGAGTCGACGAAATTCCAATCAAGAATTGAAGACAATAATTATTGTAGTCAAATGTCTTTCGTCGGACATTCCTGTCTGAAAAGACCGATGACATTACTTTAAATTGTAGTATTTTATGATCAATAAACATTTAAATCAATTATAAACCATGAAATTCATGTGTAGACATTATATTATCACCCAGTTCTTAATTTATTTAATTCTTTTGACAGATAGAACACTATGTAAAAGCAGGCAAACATATAGCACATTTGTTTGATTAATTTAGTATACTTTATTCCATTGTTAAAGTTAATATAATATCTCAACTTGGATCACAGTATATTTGTTTATGATTTCATCAGAATTAGATTATCTAAGCATATATATGTAATATTTATTTCCGTTAGGAATTGTCAACATATTTTATCCCATGAAATTGATTTGGACATTGGCTATAAATAATGTATTTCAAAGGTAGAAAAGTATAGGCCATTTGTATGAATATTTAAAAGATCAGTGCTATTTATCAGGGGAGGTATCTGTGATTAATGTACTGCTGTGGTAGAGAACTACTAACTATTGCACTTTAATTGGAAAAAGTTATAGATAGTACCTATATAGAGAAATAAATAGTGGGAATAGTTTACGAAGTTAATCGACAATATTTATGATTAATGTTTGGTTATATTTAATGATTGCTGCATTTTTTGTTGATTGATATTCGTGAACCTCCGACTTCGATATTTTTTGATTTATTGGTAGGAATAAACATTATACCGAGTTGCTACTATAGAAATATTACAGAATGTTTTTGAATAAAAATAAGGAGTATTTTACATATATTTATATATTATATCAAAACCAATTATATAAAAAAATTATTTTGAAAAGTTACCATTTAAAATATTTGAAAAGAAACGATAAACACCTGGCATAAACTTTAATATTTCCCTATACATAATATAAATGTTCTGGCATGATGGATTTATTCCTGGGATATTCCCTTAATATCCCAGGAATTAATTCTTCTTGCCTGAGTTTTCTTTAGAATCACACACGTGGAGTAGAACTCTATAAATTAGAACTACTATTTCATTAACATTCAATATCAAGAAAGTGTTCGTTTTTACCTAAAATCGAAGTAAATAAACTCGTTCCAATTTGTAAATGATATTTTTCCCTCAGAGGAAATAATGTGGCAATTTAAAATTAGTAATAAATAATGTTAGTTCTGAAAAATGCGACTCTCAAAGGTATAAATTTCACAGCTCAGTGACAGGCAACTCAGCAAATCAGATCTCAAATAAACTCTCGTTTGTAGTCGCCAAAAATCCTTGGCTTTTATTTACAAACTCATTCTGCATGTCAACGAATAAAACTTCTCTGAGATACGACTTAACACTCTCATGCTTTGAGTTTTTGCACCAGGTTCTTTTTTCGAATTCAGAGGAGACTAATTGGAGAGTCGTAAAATGTCTTAAAAATAGCTCTGGACAATTTATAAATACGTGGGATGCCATCAGTGGAATTATTACCATTTATATCCGCACTGTAAGATGTACTGTAAATTTGAATGAAGGGATTGGTTGGATTGCAGTTTTACTGAAAATAATTTGATGATCGATTGAAGAAGAACTAGAAAGTAATTAGTGCAATGTTCGAAATTATAAATACTTTCGATGACTGAATAATAGCCATTAATCAACCAATAACCAAAATTTTAACCAACTAGTAACGAGAATTATTGTTAATGAAAATGATAAGATTTATTGACTAAAAATGTATACAAAATATACATAGAAATCAAGCCCCTCAATAATTTTAATAAGTTCAACAAAATATCTATTTTTTTTTATACTTTTTGAATCATAATTTGAAAAAATTACTTTTTACTTTAAAATCTCGAATTTCTTCATCTCCATATTCTTGAACTTAGAAAATCATTTCAGAGTTACAAATCGTTTGAACTCACCTTAGGAACAGCAGTAGACTTTAATTTCAAATCTCCCAATGATTTTCCAACTGAAAAGTAGTACAAAATCCTCTAGGAGGTAACAGGATGAAAGTCACATCGATAAAGTTAAAGCCAATCCGTCGTAATGGAATAAGAACGGAGTGTCACATGTTTACTTTGTAAAGAAGATCTGAATGTTAATTCGATAATCTGCTGACTCATCGATGAACTTCTTCTAAATAAAGAAGTGATGTCTTTTCATTCAATTATACTCTTTAATTCAGTTTTTTGTTAATTTTCCGTAAGAAATGAAGATTAGTTTTTGAAGGAAGAGTTTTGATTGAATTATTATTTGATATACGAAAAGTTCAACGGTGAGTATAATTATAATTCTATTTTAACGTAAAAAGCGTTTTGATGGCATAATTATTCTACATATGGAGAGTTTAATGATGTATGTGAATGATCAATTATATCTATTTAATCTTATTTTATTATTCTGGTATCCTGTATAACAATTTCAAGGGAGATTGAGATTATATAACATTTAATTCATCAAAATAGATAGCTAGCGGGGTTATTTTTATCCAAATTTTCCCCAGATTCAATAACTGTTACGACGTTGACAGACATGTTATTATGTTTTGAATTGTTCCAAATAAAGATTTCAGTGTCATATTTTTGATCTAAGCCATTGAGAAATTCACTTTTAACACAAATTCTGACACGGTTGGCGAGAGGAGGAGAGAAGATTCTCTTAAAATGTTATCTTCTTCCACCCGACATAATGGCAGCCAGGTCACAACAACATCATTAATAAAACACGTATTTTCACCTTCCAAAATTATCAATCATTCTCATATAATATCTAGGACATATATATAAGAGATTCTCTGTTAAACGGATGAAGAATTGGAGTAATTCGCATCCTTTAGTTAATTCTCTCTAGAACTTTGATTTAGAGAACCTGGAGTTCGATGAGAACTTTTGTATTTGATTGTGTATACTGAATGGTTCCTAGAACATGATCATTTATTTCCGTTTGATGAAAAGCTTTCGATAGTTAATTACGAATACAGTACATATTCATTGTTCTCCTTGCATATTTATACACGTATTCTGGTAACATTATTTGATTGAGTCTAAATTGATATTAAGTTGGTTTTTAGTAATTTCAATATTTGTTTTGGTTTCAAGTAATCTCTTCATTTGTTTTGGGAAATTTAATTAAAACTATTTCGATAATATGGGCAAACACATTTATACATAGTGGCCATTATATTGTAGATGGCGTATTTTTATTACATAATTATTATAAACTTCATTTTATATATATTTATCAATTTTGAAAAATATAGTTCGCTAACTCCGATGTTGTTTGTGCATACAGTTGATTTTCTTCTAATTAGAATTAATATTAAGTTTGAACGTAATAAACACTTTAAACAGTTCTGAAAGATCAAGCCAGAGCGTTACAGCTATCATGAACAGGAGAAAGCAGCTATGAACTTCCGGGTGTATTTTATCTACTAATATTGTATCTACATTATGTTTATATTAAGCTTAATTATTCATTGAAACATAATTTATAAATGAGCCAAAAGATGATTTGCATGAGATCAAGTTAGGGATTCGACTCTTTGGATTTCAAGTTCTTTTAATCAAACGAATTGTGTTGTAAGCAAACTTATACATACATTGAAATATAATTGTAGAATTTTATATGACCATATGATTCAAAATGATGAATTACCTCAGATCAAGTTAGGCATTCGACTTTGTGGATTTCAAGTTCTTAATCAGACGAATACTACCTTTAGGACTCGCATAAATGTGACTTTGAAATATGGAAGTAAGGTAATGAGCCTCTGAGCTGTATCATCAGTAAACTAGGCATTGCATGATTAATTACCACCAAACTTCAGGGTTCAAACTACTCTGCTGAATTATTACCTAACTAGAATTGGCAAGGAGGGATTTGATGGCGATTCTATTGATTAGTGAAGTAGCGAATGGCTTAAGTAGTCACGATATTTCACACATAGAGTAAGGCTACGAGACACAAAATTTGCTCTATTGGCTTTTGAAACTAGATCATATATCAATTTAATGGAAATTCTATCATCAAGTGTTCATTTTGATGAGAATTCGTATATTGAAATGAAATTTTTGATTGGATATGTCAGCGAAGTTTCAAATGAAATTTTGCAAAATAATATTTTATGGGTACATTCTTATATATATATGTAATATTCAATAATGTTAATTGAATTCTATATATTAACTTTGTTATTTGATTTATAGATTTATAGATATTACGGGATAATGCAGGTAGAATTGGCCCTTTTTCTTTATTTCTACATTTCCTGAATCAAAGGATAAAATAGAAAAAAAAAGTCATTTTATTATTCAAATTTCCGAAATACATACAGTATATGTCTATTATATAATTATATATAATTTGATATCCCCTTCGCATCAATAATTTTGGATATCTTCTGTTTAAATATCAAAGATATTAAGATTCTGAAATGATCTTCGAGTGTCTGTCTTCAGAGAGATGCCATTAAGGTGTGGATTAACCTTAAACTCTCCTTCAATCACACTTAAATGTTATTTGGGAGAACTGAGGGAAGGTTAACCAACGGGAAAGTCTGTACCTGATTTTCTCCATGTGCTGGTACAGAGTTCGCAAGAATAACTTTGTTAATATCGTAGTTTACACTATTGTTGTGTATTATGCATCATAAAAGTGGAAAACACTCTTTGTTGATGGTAATTAGAAATACACGGTTTTTGTTTTATTATAGCAATCTTCTTCTACTCCTATATGGCCTACTCCTAAATAATAAAACTCCGATAATAAAAAAATTCTTGGATTCCTACTAATCTGAAGTTCACCTTCGATGAAATGAGGTCGCATCACCTTGTCACCACAAAAATCATAACAAAAGTTGAATTTTAGCTCTGCATCACAATAGGAACTTCTGAAATGTCACAGACTATAAATCGCGTAGTGATTTGCAGCCTCCTCAACAATGACCTATTTCTCATCTATAAAAATGCAAACATGTTCTCTTTCTGTTCTTGAGATGATTGAGAAGCTTTGGGTATCTGTCAACTATGATGACTCTTGAGTAATCCTTCCTGTTTCGCTGTGAAGTAAAGACTTCATACCTGGGCCTTCATCGACTGATTATTTGTGGCTAACCGTATTTGCGTCTTTTGGCATTATCGACATCGACTGAGTTGGGACTGACTACAATGACCAAAAAAGTTTTGGTTCGCATCCGCTCCTTTAGTGCGCTGTGGCAACTTCCTTCAACTTTACCCTCGTAATCAAACTTGGCAATACGAAATATAATATTTACGTGTTCGTTGTATGAATTATTATCATTGCATTGCCAGTACTCTTATAGTAGTGTCCGAAGATAATATATTTTCTATATGCACTATCCGTCCTGACCTGTTCACCGAAATCTTTTTAAATATTACTATGTTATCTTATAGAATATGGTGTACCTGTATAAAAATGTATATATCATTCTTGTTACTATTCTTTTGTTTAAGATCAGTTGACTATATTTTGAATGTAAATTAGATTTGTGTCATATAAAAGCATTATTATATTGTATATTTTGAAATAAAACTAATATGTGATAATAATATTTGTGCATATTTAAGCAAGTGAAACTATTGAATAATGTTATTCTATTCCTCCAAATGATATTAAAGTTAAAACTGTTATAACTTTTAATATTTGTAGATATTTAGGAATTATTTTATCCAATGACAACAATATGCAATTTCGTTAAAATATTATATAACATGTACTTTTCCTTAGATAATAATTTCACATGATGATATATAAAAGATGTTAATGCTACCAAGCTATAAATGTATGATGTAGATACATTTTTGTCGTAGATACAAGAAGTTGTTCAAGTTAGGTAGTAGATACAAGATGGTGATGCCGATAGGTAAATCATCCCGGAAGCTTCTCCATGTTCGAAGTAATGGTGGCATTAAATATGCAAACCATAAATCTACTTTGAAGTTCATAGGCAATATGGTGAGTGTTGAGACTCCCTAGGCGATCGAATTTATATTTCATAACATTTTCAAGACCCATTATTAGATCAAACTTGCAAGTGAATATATTTGTAAAAACATGAAAAAAATTATGTGAAATAGAAAGATGCCTTCTAAATATGTAATATTGAAATCAATTAAAACCAACCTTATTGATATATTAATGCATATCGCTTCAATTTCATACACTTATAGATCAAAGTTCTATATGGAAGCAATCTAAATTCTTTTGGTCTAGATATTGATTGCGATTAAAGATAAGCATATTACTAGCCGATTGGACTACAGTTCCGCAAAAGATAATATATATATTGGTATATTCTATTAAATAAATAAGTTTATATTCAATATATTCATTATTGTTTGTCTATAGTCCGATCAACTTTATTTACGAAAAATCATTCGTAACTTTTGCAGATTGAACGGAAAGTTAAATATCGACTTTGTGAAATACCAAAATTGTTATCATGGACTTGCATGCAGGGTTTAAAAGATGATAGAGCATTCACGTTCGTGACAGCAATCTTGATGCCTTCAATAAAGCATACATTTAAAGCATATTATGAT
This sequence comes from Caprella mutica, assembly GCA_947561585.1. Classification (NCBI taxonomy): domain Eukaryota; kingdom Metazoa; phylum Arthropoda; class Malacostraca; order Amphipoda; family Caprellidae; genus Caprella; species Caprella mutica. The sequence continues at coordinate 271,837 of CANNZV010000503.1, read as the reverse complement.
GTAGCTACATAAAATGAGAAGTTTTCGCTTGTATAGCTAAATGCTTTTACTATCAAGGAATGTTTCTATTCCGGATCAAATAGATATATGTATATGTTGGAATTTATAAGAAAATACATGAGGAATAGTTAGAATGTGAATTGCTCTCTAGAACTTCATTATTTTGTACAAGAAATAACATCACAAACAATTGTTTGGAAATAATTAAATACGCCTCTGTATTAACAAATAAACTGAAACTATTTTATAATAGAGCTTTCTCAGATTAAAGCGGACCATTATGTAAGTCATTACCATGAAGAATTCACACAGTTGAAAAAATTAGAATGTAATATAAACCAAAATCTAATCTCCATTATTCATTGTGATTCAACGGATCGCGTTCATGATATCATTTTATTTTTCGGAAGAGCCTTAGAAATAAATAACTTTTTAATTGCACAGAACTAAATGATATTATTAAAAGCAATCAGAAAATTATTTTTCTTCAGGGTTTAAGAAAATTTTTGTTTCAGAAGTTTCTATGAAAAAAAACTCATATTTCAATATTTTCATGTGACAAATTCCAACGAATTCCGAACCTTGGAAAACTTTCAAGTTTTTTATATTTTTCTAATAATTAAAGTTTTGAATGTTCTATGCTCATTCAAATAGAATTGGAGAAAATTATATACAGCAACATAGAAATATTTAAAATATAATGAATCCCCCCTGCATGAAAAAGTATCTCCTTAATAAAAGATCAATTATGTTTTTAGAGTACAAATTATTTATGAATGTATTTAATTAATATTCGTAAAACAGTATTTTTCACAAGTCTTGGGCCACATATATTATTAGAGGACATGACAAAATCATTGGTATTACAAAATACTATAAATTCATCTATACAAATGGTACGCAGTTTCATCTTACTAAATCCTGTACATTACATAACTATAGAAAACAATTTTAGTATAGAGTTATTTTCGTACAGTTAGATATACATATTCCCATTAAAAGCATTTATAGGTGAAACCGTAAAAATACTGTTCTGTTTTATAAGATAAATGTTAAAACTATTGAACACCCACTGTGAAAAATCTATCAAAACAACCGTTATTATTTATATTACTAGTAATAAACAAACAAAATCAATAATGGGAAGAAAAGTGTAACTTACAATACATTTTTTCAATAGAAATCGAATGTTCGAAATCTTACGAACATACAAATTTGAGTGAAATATATATTCAACAAAATATAGATTACATATTTTCAAAAGAATATAAATACATACAATAATATATAGAATACATATTTTCAAAAGAATATAAATACAATAATATACAGAATCACACAATCAGTCCAGGATGTCAGAATAATTCTCAAGCTAAGAAATGAGACTGGAGTATGAAATCTAATTCCCATTGTGATGGTTTACTAGGCTTGATTATTTTGAACACAAAAGCTGTCACACAAAGTCTGAAAAGTTTATTACAATGTCTTGGAATTATACTCCATCATAAAATTAGAACTACATATAGTTGCACAACAGCTTATGATGGGCCAACTGATGACTAAGTTAATCTGAATTAACTTATGAACCCCACCTTAGTTTATATATGTAGGTGTACATGGTGTTTAAGGGCTCAAACACATTACAAGCGGCGCGAGCGGAGCGCCATTAATGTTGTTTGGTATTCGTATGCAGAGACGATTGGCTGTTCACACTGCGAGCGGAGCGGCGTTGCAATAAAACAATACTATTAATTGCGCTCCGCTCCGCGCTGCTCCGCTCCTCTTGTAGTTTGTACGGGCAAAAACACACTACAAGCGGCACGGAGCGGCGTGAGCAGAGCGTCATTAATGTAGTGTGTTTGAGCCCTTAGAATAATAATACAACCAAATTTTTGATATACAATATGGGACATAATTGGTACCAGCAATTTTTTAATTACGATTTCAAAGTTTGAAAATCAGAATTGAGTAGTAAAGGCAAACGATACAGAGTTTTATTAATATTTGATTCATTTGATATAATCACTTTTTTTAACGAACAACAGCTGGAACAAATGCATTGTAATTTAAACCTATCTGTTCTTGTGGAATTGCTTCCCATTCTACTTGCAATTTTGATTTAAGGGACTCGAGAGAACTGTGAAAAGTTGAAGAGACTCTTGTGTCCAAATTGACCCAATAGAAAAGTCCAATGATTTTAAGGTCTGAACTCTTTACTGGACATTTTGAGTCATGAGTTTGTGTTAAGTAATGTTGAAAACTCGATGATACACTGAGAAAAGTGTTCTTTACACCATGATACTGACTTCGATTTCAGAAAGAGAGAGATATACCGTGCTGAGTTTAACTTAACCGCATAAGATACAAATGTTACAGACGCCAAAACCAAAACAAACTGAGCTTTTTGAAGTTTCGTCATAATCTTACAATGGTTGAACTTGAGGAACTCCAAAGTCGATCATTCTGATGGTTCACAACTTGTTGAATGCCAAATTTCTTCTCATCTGGGACCCACAAGTTAAGGACCGTTCCTTCAGTTATCTCCTTCAGGATGTGACGACTTCTTTCAGCTCTCAAGATGGTCAGTAAGCTTTGACGTTTCAGCATCTTGAATAGTTTTGTTCTCAGGACTTCATTCAGCACTCGACAAATTGAAGTTTTCATAACACCGGCTTATGCAGCCCAATTATGATGTGATTGACGTGGATTTCGACACAGCTTCTGCCGCGTGTATTTGATTAGCTATTTGGTTCGTAAAGGGGTTCGTCCTGGTTTTTTTCCACAGATTGATTCAATCACCTTGAACTTTATACCAATATTCCGGTATTTGAATAATTTGTTTCTAAATCTTTGCAAGTTAGTTTTGCCTTATTTATGGAGCTTTATATCACTATTAATCAATTTACAGACGTTTGATACAAAGTATGAATTTGAAATCTAAATGACTAAAATAAGAAGATTAGCTCCAGAATGTTAACGATTTTAAGAAATTACGTAAAGAATGATTTATATTTAGTATTTGTTCGAATATTTATTCAAATCTGTATCTTTATATTCACAAACTTGACCCCCACGCACTTAGAATAATCTGTAAATGATTGGCATTTCTCCGAACATTTCAGAGAAATTCAATGGTAATATATTTTGAATTATGTAGGTATAAACCATCAATTCATTTATTGCAAACAACATATGCTTGCAACATTTCAAATAGAAATACTTTTCAGGTTGCTTTAAACTGAGCTGTAAATTGAAATTTTACATTGATATTTTTTTATTCCAATAAAATAAGTTCATCTGTAAATATTTTAGATTTATCACATAGTATAATATCGGTATGGAAATTTAACTTGGGTTAATTAATCTTTTTTTATGAAACTCTTGTTGAATTATATCATCTGATATTAAATAGTTTGAGAAAAAATAACCCATCTTCTGTTATCAAGTATTAAATGTTACCATCAAAAGAATTCAATTCAATAGAAATAAAAAAATAAAATTCATTTTAGTCAATGTCAGAAGCAATTGTATACACCATTTAATAATCCTTATTCCAAGATAGCTTTATAAATGATTTATCAAGATATCATCCTTTGCCATAACCAAGCACATTAATCATGCCTCGAGATTTTAGAGCTTCCATTGCTTCATATCTTATAGTAAAAAGTGTATTAGTTATCGAAAATATGTGTCATGTAGACATATATTTATCGTCAGAGTTATCTCAATAAGTCATCTTCTGAATCTCTATAAGAAATGACATGTAAAGTCGTAGAAGGGAGATCGAAGAGTTTATCTGATGTGCTCAGATTTTTACTGCATGAAATACGGTATTTCTGGTTCTTATAATGTAAATTATCTATCTCACACGTGGACCCGTTTATCATATCATCAAAAAATTGACGTTCTCTATACGAATAGCGTTCATAATAGAGAAGCATAGAAATTGATTTTTTTTTATCAATTACCAATTGCATGGCTAACTCCTGATACTTTCTTTGAACTTATGATCGTATAAAGATATATGAATTTAGCGTTTATAATTTTACTGTAACTGTAACAATGTCAACTTTCAAATATTTCACATTTTTTTCAGTTTCGTAGTTTACTTTAGTAGCTAGGTACTCAATTTTTATGTGATATAGACATAAATGATTATTTTTTACGAATTTGAAGTTATTTCACCTCATCAATTTCTGATTCATATATAAAACTAGATTGCGTGCACTCGGTAGAGCGCATACCTTTGCCGCCGCTTTGACCCGTTCTCTCCCAAAATCTAATAAACTGGTAACTTGATAATAACCAATCGTCCAACAAAGTTTCATGCAATATGGTTCGATACTTTTTAAGTTATAAATGACCATGACCTTGACCTTTGACCGGGTCACTCCCAAAATTCTGCCAGAAGGTCACTGGTCATGGACCAATCGTTTCACCAAATTTCAGGCAATTTAGTTGACCACTTTTTCAGTTATACAAAATAACAAGATGATAAATAAATAAATAAATGCCGGGTAAAATATGACCTTACGCAGATTTGCGAAGGTAATAAGCTTATATATATATGTATATATCGGTTAATAATTTCGTTACTTCAACTCCTTGCAAAAATCTCCCCGTTCAGGAGAAATGTTAACGTATATTTGTTTTCTTTCAAGATGAAGATGTTCAAGCGCCATGTTAGGGAGAAGAATTGGAAAGGTTTTTAAAAGTCTTTGAACTTTTCAGTTTGACAAGCTTGTAGAGACTCTGTACGACAGTTTTAGAACATCAGTGAAATGAAGGGCAATGGAAAATTTTGTATAGAGAGGAGTCGTTGAACTGAATGGACCTAATAATTTGCAGTTAACCAACTTTGATTAATTAATGATTCCTTTAAGCTTTTATGGTCAATTATTAAGAATATTGGTGACAGAAATATATAATTATGTACTATAATCACTCTCCAATTAAACGAACCCGTTAATAAATTAAATTATCTAATATTTTATAGAATCGAGTAATCTTTAAATACTGTAATCGTCTGATTCTGTAGTTGATTTGTATCTTCATTTTACTTTTCAATATAATTATCATTCATATAAAACTACCAATGATATGAAGATATAAACTCAATCAATATAAAGTCTAGGGAACTATGTTCCACCTTACATGTTTCGGTACGTGAACATGCAATACTCCTCTCTGTACATAAAGCAATCCGCTTATTGTAAAGAATGTAGAGAGTGAAATGGTTATCTGTTCAGGAATTTACATTATAGAAGAAACGGAATAATGTCAGCACTCAATTACCATTAAAGTTTTTTCTAGTAAGGAATTACGGGTCTGAACTTAAATATATTTCTTGCAATTCTGAACTTATAATAGGTATTTGAGGTAATATTATATTATGTAAAATTCCTACATTAGAAATTCAGAACTGAAATATCTAATTTCAATTTGAATATTATTATTTTAAGTATGATTTTAGATAGAGTGATAATAATTGTTTATTTGAACAATATAATTATTGTTGCAACTTTGATAGGGAATAATTTCATCCAATAATTTTCCAAAAAAAACTAATTGTTCCCTGAAAATCAAAATAATATTATATATTTAAATCATCGTTTATATTACGATTTCAACCAATAATTGTCTAGAATTCATATTATAATTATGATTTAATAAAATTTCATCTATTGGAAATTAAAATTATCAATTGAATATAACAATGATAATCTTCACAGACTTAAATTGTCATGCAGATATTTTAATTTATTTAATTGATTCATCATTGACTGTCGAAACTGTTATGAATAGCATATTAAAAATAACTGATTATATATATAAACATTCAATAGGAAGTACATAATTAATTAACTACATAAAAAAATAAAAATATACTCTAAAATGAATTTAAAAATTTCCAAATACTTTCGGTCAGACAATCGAATAGCACATTTTTATTTTATTTATATACAATACATATATATCATTTTAATATTTTCAATACTTTCGTCGAATTGAACATGAGAATTCATATCCAGAAAGAAAGGTGATCATAATTTCATAACCACCAATGAGGTCCATATGAATATCGAGTAACACGGTGGAATTCAAAGTGAAACATAATATTACATGAAATAAATATGGAACCATCTAGAATTCTCAATATAACGGGGAATTGTTGCTAAACTCAATAGCAATAATACGAGACACTTTCAAAATTGTACGTAGAAATGTATATGTATTATAGATTGTTATGCAATACACTGCAATTATTTCAGTATTGTATAATAGTTAAGAGGATAAATGTTCGAATTAGAATACATCAAAGCAATAACAGTTACCTTGCAATTTATTAATTGCATACTAAACTGTATAACCTTCCTTCATATTATGTGACAGTTATTCATTTGAAGAGCTAAGCCAATTAATATTAGGTCCTAAAAATAGAAAACGATTCTCGAAAGTAATAGAGTGTTAGTGTTCATAAATATTGATGGCATTGAAAAATAGTTTTTTAAATTTCTTTCCCGATTAATATCTCCAAAGTGTCAAATAAATCTGTTAAATTTATCTTTCTAAGGGCTAGCTAAATATAAGAGCCAAATAAGAGTGTTATTATAATATCCACAGTTAGAAGTTATAACCCTATACTACGGAGTCGTAATCCACAGTGTCAGGAAAAGGATTTCAGACTCGAGTTATAGATTTTTTAAGTCAAAAAATGTATTCTGTGTTATTTAATCATGTGCAATATTATATTTTTCAAATCATTTTTTTTTCATTTCAATCATTTTTTTTATAGTTATTATTGTAATTTATTAATTTATTTTGTTTTATTAGTATTCTAAAAGAATTAAATTCAAAATTGTGATATTATCCTATAAAATTATAATAAAATTGTATCCATAATATATAAGTACTTCACTATTTTGAAACGTTTTTAATAAAGATATCAAAATTATAAGTACGTACACTATACACAATGTATAGCCAAACTCCCATAATGTAGTTACTGAATAACTATAACATGTACTTTTATTACACTATGATTTGTTTGAATATTGATCTTGAAGCAGGTATGGCAATATTGGAAACCTTTAACACCAGGTAGAAGGCTTTTAAAGAACACATTCATAACATAGAATACATAAAAACTAATGGAACATAAATTTCATCTATCATCAATAAAAACGAAGTTCATATACAGTACTGGAGTTGCTCTAGAAACGATTAGTGATTTATTTATATTCAAATATCCAAATACATGTGTTTAACTATAATAAATAACACAGAAAAATGTCAAAACTAAGTCAGGAGCACAATTTCTATTTATTGAGAATGAAAAGTTAATTGTTTTTTTGATATTATTTTCAATAACTAGGTTTTTACTTTCATTATTTGAACTGTGTCTCATCAGGTTTTAATTAGACATAAATTGTTCATTGGAAGATGATTAGGGAATCTACTCCTCAAATCTAAATTTATTTGATGGATGTATCAGAATATATGCAAATTATAGGCATCATCTACGACCATCATTTTAAATTTGTATGCACTAAAGGGCACTGTACTCAGCCCTATGAAATATAGTACCTTATCTATCTAATCCCATAGTGTGAAGAGATACTAAATCACCCAAAGAAATATTATTTCTCTGTTGCTATAGCATAAATTCCCGTAAATCACTTGTAGAAAACTGAGCTGCAAGCTACGCCGCTACCTATCTGTGTTTACAATACCGTAAAATGGATCGCGAGGTTTACTCTGTATGAAATATTCAACTGACTTCTATATCATACTAATAATAGTATGTAGAAAACAAGTTAATATGGATTAAAATATGGAATATAACTAATATAACTTGCCCGGGAAGATCCCCCCCCCCCCCCCCTGTATTGCGGGATTTTATATAGGGGATTTTTTTTAACGTATATATTTTTATGTGTTTTATTCCTTCATTAAATTTGTATCAATGTATCCTTTCATTATATGATGAATATGTTTCTGTTGTATAATTGAATCATCAACTTGATTCAGAGAAACCTTTCTTCATAGCTCAAAAGATATCAGATTCCATTCAAAGTTAGACAATCTGAACAATCTCTTAATTAGTTCGTTTGTATAATTAGTAATTTTCAGCAAGATGTCTTCATTGCGATGTATGATTAAACAATCATTATGGCAAAATATTAAGCTTAGTGGCTATAATATATATGATATTGATTTGTATATTTCACATTAATATGATAACATATGAGCTGATTTTCATATCTCTCTGAAATAAATGATGGGTTTGGATTTTGGTAATTTTTTATTATTTAAATCATGATTAACAATATGAAAATTAAAACGGTGCACTATTTTGGAAATTAATGGACTATAAGTCAGTTTAATCAAACTTGGATCATAAATAGCTTCTACTCTTCACATTGCAATTAGTAGTGTCCAAATTGAATCACTCTTTGACGTATTATATATCAAAATTAATTCCAAATATTATATTAAAGTATGATTTATAATTTTTAGATTCTACAAGTGACTGGTCCACTTTCAAATAATCAGACTGTTTTTATATTTGAATTGTATAACTTCTATTTTTTTTTTTTTTGCTATCGTTGTTCAGAAACATTTTCATTGAATTCTACCTAAAATAAATTGAGTAAGTTTGACAATTTCTTATTTTTATTCAATATATTCATACAGACTTCCAATGGATTTGCCCCTAAATTATTAATTAGCAAATCATTTACTCGATAATCATCTTCATTTATATTAGATAGGGAGTTCGCCAGATCTCGTGGTCACCAATTCATCAGCTATGAAGTTAATTATAGGTAATATTGATCTACAGATCTACCTAATTAATTAGAGGCTCATAATTAGATACTGTAGATTCGTAGCAGTCATATATAATGTATTGTAGACATTTCTCGACATGCACTTTTCGAATTAACGCAAAAGAAGGAATTAATTCAATTATCTTCATACTAAAAGTTTATGATAATAAAATTTTCTTTGCTCCTAAAGTTTATGTTGAACCATTTTTTTATTAATGTATGGAATAATATTAAAATCAATATCGAGTTCACACATTCGTTTGTAAAATATAGTCTTTTTTTCACAATAAAAACTTTTCTAGCAGGTGATAGCATGTCTAATGTCCATTCAATCTACCGTTAGTACATTGTTGATATGTTTTTTTATTTGCAGTAGAGCAATAATTGAACATTTTTCAAATAATTTATTTATAGTTAACTGGGTAGTCAGTTACATTATATTTATTTAACCTAAGCTTGCCTAACAATTAATAGTTGCGTGTATTCATATTTATATAATATTCATAAATATGAAAAAGTTGTACTAATGATGTATATGCATAATTGTAAATGCACCAATTCATTCATGATAGAAATCACATTAAATAACCATGAATAATAACTATTCCATATGTAAAGCACATGTGTATAATATGTATAGTGTATACTTTTTGAATACCGTATATTTTATATGTGGTTTAACATTACCATGTGGTAAATTAAGTGAGGTTAACATTTTTATTTAGGGTCTAGGACATTTCATTAACGGACAATTAAAAGCTATATTATGTATTATAAAGTGTATTTACTTCACTTTTAACATTATTTTACATCATTGATATAGCCAAGCATAAAACACGTAATAATGATAGTAATTTGAGCCGAATCATTACACAGGAACGCATATAAACATACACCAATCGATTACAGGTATAAAATTTAAGCACTGAATTACGTTTTAATTCATCAGGCATTACAAACAAAGGTTATTAGTTCTGAATTCCTAATAACCACAACAAAGAGTTGATTTGAAGTGACTATATCGATAAGGTACGAATTAGCTGATTTCTTAAATCATTATAAAGTATTCAGTTTATTATTTTGATAATGTCGGCCAGCGGTAGAAAAAAACTGCAATATGAAAACAAAGACCAAGAATTTCCAATTACCATCAACAAAGATTGTTTCTACTTTTATGATGCAAATAATATATATAATTATAATTTTTCGTGCAAATAAATTTTTCATGTAAATAAATTTTTCATGTAAATAAATTTTTCATGTAAATAAATTTTTCATGTAAATAAATTTTTCATGTAAATAAATTTTTCATGTAAATAAATTTTTCATGTAATTAAATTTTTCATGTAAATAAATTTTTCATGTAAATAAATTTTTCATGTAAATAAATTTTTCATGTAAATAAGTTTTTCAAATGTTAAAGCGTGACATATTTCTCGCAACCAACCAACCAACAGACAAAGATACACTGTATTGGTATATACAGGGTGGCGCAAAAAAAAGGAAACCCATTTTCAAATTAGTTTATTTTACAAACTATTAAAGCTAAAAAAATTCTAAATACATCATTTTATCCCTTTACTTTTTTGAATCTATTTTGAAAATCTGTTAAAGTTACGACAAAAATTAAACATATTGCAGCGAATTAAAAAAGGTAAATAAAAAGGGCTTGCTCGAGGCCGAAATATACGAAAAGTATCGCAATAGGTATAATTTATTTCATATGGTTTTAAAAACGTTAAATTATATTATTTTATGTAACAAATAAAAGACAATTAATAACTTAATTATCGTTTCAAAATTGATGTTTGATATAAAATTGATATCTTTAATAAAATCAGTTTGTCGTTAATTTGTAGCTATCTCCTATTCAAAATCCTCAAAATGCAGCTTTCTAAGGAACAAAGTTTTTGTTGTGACAAGTTATTTAAACAATGAAAGCTTTAAACATATTCAACCTCATTTGAACATAGCTTCCAGGAAAGATTTCCACCAACTGTAAAACCATATTGACTTATATTAATAAGTTCAAAACTGAAGAAACCAATTCATTTTTAACAAAAATCGATTAGATCGCAGGAAAACAGAACGAATACATGAAAACATTAATCTTATTCATGAACAGTTTATTGAGAATCCAAACATATCAATCAGAAGGAATGAATTAGACATCACCAAAGACACATTTCACTGAATTGTTAAACACGATGTGGAGTGTCATCCTTTCAATTTCAAAAAGCAGGTAAGGAACTGATCTTGAACTGATTTACCGCACAGTCAAAAAATTTGAAGATGGTTTCTTCAAAGAATGCTCGTTTTGGAGAAGACATCGTGATTGGAGATGAAGATGTATTTCCATTAATGAATAGGTCAATAAACAAAGTGTTAATTGAATGAAAATATCATTTTTAATTTTTACTATTACCATATGGAAATAAATTATACCTATTCTGAAGTCTTTTTGTGTTTTTCGTCCTCGCGCAAGCCCTTTTTATCTATATTTTTTCAATTCACTGCAGAATGTTTAATTTAAGTCGTAAGTTTAAGAGATTATCATGAAAGATGCAAAAAAACTATACAAATAGAACTGTGTTTTTAGAAATTTCTAGCTTCAATAGTTTGTAAAATAAACTAATTTGAAAATGGGTTTCCTATTTTTTGCGCCACCCTGTAGGGTGATAGCCAGATACCACTAAGGAAAATCATTAAATTCAAATAAAAATTTCATGACATAAAGAAAGGATATTCAAGTTCCGTGAAAACAGTTCTGTTTATTCTTGGAACTGCTTCCCACCTGTCATTTCGAATAATATTTGGGTAAAGAAGAACAGGACATTTTGCTGGAAAGTGTCTAGTGAAAATACTTCAGTCCAGTTTTCAATGAATAAATAATACATGGAATAGAAAATTCGTGCTTTTCTGAATGTTCAAAACTCGTCATCTGATATTTATGTTATAATTCATATTCTTTAACATTGAAATCTTATTTACATAATATAGTAAGCCATCTATAACCTAAAGCGTTATAAAAAATTGATTTGGTGACGTTGCACATATAGTTATTTCTCTAAACTTTGTAATTTGTGGCATACTTCGATATTTCTTTAACAATGAAATTTTTGCATTATGAAATTTTTACATTTCCCAAATAACTTGAACCTAGCTTATTGGTTAATCGATTCCGTTATATGGGTTATTCTTTTATGGACGCGTTATAAGAGCTGCATCTGTCCGTCTCTCTGTGTGTCACACTTTTATAAAAAAAAATACATATTAAAAGAAAGGAAAAAACAAATCATTTGTGGCAGTATCATGACTACGGGCTACTATAATGTTGACACTAATTATTTAAAAATTTTATTAATATTTTTGCTAATGAGAATTTTTTGTTCAACCAGAATATGTGTATGTATATATTTAATATAATTTAAATTCAATTACAAGTACTTTAATAGTTATCATAAAAGTTAATATATTTATGTGTTATTAAGTACAAAAGAATTCATAATTATTCAATACTATGTTTGTTGTGCAAATAGAAGACGATCATGAAAACTGTTTTGAATTTGAAGAAATTCTAATAACTATTGGCATTCTCGCCTCATATAATTATATAATTTAGCGCAGTGATTTTATCATTTAATCATTCAATAGTAAAAACTTAAATCGATTTATTGACAGTTTGAAGAAATAAGTGAAGTTAAAAGAACACTATTCTTCGAGTCGTCTTTTGTTTCCAAAGAAAGTGTACATATTTTGCCAGTCTAATTCCATGGGAGAAAAGAGACACTCGAATTAAAAGCAAGCCTCTGTTGGTAGAAGTCATTAAAACTTCCAACAAAAGTTCAATTCAGATAAGTTTTGTTTACGGCAAATTAGGTTTTTGAGTGAGAATGCTTGCATGTTTGTATAAAGCAGAGTCCAACTGATTGCGTACTTTCGAGATAAAGGCCAGCAGTACCCGCCACCGACCGCCCTTCTATTCCCCGACTGATTGTTTCTAAATTTAACTCAGATATATTTTTATCGAAGAAAGAAAATTTGGAACCTCTTATTCATGTCTCTAATTTTTCCACAGATCTGAATGAAGTGGCTATTATAGGATTTAAGACATTTTGCATAGCGAAAATGAATGAATGTTTACAGTAGATATGAGCAGAAAAATAAAAATAAATTAGCAATTCTAGTGTAGGAAAATGATTTGGTCAACTGCCTGCCGACCAACAGATTTTGTTCTGTGTTCTGTAAGTGTTCACTGAACACTGAAGTGATTTGAAGACCGTAGTCAAGAGATTTGCTCTAACAATTTAATTTAGTGTTCGACTGTCTCTCTCAAACAACTTCGACCTCAGGCCAGACTAGTGCCTTGCTCAGAACGTTTTTCCTTCTCTTTCAAAGGAAGTCATTCCTTTTGAGACAGTACCACTTGAACCGCCAAGGATTCGGACAGGTTCTTTTACTCTTGTCATAGGTGCATCAACAATTTGGCTTTCATAGAAAATCCAAGAGCTATTTACTGAAAGTTCAAATTAAATTTTAGATTTAAGTTTAAATTAAATTTTAGATTTAAGTTTAAATTAAATTTTAGATTTAAGTTTAAATTAAATTTTATATTTAAGTTTAAATTAAATTTTAGATTAAATTAAATTTTAGATTAAATTAAATTTTAGATTAAATTAAATTTTAGATTAAATTAAATTTTAGATTAAATTAAATTTTAGATTAAATTATATTTTAGATTAAATTATATTTTAGATTAAATTATATTTTAGATTAAATTATATTTTAGATTAAATTATATTTTAGATTAAATTATATTTTAGATTAAATTATATTTTAGATTAAATTATATTTTAGATTAAATTATATTTAAGAGTAAATTATATTTTAGATTAAATTAAGTTTTATGCTAAAATAAATTTAAGATTACATCAAATTTCAAATTTTAGATTGAAAATTAAGTTTTAAATTTCAGTTTAAATTAAATTTTAGATTAAATTAAATTTTAGATTAAATATATTTTAGATCAAATTATATTTTAGATCAAATAAAGTTTTATGCTAAAATAAATTTCAGATTAAAAATAAAAATTTAAATTTTAGATCAAATTAAATTATAAAGTCACATAACACTTTTATATTTGCTGATAGCACATGATCTTTTATTCAATCTACACTGTGTATTTTTATAAATCATCTGTATAAAATATTAAAATAAACGAATAAACATCAAACATTCTTGAGAAACAATTGAACATTCCTGAGAAACAATTGAACATTCTTAAGAAACAATTGAACATTCTTAAGAAACGAAGAAACATTCTTAAGAAACAAAGAAACATTCTTAAGTAACAAAGAAACATTCTTAAGAAACAAAAAAACATTCTTAAGAAACTAATTAATATTTTAAAGAAACCAATAAACAATAAAATGTGTCAAGCTTGGCTTGTCCATCTATCCTAATAATACCTGTAGTGTGTTTATTTATTTATTTGGTGTCCGCTTTTACACAACGGGTATTAAACATGAAGAATGTAACTATGATACGCACGGGAATATATTGACTTGATTTTTAAATTCCCCAGCTTTTATTTAATTTTTAAATATACTTATCTATAAAATGAATGAAACTATGCGGAAAACTTAATTATATATAAAAACAACTAAGAGTAACCTAATAACGTGTAATAAATTGGTATTGATGAAGACCCGTTATTCTTACCGGGAAAGGACACTAGTATTATATAATATGCTCAAAGATCACCATACCGAATTGTTTGCTATTTCCATTTGTTTGTCCACACATTGAATATATTATCACAGCCCAATTTGTTTCTGAATTGAAATGTTTGGTATGTGACGAAGCAGAGTGAATAATGACACTCGTAATGATGATGTACTGCATTATTCCACCACAGTTGACCAAGATCAATACTACCAACACATTTCTTATTCATATAAGAATAAGAAACTCCTACCAATACAAATGCATCACTTTCCCATTCAAACTATAAACCACATGGGAATGAAATAAACAAGAAAAAATGAAATACCGTTAGGGCATTTCATATCCACTACTGGTAATTGCAAAGGACATCATATATTTCAGCCGCTGTTATCTATTCTACGAGGACGAAACTTATAGATATTAACATACTCTAATTCCTTGGAGACACGAATTAGAAATTTAAATTCCTTTCTTTCGTGAGTTGGTTCGTGTGTGTATGAAATTCCTCATCAGACCCTCGAATTCTTGGTTTCGAAATTTGAGATACTATTGAGAGGAAATGGTTCTGATAATTTAATTGCTTTTCTTAACAGTTGAGCATCAAATATTTTGAACTTTGACAATATAAATGTTTCCTATTTGAATCTTGCATATAAGCTTTCTATACTTACAATTTTTGTATTTTAAATATGGATTTCAAATGGATAAATAATTAAATCACTTTCCTTATAAAATTGGTTAAAAATTAATTCCATTTGTTCATATAAGCATAATTTTATTTTGTGTGAACTATGAATAATTACAATAGTATTTAAGCAATGCTCAACATATCTACGAAATTATTATTCATGCGGATGATAAATAAGAGTAGTTTAGATAATATCACATTTTGATTGCATAATAAACATTATGTATCACATTCAAAATTGACCTAAATTCAATTTAAAAAAATACAAAGAATCATTTTGCATGCCCATGCTTAAGATATTATTTTATTTATAATTATTATAAAATAATATTGCTATATCTCCTAAAATGACGTCACATATTCCATCAAAGCAGCATGCAAAATGCAATAAAGTTCGGCATGAACTAATAGTGTCCTGCACTTAAAAGTTAACCAAGTTATTACATGGCGCTGTAGAATATGCAGTCCTCTTAACTCCTCTAACTTTGGAACTCATTCCGTGTTTTCTCACATGAATTTTCATCATCAGGAATATTGCGAAGTTCATTCATCGAATTATCGAGTCGCTTATTATCTTGGCACAAAAAAAACTTTTATGAAACTTCTGAAACTCGTTTGGCTGATTGAAGGCCACTATTGTGCATCTGAATCTTGCTCTTCCATTGTGTAGTGAAAAGAGATTCAAGTTACGTTTTTTTAATCGACTATAGATAATTTTGTGGGGGGTGAAAGAATAATGTTATTGTCATAGATTATTTCTCGAGTTACATTCTAATCTAATTTTACTTTATACGCTGCTTCAATTATAATGAGTGATGAATATATATTCTTTTACAGCACTAATCTCTAAATGTTTGAAGCTCATATCAGTCTCGAATTGATTATAGTAAGTATTGAAAAATCTAAAGAGAAGCTTGTCATTCACAATGATCTCAATTATCAAGCCGAATGTATGCAATACATCATTTCGATATTTTATAGCCAGTTAATAATTTCTACTAAACATCATTTATTTCCAGAAACTAGGTTCAGAATTAAAAAAATAAAAGTATAATCTAAATGTTTTTTCGTGCCAAACAAAGTTTTAGCATATAAGCATAATTTTATTTTGTGCGAACTGTGAATAATTATTATAGTATTCAAGAAATACCATTTGAGCTGTGTGAAACAAACTCTACTATCTTCAATACAAGTAGGAAATTAATAATATAGATAAACTTTGTTTCCTCTAACAGTTAACTATTGAAACCTAATATATTAAATCGATACAATACAAATCACAGACACATCCTACCTATGTCACATATGTTAGATCTCATCAATTGCGATATCCGAATCTGTCTGAAACTCTGTTGTTCGAATTGGACTTCACGAGAAGTAATCTCCAGAGATTGAAACATTTGCACGATTTGTTTTAATCTGGCAGCAGCGCAGATCTTTCCAATCTGGTAAAGGAAATGAAAAGCTATGGTGGGAATCCACCGAATAAACAACAACCACCCGAATTCTATTCTTGTACGAACTCCAATTCGTGAAAGGCTGAATTCGAAGGCGGGAGATAAAAAGTAAAAAATGACGGAGATTCACTTTTGACATAAATGAGTAATTATAAAATCACCAGTTTGTAGAATTTGTGTTTTGCGATTTTTGAAAGAAAAGATTATTCGGTTAATAATTCTTTATTCCAAAACAATATCTTTTATTTTGTCTTATTTATATTGAAAGAAAAGAATAGACGGACAAAAATAGATTCTTTTACTGAAATATGTAAAAAGAATCTATGTATTTAAAGAATTGTTGGTATATATCAGTAGATTACTAAAAAAAACTAAAAATCAGAACAAATTTGGCAGATTCGAAAGATTTTTAGAAACATCAAAATTCATGATGTCAAACAAAATAAAACTAACATTTAATAACAAAATTAATGTCAAAATCTACTCAATTATTTAAGCAAAGCATATGCCAGAATTAATTAACTATTTACATTAGAGTCTGTCTCGAATATGTTTGGTCAACATACATCGGAGTAAAATAGATAAGAGACTACATGTCGATCCGCTGCATAATCATTACTCTTCTGAGTTTATTCGTAAATTTACATATCATTATATCTAGAGCCAGAGCATTCCCGAGCAATAGGGAAGACAACATTATTACGCAAGGGAGGACTTTAGATTGGTCTTCAGTTTGCCTGAGTAGTAGAGTAGCTCTTCCATTTCTTAGCCACTACAAATGAAATTTTCAGTCGAAAAGTGGGATATATTAAAAGAATTTATAAGAATCTATCTACTGAGTACAGTTCCATACGTTTAATAACATTTGATATTATATTTAATATTCTGTTTTTGAAATGACTGCAGTATAATGCATTATATCTTTGACATAATTTCGAGCTATATAGGATGAAAAATTATATCGTACTAAGCTGAAATTATTGTTGTTAGTTACTTTATGTACTGTTGAATAACAATATAGATTGTTAAGGTATATATGCAACTATTTCATACTGTTATCAATGAATGATATAACAGCTTCGTTCATAGCATACATAACACAGTTGTATATATGTGTAATACTATATCGAACGAGGTACGAAACAGGGTGTGGAATACAATACAATTCTCTTTGCCATCACGAACAGTCTTCTCCTGTAAATTAGTTATATTCCCCATATGCAATATAATAGACCTCAAACTATGCACTTTAGACCGATATTCAAATCTGACTGTTGAGAGCAAACTTATTCTGGTTACAGTGAGTCCTTTGAGGTGCAATATAAAGCCAAAATGTGCCTGGGGAGCAATTCAGTCGGCATCTTCTCTGATTGGCTTCAGACTTTGGGCCATACTGTAGCTGAGTCAGCTACAGACAAGATGTGGCAGAACACTTTTTCCTTACATGTAAATAACAACAAATTGAACTTTATCGATGGTAATACAGTTTCAAGATTAGAGAAGGAAATATCTAATATTTGTATGGTAATAATTTGTAATAGTATTAATAGTAATAGAAGCATTAATTTATATTACAAAATGAAACTTAGAATGACATTTTTTCAATGTTTTACTACTTGAAATCATATGATGACATCATTACAATAATGACTGTAGTTCAAACACAGCCTTCTTGATTCATCTTCAGAAATACCCATACACTGGTATATATTAACGCTTTGTCGTCCACTAATGGATGGTTCATGTCTAGAGTGTTACACTATCTTTCTACGGACTCATTTTTGCTTTAAAGTCTCTGACTACAAAGATATTCTATGGAGTGTTTCACAGATAATATAACATTAACTGTATGTAGTTTATTAGTATCAATATTTAGCTGTCGAAGATTATTTAATTTCAGAATAGTGTAGGAATTAATAGTAATATGTGGATTAATATTATGAAATTATATCCACCATATAATAAGAAAATAAATTTCACGAATATAATTGAATATATAACAAAATATATACACGCATAATATTAAACGTATGCAATTTTCTTCCTTGCCCTAAAAGATCCGATGCAGTTCGAATATGAATTATAATCATAAATTTAAATAAAATATATTTTACAAGATAAGAAGCGATATACATAACTTATGTATACTATTTGTTAAGTTAAAAAACACTAAAACTGATTTTTAGCACGAAGAACTAGTTGAATGGCGTGAACCTGTAAATTACTGGTATATCTTCAGATTACATATTTAAAATATTAATTAAACTGTCATTTCTATATTATGATAGAAAGTCTAAATTATATTAATCAAGAAAAAATAATAATAAGAAAATAGGATTAATATTAAGTTATGAACAATAGACTAATTTTGTTATTCCTAATATGCAGTATCTACAATGCAGATGATATGCTTAATTGAAATATCTTGCATATGATTCTATTATAATCCAAGTTAATTAGATTTATAATTAAGCAGAACAAATACCTTTCTGATATTTGGCTGTCATATATACGTACATTTGAAATGAGGACCTAATTATTATACTTTGAAATAACTCCTTTTAATAACGTCCCAAAATGTCACCATTATAATTATTATATTGTCAAACGTACATTATTCTGTGGTTTTCTTTATTAACTACATTTTAAATGAAGTTAATTAACATTAAATCCTGATATGATTAAATTAACCATTTCCTAAATGTCATATATACTATGAATTTGATATTTAATTTAAAAATCTGTTTGGTATGACTTATTTATTATTACAATATTTTTTGATCTGTTATTATTCAATTACTGGATTATGTATCACATTTACGCAGTGTATTGTTAATCTGAATTAATGAATTAAATATTGAGAGTCTGAAAAATAAATTAAAACGAATAACAAAATGAAAATTAGTTGCAGGATTAAATATTACATCAGGATTATTTAATTCTACTCTCGGCCTAAAAATATTAAGTTATTATTTGGATAGAAAACTGTTTTGAAACATTTTTCTGTCATTAAAACATTGTTCCAGAGACAATGTTCATAATTCCTATTATAATAAATATAAAATAATTATGGAAAGAGAAGAAAAAACAGACATATGAAGTTAATAATCTGGTAATCATTTTATTCATTTATTATTTAATTTCATATACATAGAAAAACCCTTACAAAATTAGCACTGAAATTGGGCAATATTCGTACCATAGAATGGTACGAATTGCAGGGCCAAAGAGACCTAAATAAACTTTAGGAGTAAATTGCACTCTTCTTTGAAAAAGTAGAAAATATAAATAAGAAATATTAGATTTTATTATTTAAGAAGAACTAAAAAGAAGAATTATTAAAGAAAAATGAAAAACGTGGATAAATGCGATTCTACATAAAAAAAAGTAAAAAAAACAATGAAAAATAATTAAACTATACAATATGTTACTTTGTTCAATAGGAAAGTAACAATTGAGATTTTTTTGTTTATAATAAAAATGACATTTGTTTACTTTAAACAGTACATTAAAAAAATTGATGGATTGAACCTTGGATGGAAACTATATATAACAATATACTTGACAAGGCAAAACATAGCAAAATGTTAAAAACATGTACACTCATAACTTTCTAAATTACGTAATTATACTACTATTTCAACTAAAACTCTCTCTTCTTCTTTCAATTCACCTTATCAAAAATTAATTTGAAGTGAAAGTTAATCAGAAGCTTTATTGTGCAATTAAATTCAAAAATATCGATCGAAGGTTGCTATTTTCGAATAATATTCCTAAGGTTATCCGTTCCTGGAAATTATTTATAGTTTCCATACCGTGGTAAAGAATTCCATTATGGTATCATAGGTAGCAACACAACCTGTATGGTATTATTCATTTGAAATATAGGCTAGCCCCGGTACAAAAACAATAACCATAAATATCCTCCACCGCTGTTATGACCTCCGTATCATTTTGTCTTGTTTTGAATGGAGACGCGGAACATTCTTCGCAGAACAATTTTCTTTGTTGATAGAATGTACGAGGAGTTTCGGTATACAACCACGGAATTCATGGAATTCAAAACGTGGTCTTTTTTACCGAAGAGTTTTCATTGACACGACATATAAGAATTTCCTCAGAATATTGCATTCTTATACCTTGTTTGTATTAAACTCTTAGTAAATACTTAATGTGATTTGAGATGTTATAAATTGATTCAAGTGAAATATTATAAAATTTTGAAACCGAGACTGTTTACTTCCTGCAAATCCACATATATCCCTGCATCTATTTAGAACTATTAAATAAATATTATTCTGATTAAGCGGAATGCTTAAATAGTTTATGAAATTAACGATAATATGATGAACAGAATCTGCATCGCAGGATATATTTGTGTATAAATAGTTCATTTACAAATTTATGTTATTT
This sequence comes from Caprella mutica, assembly GCA_947561585.1. Classification (NCBI taxonomy): domain Eukaryota; kingdom Metazoa; phylum Arthropoda; class Malacostraca; order Amphipoda; family Caprellidae; genus Caprella; species Caprella mutica. Next base: position 250,721 of record CANNZV010000503.1, on the reverse strand, counting down.
ACACGACCGATGTTACTATATACTCAATTAATTCCTTTAACATAGCATCCAGTCCGCAAAATAGGTACAATTTTTATAATTTTTCTCATGCAAATTTCAACACCGCAACTTCAATACTTCACATCTTTACTGAATTGCCTATTTGAAAATGATTTGAATTGCAGGGAAATATTTATTGAGTTATTTCAGTTTATATTTTTCGGTGTCCAATAACTTGAATTATCGCTTTCTAAGAATCAGTTCAATGTTATAAAACATGCATAATTCTGTTGAATACTCGATGATCACTTTTTTGAATTTTTGTACCCTCATTCATAGTTTAAAAATCTATTAAAATTTAGTTCATAGAATAAATATTGAAAATAAATATGAAAAAAGTTCCCCACGTGCCTTAAAAATCTTTTTACAATATTTAAGTTCGAATGAAGAAATAAAGCATCTGGAAAATTTAGGGAGCCCTATTTTTAACTAAGAAATGCCATTTCTCATTCTATGGACATGTCTTTGCTCTTGAAACTTTTGAGCTGCTCTTTTTCCTCTTGCTCAAATACACTCACTTCGAGAAAAGTGGAACTTGTAACCAAACTCTCTAAAGCCCTCAACAGCAAGGGAAGAAATAAAGACAAAAAATAAGGAAGAAATTAAGAAAGAAATTAAGGAAGAAATAATATAGATTGAATATTAATTAATGGATACGATTTGTAATAATTCAATTTGTCATTTATATCGTAATCAGTATTAATGTGTATTAACAGTGTCCTATTTCTGGCTAAAATGTTATTAATAGAATTTACAGTGTTGTTAACTATATCAGCAGCAAAATAGTTTTTATTCGAATAATATTTATTTCATTTAATATAAGTACATCAACAGTACTATATTTTTAATTACTGTATTTACTGTTACCCTTCACAGTTAATTACTACAATTTGACAACATGCTATTAGTTGGCATTTGTCCCCCTGTTGATTATGTTAATTGTAGTTCCTCAATTTAGCTACCGAGTTAATTAACCAGTTAGAAACAATTATCTAGTTCACCAAATGGCTATTTACACACATGTGTTTTACAGTATAATTACCCTATGTATGATTATTCTGTTACTACATGTTTCAGATATTTGACAGTCAAGGTGTAATTGAAGTACCGTTTACTAAAATAGCTTTTAATTGGTATAGTATCATATATCCATCTACATTAAGTAGAAAATAATTATATTGCTATTAATACAACATAAATTGTATATCACTTGAATTTATTAAGTCTTGAATAAAAGATTGTTAAATATGAAATAAAATTCGTTATATACATATATTTATAAGTTGTTAGATTTAAATTCAGATTTTTCATATATATCAATAATATTTGACGCAAATTTTTGCGCGAGATTTTTTTTATTCAATCGGTAATTTTTTCTATGGTGCGCACTGAAATGAATCCTTCAAATCTTTTATATAATAATATTCTTATAATAAAGAATGAAATATTTATTCAAGGAATATATTTCGTAATAATGATCCATATTATAAAAAACACTATGTTACCTCCACTTCAGCTCCGAATTATTTCTCTAATTCTGCCTGCAAGTGCGGCAATGTTTCCTAACTAACCATCAGTCAGGAGTATTAGAAGCTGAATATTGACGTCTCTGCCGTGAGTATATATATGACCTATTGGCTGGAAGTAGTCATCTCTCATATTTCCCTAATAGTCACCATTAATCATATCGACAATTTCCGATATTTTCTCACCTTCCTCATCACTGCTATCGGGTTAATGACATTTGTAAATGGCACATCAACTCACATGTATTTATCTCAGTTCTTCAAAGGTATCACTATATTGTTAGTAAGAAGTATTTCTATGTCATTCGTTAGTATTCTTTGCCTAGTTCTTCATTGCAGAGTAACTATACTTATTTTATTAAAAGGATTTTCTTGAATTTGTTGGACAAAAAAACCATTCACACAATTTTTGTCTCTCATATTATTTTGTTATTATATATTATAAAACTATACCAATTGAACATAAAAGGCGTGTATGTATTGATGTTTTGTTTTTGTTGTATATCATTAGTACTTGATACTTCATTAATGTTTAGATATTTCATTTTCATTAAAAGCTATTCTTCCTTTTCTGCTATTTTTATTTGACATTAGAAATGTGGTATCATAGATACTTGAAATAAATAGATGTAATAAATAGGACTTATTTAGTAGCATAATTTCCTTTTATTTAACAAAAAATATGACATGCTCGTTTTCTTATACAGGGTGACCCACAAAAAAGTGTACCCAAGTTTGAGTTAATATAAATATCGTATTTATAAGTACATAATTAATCTTGAACAATGGCGGTGGTAAAATGGATTCCACTAAAAATATCTATTTTTTATTTTACTTGAACTTTAATGTATTTTTAAATACAATATCTATATTAATTCAAAGTTGGGTAAACTTTTTTGTGAATTACCCTGTATAACATGATTATCGTTTCAAACAGTGCTTCAAATTGTTGCAGATAATATTAATAACTACATAATCAAACAGTGCTTCGAATTTTCTTTTTTGTCCAAATCTTCTTTATTTGAATATGCGGAATATGCGATGTGACTGCTATATTTTAACTAAGCAATGAGTAATTTTTATATCAAAGTTAAAAAAATTCCAAATATAATAATAATTTCATCCCGCATGCATCTGATTTGCAATAAAATATCTAATGGTAGAGCACATCACTTTGTGGAACCTGTATCTCTGATAGTACACTCCGACACGTGTTTAGTTTTTACCCGATAAGCTGAGTCACAAAAACGTGACACTTGAATGCACTTGCTATAAATTTGATACACTAATGTGCTTCGAGAGGATAGAAGTGTTTTAGTGCGATGCACTTTTATAGTATCTTTGAACATGCATCTTTAAAATAATGAAAGTTATTTTAGTAGACTAAATTAAAGTGCAAACTCTAATACCTTATAGTACTTTATAGTTGAAATAATTTTGTTATTGTTGTTTCCATAATAATTCTAATTAGTTACATTCAATTCAAAAACAATAGTTAATAGCCTTTAACTTATTCTAATTATAATTTTTGCAGTTATAGGCTTCTAACAAAATGTAACAGAAAAAATAGGCAAGTCACTAAAATCAGAAGAAAAATTGTTAATATGTTTTGGAATGCATGCATTCACAATTATAATGTTTTGTTTTGTAGATAAAAAGAACGTATTATTTCAAAGAACTTATGCAAATAATTAAATTGATAATACTAATTATAATAATAATAAATTGATAATAAATCAAACATTAATTGACAACACCTAATTAAATGCAATAAATAAACTGGAAATGCATTTGAGAGAAAGGAAAACAAATCCAAACTGTTCATATTAACTTATCTTAAATGAAAAAAACATAATAAATTTCCTAAATTCTGAATGTAATATTCAATAAGAAAACATATAAATATCACTTAAGAAACAATTCAAAGTTAAAAGTTACGGCTGAAACACTGTATATCCCTATAAGTGTCTCTTATAGACAACCACACTTATAAATGTAAATGCATTCGGAGTGCAGTATTCGACTGCAGTATTCAAATATATGCAGTTCGGGATAAATATTTTCAATTTCTTCCCCGGTATGAAAGTGTTTGGGAGACTCAAAAAATATGATGAAAATTATTCATTCAACATTTGTTGAAATTCACGAAGTAAAATGCATGAACCCTAAAACGGTACAACATATTAGGATCTTTATCAATAGAAATATTGAATTGGAAGAACAGTTCCATACACAGACTGTATTTAATTGATACATTATTATATTGAAGTGAAATTAAATTAAACGAAATATAGGAATATATAACTGAAATATATTAATTTATAATATTATATAAACAGTTCATTAAGTTCTACTTCTAGTTTCAGATTATAAATAATCCGTGTACAAATATTTATAATCAATTATACATGATATCGAATTGTTCCAAATTTATACGGTAAGAGTAAGATATCCTTCAAAATACCGATATCATTTTGAAATTTTAAATTTTAATCTAGCCGACATATAATGAAAAATAGCTTACTAAAGTACATTAAAAATAATCATTATGAAACAACCTTCTATGTATAAAGATAGTACATCATTATGTACATCATCATGCAGTGACTCTTTTCTCTGATAGTACATCATCACAGTGACTCTATTCTCTTATAGTACATCATCACAGTGACTCTTTTCTCTGATAGTACATCATCACAGTGACTCTTTTCTCTGATAGTACATCATCACAGTGACTCTTTTCTCTGACAGTACATCATCACAGTGACTCTTTTCTCTGACAGTAAATCATCACAGTGACTCTTTTCTCTGACAGTACATCATCACAGTGACTCTTTTCTCTGATAGTACATCATCACAGTGACTCTTTTCTCTGATAGTTCATCATCACAGTGACTCTTTTCTCTGATAGTACATCATCACAGTGACTCTATTCTCTGACAGTACATCATCACAGTGACTCTTTTCTCTGATAGTACATCATCACAGTGACTCTTTTCTCTGATAGTAAATCATCACAGTGATTCTATTCTCTGATAGTACATCATCACAGTGACTCTTTTCTCTGATAGTACATCATCACAGTGACTCTTTTCTCTGATAGTACATCATCACAGTGACTCTTTTCTCTGATAGTACATCATCACAGTGACTCTTTTCTCTGACAGTACATCATCACAGTGACTCTTTTCTCAGACAGTACATCATCACAGTGACTCTTTTCTCTGACAGTACATCATCACAGTGACTCTTTTCTCTGACAGTACATCATCACAGTGACTCTTTTCTCTGATAGTACATCATCACAGTGACTCTTTTCTCTGATAGTTCATCATCACAGTGACTCTTTTCTCTGATAGTACATCATCACAGTGACTCTATTCTCTGACAGTACATCATCACAGTGACTCTTTTCTCTGATAGTACATCATCACAGTGACACTTTTCTCTGATAGTAAATCATCAGAGTGACTCTTTTCTCTGATAGTACATCATCACAGTGACTCTTTTCTCTGATAGTACATCATCACAGTGACTCTTTTCTCTGACAGTACATCATCACAGTGACTCTTTTCTCTGACAGTACATCATCACAGTGACTCTTTTCTCTGACAGTACATCATCACAGTGACTCTTTTCTCTGATAGTACATCATCACAGTGACTTTTTTCTCTGATAGTACATCATCACAGTGACTCTTTTCTCTGATAGTACATCATCACAGTGACTCTATTCTCTGACAGTACATCATCTCAATGACTCTTTTCTCCGACAGTACATCATCACAGTGACTCTTTTCTCTGATAGTACATCATCACAGTGACTCTTTTCTCTGACAGTACATCATCACAGTGACTCTTTTCTCTGACAGTACATCATCACAGTGACTCTTTTCTCTGATAGTACATCATCACAGTGACTCTTTTCTCTGAAAGTACATCATCACAGTGACTCTTTTCTCTGATAGTACATCATCACAGTGACTCTATTCTCTGACAGTACATCATCTCAGTGACTCTTTTCTCTGACAGTACATCATCACAGTGACTCTATTCTCTGACAGTACATCATCTCAGTGACTCTTTTCTCTGACAGTACATCATCACAGTGACTCTTTTCTCTGACAGTACATCATCACAGTGACTCTTTTCTCTGATAGTACATCATCACAGTGACTCTTTTCTCTAATAGTACATCATCACAGTGACTCTTTTCTCTGATAGTACATCATCACAGTGACTCTATTCTCTGATAGTACATCATCACAGTGACTCTTTTCTCTGATAGTACATCATCACAGTGACTCTAATCTCTGATAGTACATCATCACAGTGACTCTTTTCTCTGATAGTACATCATCACAGTGACTCTTTTCTCTGATAGTACATCATCACAGTGACTCTTTTCTCTGACAGTACATCATCACAGTGACTCTATTCTCTGATAGTACATCATCACAGTGACTCTTTTCTCTGATAGTACATCATCACAGTGACTCTTCTCTCTGATAGTACATCATCACAGTGACTCTTTTCTCTGACAGTACATCATCACAGTGACTCTATTCTCTGACAGTACATCATCTCAGTGACTCTTTTCTCTGACAGTACATCATCACAGCGACTCTATTCTCTGACAGTACATCATCTCAGTGACTCTTTTCTCTGACAGTACATCATCTCAGTGACTCTTTTCTCTGACAGTACATCATCACAGTGACTCTTTTCTCTGACAGTACATCATCACAGTGACTCTTTTCTCTGACAGTACATCATCTCAGTGACTCTTTTCTCTGACAGTACATCATCACAGTGACTCTTTTCTCTGATAGTACATCATCACAGTGACTCTTTTCTCTGATAGTACATCATCACAGTGACTCTTTTCTCTGATAGTACATCATCACAGTGACTCTTTTCTCTGATAGTACATCATCACAGTGACTCTTTTCTCTGACAGTACATCATCACAGTGACTCTTTTCTCTGACAGTACATCATCTCAGTGACTCTTTTCTCTGACAGTACATCATCACAGTGACTCTTTTCTCTGATAGTACATCATCACAGTGACTTTTTTCTCTGATAGCACATCATCACAGTGACTCTTTTCTCTGATAGTACATCATCACAGTGACTCTTTTCTCTGATGGTACATCATCACAGTGACTCTTTTCTCTGATAGTACATCATCACAGTGACTCTCTTCTCTGGTAGTAGATCATCACAGTGACTCTTTTCTCTGATAGTACATCAACACAGTGACACTTTTCTCTGATAGTACATCATCACAGTGACTCTTTTCTCTGATAGTACATCATCACAGTGACTCTTTTCTCTGATAGTACATCATCACAGTGACTCTTTTCTCTGATAGTACATCATCACAGTGACTTTTCTCTGATAGTACATCATCACAGTGACTCTTTTCTCTGACAGTACATCATCTCAGTGACTCTTTTCTCTGATAGTACATCATCACAGTGACTCTTTTCTCTGACAGTACATCATCACAGTGACTCTTTTCTCTGACAGTACATCATCACAGTGACTCTTTTCTCTGACAGTACATCATCACAGTGACTCTTTTCTCTGATAGTACATCATCACAGTGACTCTTTTCTCTGATAGTACATCATCACAGTGACTCTTTTCTCTGATAGTACATCATCACAGTAACTCTCTTCTCTTATGGTACGATTGTTATTGTACACTGACTGAATTCTTTCGCTGGAGATCAATCATTCAATTTTCTTTTAAAGTGAACAAAATAACGAGTTCATTAGGTTGGTACTGCCCTCTTATTGCAGCTTAGACTTGATGAGACCGGATGAATAGTGGTTATTTGAATTGTTTTCTTTTGATCGGCAGAATACTATTGATTAATAGAAGTGATATCTCATCCTTTGAATTACAAAAACACGTGTAATATTCAAAGTGTTTTTGATAGATGTGTTGTATTTTATAGTTTGCAATTTTCATTATTTTTATTCTTTTATAAGATTCAACATCAATTCGAATATGAATTTGAATAAATCAGTTGAAACTAATTTCTACTTTAAAAAATTTTACTTTTATTTGTACAGTATTGAATATTTTATGCGTTGTAGAGTATTTTAGAATATTCGTTCAGAATTTATAATGGAATTATTCATGACCGCAAGCAAATTTATTTAAGGAGATTTTATTGAAAGAAAATATGCTACTGAGCAAGGTATTATAATTCAATACCATATTATCAATCTTATGTTAAGGAATAATAAAAGTAAATATAACAATAATATCTTGTGTATCATTCCAGTAATCCTCTTGTACAAAAATACCCCTTCCTATCACCTTCACATTATCACACTCTACCGTGTAATCCAAGTGCAACTAACTATCAATTATCTCATTTGGAGTAATCTTCTTATTGAATTTAAAGATATGAATGCACCTATAATCTTCAGGATATCTTTCATGGCGACCATGTTTCATCATGCATCCAGAATGAGAGACTGGTGCTCCTTCTTAATGGATATTGATGCGAATTTAATGGGCCTCACTCAGAATTATTCTAGACTCTGTGTCTTGTTTCTATCCAAAGTAAAGTAGCAGTGAAAAATTAGTCCTGGCGCTCATATAATGAATTAGGAGGAATTTCTTAAGGATTTGGTATATAATCTGGGACATGCAAGACCCACAGGGAAAATTATAGTGGGTGAGTATAAGATGTAGAGTGATTACCTGGAATTATATTCTATGGAACATTACCTTAATTCTCTGGAATGAAGCTGGCTTCTATTTATTATTGTAGATAGATGATTATATGGATTATCAGGTAGCAATGATTATCGGGTCAATGTTATCCCAATGATCTCCCAATATCATTAATGTTGTCCCAATGTTGTCCCAATATTGCCAATCTAATACTTACATATGGGCTTGAACTCGTTAATTTATTTCGTAATATGCTTTATTTTGTTTTTTTATTGTTCAATAAAATGTTTCAATGTTGTCACGATGTTGTCCCAATATTGGTACAAGAACCATAGCTACCTAGGTTCAATATCTCTTTTGGGACTGGTCCAGTCTGACCAGTCCTCATGTAAAAATATTGAAAATTTTATTTTTAAACTGATTTGGAAGCTGTCTTTTCATGTCTTACACTTTTCAACTAATTACATACGATTATACAAAAAAGAAGGTGATAAATGTGAAGATACTCATATTATGAGCATTTATTCAAATATACAGGGTGTCTCAAAAAACTTTAAGTTAGTATATTTCAAAAACTATTAAATGACATGTTTATTTCTGGTATTTTTTCATTGTTGAACATTTCTGCATCCACAGTTAAATTTTAATTAGGTTTATTCATTTTTATGAATGTTATAAGGATTTTATTGATGGGTGGGGGAAATGGTTTTTGTAAAAATAGTTGGAATTCCTAAGAAATATTTGTTTCTTATCTTTGGTTGTTAATATTAATTTGATTAGATAATTATTCTTTGTCGTTTACCAATGGATGTGCAAATATCAAATGAAGGTTTTAATAAAAACAAATGAAAAAAAAATAATGAAAAGAAGCTTCAGAACTTCTTCTTCCATTTCAAATAATTATTTTATTTCAATAACTGAAACCCTCAAAATGTCTATTATATAGGTATCCTGGATATTTTTATAAAGAATGAATTATTCATATTATCAATTCTAATATGAGTTTAGTGTGTATCAAATCTACAATACTGAAAAATGTAGTGAAAATAGTAGCATATCTTTCAGTAAATCTTTACCGAAAGAGAAATGACCTACGGCAATCCAATCACTTGAGTTCGAAATATAATTTGGAAAACACGATTTCATTTTTTTTAACTTAGTATAATATTTAGAGACTGTGATGTTCTTATTTTGTCAATAAACTATGGGAGCATTTCTGGAGGATAAATTCTGAAAATAATAACATAATGACGATACTTATACAATGTTGGTATTCAATTTTCTGATTTTAGTGACTTGCCTATTTTTTCTGTTACATTTTGTTAGAAGCCTATAACTGCAAAATTTATTATTAGAATCAGTATGAAGTTATTATCTATTGTTTTTGAATTGAATGTAACTAAATAAAATTAATATTGAAACAGCAATAACAAAATTACTGCAATTAACAAATCGATAAAACTAAATTTGAATGCACTTTAAGGTATAGAGTTTGCACTTTAATTTAGTCTACTGATATTACTTTCATCTATTTTAAAGATGCATGTTCAAAGATACTATAAAAGTGCATCTCACTAAAACACTTCTAACCTCTCGAAGCACATTAGTGTATCAAAATTATAGCAAGTGCATTCAAGTGTCACGTTTTTGTGACTCAGCTTATCGGGTAAAAACTAAACACGTGTCAGAGTGTACTATCAGAGACACAGGTTCCACAAAGTGATGTGCTCTACCATTAGATATTTTATTGCAAATCAGATGCATGCGGGAAGAAATTTAAATTGTATTTGGAATTTGTTTAGCTTTGATATATAAATACTGCTGATATATCTTCTTGTTATACCAACTATATTTATATCAAGACAGTATATGATTTAATATATAACTATTGGATACAACTTAATGAAGAAACGAATGGTAATTGAAAAAGATGGTCAGTATACTAATTGTGAATTAAGTACGCTATTATTCATTAACAATCGATCTAGTAATGTATAATTACTATACAATATCATTGTCTGTTAGAGATGATCTGTCATTTAAACAAAATACGCTTTTTCAATTTTATCTTTCATAATATCTATTTGATTTGTTATACATAATAATATTGCAATTTATATAAAATTTAATTTTAATAATAAGACATATTTCATTTAATAGTAGGACATATTTCATTTAATAATAGGACATATTTCATTTAATAATAGGACGTATTTCATTTAATAATAGGACATATTTCATTTAATAATAGGACATATTTCATTTAATAATAGGACATATTTCATTAAATAATAGGATATATTTCATTTAATAATAGAACATATTTCATTTAATGATAGGACATATTTCATTTAATAATAGGACATATTTCATTTAATGATAGGACATATTTCATTTAATAATAGGACATATTTCATTTAATAAAAGGACATATTTCATTTAATGATAGGACATATTTCATTTAATGATAGGACATATTTCATTTAATAATAGGACATATTTCATTTAATAAAAGGACATATTTCATTTAATGATAGGACATATTTCATTTAATAATAGGACATATTTCATTTAATAATAGGACATATTTCATTTAATATTAGGACATATTTCATTTAATAATAGGACATATTTCATTTAATAATAGGACATATTTCATTTAATGATAGGACATATTTCATTTAATAATAGGACATATTTCATTTAATAATAGGACATATTTCATTTAATAATAGGACATATTTCATTTAATGATAGGATATATTTCATTTAATAATAGGACATATTTCATTTAATAATAGGACATATTTCATTTAATAATAGGACATATTTCATTTAATGATAGGATATATTTCATTTAATAATAGGACATATTTCATTTAACGATAGGACATATTTCATTTAATAATAGGACATATTTCATTTAATAATAGGACATATTTCATTTAATAATAATAATAATTAAAAAACAATGTTATAAGCTTTACAAGAACTGAATGAACGTTAATTCTATTTAATTATTTACATCACAATTATTGCACTAATTATCTTAATCAAATAATAAAATGTCATCTTTACTGACGTGTAATAGTGTTATTATTGAGCTGCTTCGTAGTATGTTAATTATGTTAAAAGATAATCTCTCAGTTTAATTATATTAAATAAAATAATAACAAGACGAGTCATTTTAATTATTATTTGTATTTAGTTACATTTTATTGTATGATTTTATTCCTGCACATGACCATCAAACCAGAGGATATAGACTAATTTTACCGAGAATTAGATTAGAGCTAAAAAGAAATTTCACTATTTTTAGATCTATCGAAGCTTTTTACAATTTACCTAAATTTTTATGTAACCCGTTGTCCAACTACAGTTTTAAAAAAGAATATAGAAAATATTGTCTTAACTGTTATAACCCTAGTCCTGTTTAGTACGTTTTTACTTTGTAATTGTCACTTTTAAAATTGACTTGTTCAGACCGGTAACTTAGGTAGGTTTTATATTTTTAGGTAGATTTATGTTTTTGAATAGGTATTCTATTTTTAGATATGTATGATATTTTTAGTTAGATTTTAGATTTTTAGATTCTACAAGTCACGCTAGACTTTTAAAGAATCAAACTGTTTGTATTTTAAAATTGTAAAACTTTTATATAGTATTTTAACGTGAACAGAATTTCAATAAACAATAAACAATATGTATGAATCTATTAAAATGTCACCTCAAATATTTCTTCAATAACATAGGGTTATTTTAGAACAAAATAATCTATTATAAAATAGAAATTAGATTTAATTTTGTTTAAAGTTTGTTGTCATATTGCTACAAATATATTCAATACAAACTTTCACAAAATTTCATTGACATTTATTCATAAAAATTATTGATTGTGCAGTTATACTTCTTTTTTAGTCATTCTTGATGTATTCTAAAATTATAGAAATTAATATAAGGCTATACAAATCTGAATCATTTTGGCCTGTTTTTATTTTGAAATGCTAGAACATTTTTTTTCTGATTTATAGGAAAATTGCATGCTATTCTCCTATTTTTAAATTTTATTAGATTTAAATTATAAAACTAATTGACGAAATAAAGCACTTTCTTATATCAATTCGTTACTTTATTGATCTCTGTAAATTAGTTTTTATGAAAGCATTAAGAATATAAATCATAAGTCACATGCAAATTATTATCAGTATATAGTAAAAGAGAACTATTATATTATACTGTGAGAAGTGAAACCATACAAATAATTATTCATTTCTCCAGCCATTCATCTTCGTCCCAGAAAATATATTTTGCTCTAGATTTGCTTATAATTCTTCATAATTATTTGCATTATCAATTAAAATAACAGTAGCTTAAACAATTGAGTATAAAATTTAAGCAAAAAATTAATCTTAAATATCAATCTAGCATTATAATGAAAATTAGTCGAGAACGCGTAGGAAAGTTCTTTGCTTTTGATCATATTTATTATGAATATAATTGTTACAGTTCTTCTAATTTTATCTCATACGATACACCACACAGTCATGAGTTTAGAAGTACTGAACATAAAAGATCAACTTGAACATTTTTAATATTATTTCCTATAAATTGAATGTAAAAATTCGAGTGGAATTAACTGTTTTCATAATCCAAATGTTAACTCCGTTTCGGTCGGTCACGTCCTAAGTTGTCAGATAAAAATCGTCTCTTACAACCAACTCCCTTAAGTCGCAAAAAAGATGAAACCAAAAGTGAGTATTCATTTATGCGGAGAAGTTTCCCTCTCCAAACAGATATAGTCTCTTTTCTAGTTCTTATTTTGTGTTTGCATACAGATGAGTGTTCCTAAAGAACTTCCTGTGAAGCTCTTGCTATTATTTCTCTATACAAGCGAACAATAACACTTTATTTGCGTCTTCAGTGCCAGTAGATGATATTTTTATGTTCCTGTTAGGTTGCATAAGAGATTACTGTTGATTTGAATAGAGCTGCGTGCAGTAATTGGCAGAAAAATAACTCATGGTAACAATTTTATGTTAATTAATCCTATTGATGTAAAGGTAATTTGTATTCTTACTAATAACATCTTCTATATTTATTGGTTCAAATAAAATTTAATTTTTAGGTACTGCGAATTCAATAATATTAATTGTTAGATAATTAAACTGTTCCTAAATAAATTAATTAATTGACCAAAAATATTGTGTAGATTAATATATATTTTTTCTCTCGTGATTACTTAATAACAGTACAGTACAATAACAGATAAATATAATTATATTCAATTACAAAAATCAACAACTATAAACGTATTCCCTCCTTAGTTATTTATTTATTTAGTTAGTTTAATCTTTCAGTGATTACATACAAACAAATATCGTAACTATGATAGTGCAAACTCGACGTTTTATTCAATCTCGGACACTATCCAATCACCGTTCACTACTCGTTCTCTTTGACGGATTATCCGGATTTCATTAAATCCAGTTTTTAAAATTCGGAAATTATTCGGATGTGTATTTGGCTATTGGTTTATCAATATTGCATGGATGGTGCATGGCGATTTAATTTCATGACCAAAATTATTGATATCCAGATAATGATAATAAAAACACAGCTAAGATAACAGAAATAGGGATATCGGAAAATCTGAATAACAGAAAGAAAAAATCGGGAAAAATGTGAAAATAAGGTAAAATACCAAATACTGGCTTTTTGTTATCCAGATTTTTTCCAAATTATTCTTCTCGATTTTTTTTCTCGATTTTTTTTGCAAAAATTTTTTTCCATTTTTTATTTCAAATTATTTGGTTATCCAGATTAAATATTTTCCTTTTATTCAACACGGATTATCTTAATATATGAAACTGCAAGTTCTTTGTTTGAATTATCTATTATTAGCTTAAATATATTAATAGTTATTTTCCAGCATCAAAGAATGAAAAGTTAGATGATTTCAAACTAGAAAAGTCAGACTCGTTCATGTCAAATGAGACAAACAGTCCAGAAATATGCAGTAGTAGCTTTACAGGTAGACATGACTGTTCACTTTGTGAGAGTGGTATGTTGAATGATAAAGAACGTTAAAATGCACAAAGGTATGGATGGAATATTTCACTACAGAGAGTAAGCTATCCTTAAAACAATGTACTCACTGACTCTTTACATAATTTAAAAGTGAATAATATATCTAATGCTTGTAGATTCATAATTTCAAAGTACCCAAACACCTATTTATGCCCACAGTACTCGGAAAGTGAACGTTAAATACAGATTTTATATTATTAGAGGTTAAATTGGTTCATCATCTATATGAACGGTCAGTTGCCAAGTACTATTAAAGTGTCCAATTATCGGTTATTATACTACAGCTTGTATAGGGTAGTTAAATGAATGTACTAAGATTGCTATTAATGTTTAGCCTGAATAAAAGGACATAAAAATAAAATATGTTGATGATATAAAAAAGGAAGAGGTTCTTTCCAAAAAAAAAATAGTTTAAAAATTCAAAATAACAAATATTAATATCTAAAAGCCCATTGAGATTATAGTTAAACATATATTCAAATAAGTTCAGTTACTATCCATATATAATAACTAATATATTCATTAATTGGGAAATGCATCAAATTGGTGGATACACCATTTAGCTATATATTGCTATGAAAAAAATGATGCGTAAATTTCCACCATGTGATAAATTATCACTGGTGATAATTAATTGATCAAAATCATACCAAAATATTCACCAGGATTGTTAATTTCACTATTACTTATTTATTCTTTATAGGCCTCCCAACGATTCTCTAAGATTAATAATATATAACTAACTGATTTAATTTCTATATAAATAATAATAAAAATAACACTCTTAACACTTGTTTAAACAATTTAATGAACGTAAATTTATATTTTTGAATGAGCAAATAAATAATGCCAGGCAGGCTGGATGATAAATTTCACACGTGCTTATCGTCTTGTTATACTGTAGATGTGATATAAATCATTGCAATAAATCTCAGCCTCTCACCATATGTGTTGTAAAATACATCGAAAATTGTATAGGCATAGCTTGAATGCTGTTGATACGACATCCATTATGTCTGATGTTATAAACTATGCGAAAAGAAAGACATCTTGAATGCTTTTTTACATGATTTATGGAATTATGTGGAGTCTGTATAGAGGGGCGAAAATATTCCATGGAATATTCGCCTATGGTAAGTTTTCGTCTTGTTAAACTTGAAGCCACAAGATAAACTATCGTATAAAATGAATTAAAGATTTAAAATAAGCATCAATTAACACAAGTGTGTAAATAACACTCAATAGAGTAACTTTATTCGTAATAGATATGAGTTAATGTCATCATTCATTCTAATTTGACCATCTGTTTATCTACATATTATCTTGTACATGAAATAATAAATGATATGTAGACTGATAGATAGCATCGGTATAAGTTTTCTCATTACAGTCTTGTTACGTATAGTTTATAGATGGCACTCTGAATATTACATGAGTAAATATCTATTATCATGTAAAAACAGGGGTTTATAATTTTTTATCCAAAGTAAAGCTCATTATTCGCAGTAGCAATATCAGTGTTCAAACTTAATCTGAAAAAAACTATATTAATCCAATTAGTAACTCGTATGACGGTATGGGATACAACATTTTTATTTATTCATTATTTTGCACACGTGTTTAGTTTCAATTATTCTGTATTAATACACCACAGGATATATAGAAGATATCGTCAATTGTCTCTAAACTTATCAAGAATACAATGTAATATTAGTTTCCGAAGAATATTTTTCCGTTTCAAATGAAATATAAATGAAATTCCAAAGTATAAAAATGTCATGAAAAATATTAAAAATTATGTACTGAAAATCAAGAAAAATTTGATGTTTTATCGATAAAATTTTACTGTGATGAAATGTAGCACAATTTATTTCAAAATAATTTTCGGTCTATTCTAGTTTCGAACTCCGATTTTGATATAATTTACTAATAATAACATAGTACAAAATACTAATTATAGTAGGGGAGGATGGTCATCAATGGGACAGTGTGAACAATGAGACATGCTGAATAACTAACTCGCATTGCATTCAGCGATTGGGGTGCAGTCAGACCTGTGTAAAAGCGAAAACGTGTTTTAGAGGTGGGAAAACTAAATTTTTCGTACTTTGTTTCAATTGTTATATATCTGTTAATTTACCATATTATGCTTACGGCATTTTTACATAATATTAAGTAATATGTAAAATATGATCATATGAAAGGATTGCCTTCATACTTTTGTAGTTGAGCTGCTATACCCATATGTTTTCAAAATGGCGTCATGGTGATCGTTAGGACAGAAAATTTGGTTAACAATGGGACAGTGCCCTAATGTCAACCAAACTGTCTAGTTACTCCATATGAATCAATAAATATCTATTTTTGATACAATAACGTGAACTGTAGCTTCAGGGCTTCTTGTAGAAACTGAGCTTCCAGCTAAAGCGAGACTTTCGACCATGTTCCAGGGCTTTAGCAATCTGAGGTCATCACAAAGCCTTGCATAGAAAACAAATTTCACTAATAAAAGAAAAAGACGCAGCATGATTGCAACGGAAACACCAGAAAAAGAAGAGCTTTTTTGCTGGTACCACTAAGGATAAGGCCTTCGAAATCACTTCATAAAGTATCCACCGTAGATGGCCTGTGAACTATTGTTCTTGGTCTGGTATAGAACTCTTAATTTAACTGATCCATTCGTCTGAAGAACTTAAATCTCTACCGAAAACGTTGGAAATGAAGGTTTATGAACTTGTAGAATTTGATTCGACTTCTAAAACGTATTATGTTGGCCAAAAGCATGAAAAAGATAAATACGAAATATTGATGTTATGCGAAGATTCGAGTGCAATGTGCTTAATTTTACAAATGTTCCTGACATGGCATCGGTGAAGCTAGAGGTATCGAAAATATAGTACGATGTGGAGAAATATAGATGAAAAGTTTAAAAGTTTTTTATTCGTAGCAGATATTTGACAACTACGAGTCTGAAACTCATTTTGAAACTCTAGAATAAAGTGTCTTTTGTCAGCCGAGAGAGTGCAAGCCAACCACTTCCACGCCGCACCTCCGATTGTACTGAACTGCAAAAATGAAAAGAAACCATGAAATATATAATTATAGGTTCAAAGATTATAATTAATTAAAGGGTTGATAGATTTTAATAAGGGTAACTATTATGATTTTATTTGCAATAATAAACTGAAGAACAAATAACGATAAACTCTAAATAACGATAAACTCCAAATAACGATAAACTCCAAATAACGATAAACTCCAAATAACGATAAACTCCAAATAACGATAAACTCCAAATAACGATAAACTCCAAATAACGATAAACTCCAAATAACGATAAACTCCAAATAACGATAAACTCCAAATAACGATAAACTCCAAATAACGATAAACTCCAAATAACGATAAACTCCAAATAACGATAAACTCCAAATAACGATAAACTCCAAATAACGATAAACTCCAAATAACGATAAACTCCAAATAACGATAAACTCCAAATAACGATAAACTCCAAATAACGATAAACTCCAAATAACGATAAACTCCAAATAACGATAAACTCCAAATAACGATAAACTCCAAATAACGATAAACTCCAAATAACGATAAACTCCAAATAACGATAAACTCCAAATTACGATAAACTCTAAATAACGATAAACTCTAAATAAGTTGAGCTTACTATTTATTAATTTTAATAAGAAAAAGAAGTCTATCAATTACGGGTAAACCTAAAATGTAATATTAAATCTTACATAGGTATTTATAATTTAGTATGATTTTAATATTTAAGAAAAAATGTTAATTATATTTTATGCAAATTCAGTTTTGTTTTTATTGGGGAACTATGAAGGGGAATACTTATCACTAGGATAAGTACCTCAAATAACGGTAACAGAACAACCTCTCATATACTGCTTACCGTCATTATTGAAGAGGACTTTCATTCCTTAGAGTCACTGTCCATCCACCATCTTAGTACCACTTCGCCCCGTACCGCCCGGTACCACCTTTTAAGGATTAGTCAGTCATACTAGAGTTGGAAATCCTCGCAGTAAAACATATCCCTGCGTTCAACTTCCAGTGTAGAAAGGGAGATTTTTTCCAGGAGAGATACAAGTTTTAGCTGTTGATTCAGTGGTGGCTAATTTTGGACTGCCTTCTACAGCGCTGAAAATCTCAGAAGTAAAGGTCATAAACAAATGAAGGGGGTATTGCGTAGTGAAATATTATTGTAATATGATCGGTTAACAATATATGAGGAAAAATCTATTACCGTTATGTCCCATACCTCATTATTTAATACACTCCCAAGAAAAGGATTCAAATTGAGTATAGCAATTTGAATTCATAATAAATTTATTGAATATACTTATCATGGTATAAACAGAATATATTTTTTAGAATCCAAAATTATAAATTTTGAACATCTAAATATCCAAGCAGTTATGTAAATGGAACACCTACAATCTGATTAGGGATTCATTAAAACCACTAAATATATCTATCTAAATGTACAGAAAACCACAAAAAAGCTATAACGAAATAGTAACTAACAACAAACTACAGAAAACTTCAACATATATACACTCATTAGAACTAACAAACTACGAAAGGAACAAGAATAAACTATTTAATATATATATACACACAAACACAAAATGGTAAAAAATCAGCCCAACATCACTTTGGACTTTTCTCTGCTAATTAAAGCGGCTTTACGTTTCTTGCGAAAGTTTGGAACATCTGAATCAGTCTTCTCCTTTTCTATGACCTCGACTGAAGTCTCTTGTATCATAGGTATGAGGTTAGAAGAATGTCTCTTCACGAGTTCTTGCGTCCTACCCTTGAATAGTATAGCACCTGTAGTTTCTCCCAAATCATTTACCTGAACGTCTTCAACTATTGCCAATGGGTAATTGGATGGCTTATAGTTTTCTTCTTTTATAAGCACAATATCCCCAATATTCAACTTATCGTGCTTAACAGGTTTATATCTTGTCTTCTTATCAGTAGCTTGTGATATCAATGTTCCCAAAAACTCGCTATTGTAAATTTCAATCATAGCTCTTCTAACATTTCTAAGCTTCTTGTAGGTATCTGTTATGGAGGAAGAACTACTTATTTCAAAATTCAAGTCCCCAGGTACTGGGTCCAATTCCGGTATTACATTAATGTTAATAGTTTCATAGCCTCTTAACAAGAGTTCAGGCGTAATAACATATGGAATTTCCTCGTTGCTCCTTAAACTACTCTGCAATGAAATTGGCCTTTTGTTCAGTAAATTTACACATTCAGCAATCAAAAAATCGAATTCTCTAACTTTCAATATATTCTTCTTAATAGAAGCGAACAACAATCTTTTGGTCATCTTGACACAAATTTCTACAAGAGAACCAAGTTCACTTTGACCTTTGTAATAATGATCAAAAGTAGTTACCTTCAAGTTATGCTCTGCGAAGTATTTCTTGCATTCAAAATTATTTAACAAGTTCGTAATTATGTTACCACCCGCAACAAGTTGTGCTCCTAAATCTGAGAAAACTTTTACGGGTAACCCATATTCAAATGAATGAAGTTGAAAAGCTCGCAAGAATTCTGCTGTAGTTAAATCCTTAACGACCTTTAAGTTTATAGCACGGGTCCAAACACAAGTAACACAGAGTACCCAAACTTTCACGTTTTCTTCTGCATAATCTTTAATTAAGTTTGGCCCAAAATAATCCAAATACACTGTCGAAAAGGGGGTATTAGGAGGGTCCACCCTAAATTCCCGATAAGGACTTTGATTGAGTCTTACACTACGAGCATTAAATCGTTTACAGTGGACACATGCACGTAACGTTTTTTTAACTGTTGAAAAGTGACTAGGGATCCAATAATTTTTTCTCAAGTTAGACAGCACAACATAAACACCACAGTGCTTTAAACGTTCGTGGGTTTCACGAATGATCATCTTAGTAACTGAACTGTTCTTTGGAAGCAAAATAGGACACAAATTATTTTTATATTTCCCGTCTTTGAGTAATTTACTCCCCACTCTAAGTAACCCGTCTGAGTCTAAGAAAACTTTCAACTGACAGATCAGATTTGGAACATCTTTAACAAGAGACTTATCAGACGAAAAATAACCATAAACCTCAGAAAAATGCTCTCTTTGTTCATTCTCAATAATTGTACGTAATGCCTTGTCTTTAATTGCCCCTGAATCTAATGTATCTGTTTTACGTACTTTATGCTTAAGTTTCTCTATGAAAGTAATCACATGTTCGTACACTTTAACTAACTTCGAAAAACTTGAATATAGTTCATGAGGAAACAAAGACGCCTTATTCGCCTGGTAAGATATCGAATAATTATGAGAACTGTTGAATTCCTCAAATGGTACAACAAAATTCATTACTTCCGAATTACTAACAGATTTATCAGAAGAACGTAAAAAATCGGGACCGCTAATGTAGTTACTTTTTCGAAGTAACTTCGTTGAAAAGGGTCGAGTAATGAAATCAGCGGGGTTTTGACACCCTTCAACAAAGTTGAAATGAATTGGGAAATAATTGGCCATTTTTTTTATTTTCTCCAATCTATTGACAACAAACACAGCTTTCTTATTCATTTTGTCTAACTTCACCTGGTGAGACTTTATCCAGTTCAGCGCCACCAGACTGTCTGAATAAATCAACATTTCGGTAATCTCTATTGGAGACAAAATAGTTTCTCCCGACAAATCTCCCTTCAAGTCAACTAAAGTCTCAACTCCAAGTACTATTGAAAGAAGTTCTAGTGACGGAATAGTTTTCCCTTCCAAATTCTTTCCTATCATACGATTCTTAGCCAAGAGGAAATTCACTTCAAGCGTTTCTAAACATTGGATATAAATAACAGTACCATACAATATATTACTGCTATCACAAAATGCTATCAATCGGTAAGTTCCATTCCGTTTACCTACAAATCTAGGTAAGGTAACACTACTAGAATTATTTACTTGTTTGGAAATATTATTCCATTCACGCTGCAAATCTCTAGTGAGCAGTTCGTCCCAGGAATAATCCTCATTCATTTGCAAATCATGAAGGAAAATTCGAGCTCGGTTCAGTATGGGTCCATCAAAATTAAAGGGATCAAAATTTTCCGCTATGGTTTTGAGGATTTTTCGCTTTGTATTAGCTTTTTCATTCAAATGATGCGGTTTAGTGGACAAAGTATCATTAGTGGTATCCCATAATAAACCGAAAAGCTCCCTCTGACTACCCTCAGAAGGAGGAATCTCCTTTTGTACTACCTCATCGTTTGTACAAAATTGTTGTAGTTCAAATTTATAAGGATTGAAAATGGAGTTCAATTCCTTAAAGTAACTTAAAAGTTCGACTGAACTATTAGCACTTATACTTCCGTTGTCCATGTAAATCAAGGAATAAATGAGGAGTTTTAAATCCTTCCTAAATTTGGAATCATTATCAGTATCTACAATCAAAATTATATATAGAGCTACCATAAGAATCGTAGGACTACATCTTAAACCAAAGCTCAACCTAACATTCTTATAGGCTTGTAAGGTGAAATCTTTATTCAATAAATTTCGATACCATAGAATAAGTAATCTATTCTGGTCACTTTCGTTAAGTTCGATTTGCAAAAATGCCTTCTTAAGATCAAAGCACAGCAACATTGAATCAAATCTTAACAATATAAGTGCAGACGTTAATTTCTGATTGAGACAAGGACCACTATACATGGCCTGATTATGAGAAATACTAGAGCGATGATTTTCCTTTTGCGATAAATTTGAAAGATATACCATTCTACATTTAGTACTTTCATGCTGTAACCTTAGTACCGGCATATGTGCGAGAAAACTGCAAGATGGATTTTCAATCATAAATGCATCTAAATCTCTTATCTTTTCAATAGCGCCAATAGTCTCTAAGTCATTTATCGTGTCATTCATCAATTTAGCGGTTTTATCGTCTTTCAAGTATTTTTTCTTTTCTGAATGCAAAACAGATTTAGCCAAATTAAAATTTTTGCTAAGAAGATGCGAAACCTTACCATTCCATAATAATGGCATAACGAGTCTACCATCGTCTTTACGTCTCGCATTACTTAACAAATAGTTAACTAATTCTACATCAAGATCAGAAGATTTACTGTCTACAATAATGTCATCTTTACGCAACTGCACATCACACTCGTGTTCCAAAACTTCACGTGATAAATTGTCAATTTTACCTGCATTACCTAGCAATGGTAAATTAGCACCGGGTGAAATAGTTACAGAGCTAACTCTACAATGCGAAGATATGAAAGTACTAGACTGCAAAGCAGTTCGATGAGAATCAAAATAAGACTCTGAAACAGACTGGTTATCGGATATACTAGGCAAAGTCTTTATATCGCTCAACAACTGATCCACACTTCCCATTAACATAACTCCAAATGGAGTTACAGAAAATGAAGTTTTATGAGCACCAAAGTTGAACGAATAATCCCTGAAAACATAAGCAGACCCAACACCTAAAATCAAGTCTACCTCGTTAATCCTATTCTTTCTGTCATCCAAAAATTCATCTGCCAAACAATATCCCTTAGACTTTATCTCACTAACTATAATATCTAACTTAGGAGTTTCAACGGAAATATCTATTGAAGGCATAGTCAAGGCCCTAATCAAAAAATGCCTAGAACCTAGTCTTATATCAAATTCTACCAATGTAGATTTGTAAGTTTTAGAACAATTTATTCCATTCATACTTAAATTCAAGTCATCTTGTATTACTTTATAATTCAGACCCTTCAAAGCTTTCTCTGAAATTAAATTACTCTGACTACCAGTGTCTTTTAGAGCGCGAATGTTAGAACAATTAGCGAGAACACAAGAAAAAGTAGGTAAAATAATACCTTCACTACCAAAATTCTCAAATGCATTAGTCACCACTGCGACATTATTCTGAGCCTTAGTTTTAAACTTCTTATCGAATGAAGGCTTCATATTAGAAGATTTAAATGGAGATGATTTACCATCTTCTAAGGGTTTAGAACAAAGAAATGAAAAGTGCCATTTCTGGCAATTGGTACACGCCTTCCTGAACCTAAATTTACACTGGCTATAAACATGTCCAATATTGCCACATTTATCACAGCCATTCAACTGTTTAAGTCTTTCTAGTTTATCCTTGGAAGAAGGATATTTAATACAACGATTAATGCCATGGTCTACAGGACCCTCTTTTTGACATAGTGAACAATTAAGAAATGGGTTGGCGACCGAATTAGAATTTGACTCTATGTTAACAGCATAAGCAATAGACTTAGTATTAGTCTCTCTCGTCTTAACGCTATCTTTAAGTTGCATAGCAACATTATACATTTCATTAGCCTTGAAAAAGTTATCAGTTATTTCTGTCAATGATGGTCTCATATTGTTTGTCAATTGAACTAATTGAGACCTAAATAGCTCATTTAAACCACCAAAGAAAAAGAACTGCAAAACATCGCTAACATCAACACTCAAATCTTCTACAGCTTGTTGAATTTGTCTCATCTCCCCGATATACTTAAATGGCTCATCGCCCAACCTCAAATTTAACCTAGTCAACTGCTTAATTACATTGAACTTCTGAACATCAGTGTTAGCAAGGGCAGATTCCAATAACTTCTTTGCTTCACAATATGTCCTATTAATTGGGCTAAGAGATTCTAACAAAAAACTAGCTTTACCATCAATCTGCTGCTTAAGCAACAGGAATTTATCGTAATCAGTGTAACTAAATTTGGATAAAGTAGACTCAAAATTAGTGAAGAATATATTAATATTTTCCCCATCTGAGCTACGAAAAAATGGTAATGGTGCGGTAGGGCTCTTAAGGAAACTTTTAAGTTCCTGGCCATGTTCACGAGAATTGGGAGAAGTAGTTAGAAAACTTAAACATACGTTAATTCTATCTTGATATTCCTCTGCATGTTTCATCTCCTCATTTACTACTGCTAACTTAGCTTCCTCAGTTTCAGCTTTGGCATCTTTAATCTCTAAAATTATCTTATCATATTCAGACAATTGTTCGCCATATTTACGAAGCTTAGCAATATTCAACTTACGATCTCCATCGTTCATATCGTTAAACGTTTCACAAGAATTATGAAGAGCAGTAACTCTACCTCTAACATATCTTCGAGAATTTACAGCAGTAGCAGACATAATAATGGTTATACTTACAAATAGTGGCACAGCACAGGAGGAGGAGCGAAGTGGAAGTGGCAGCAGTGACTCTCCTAATTTAGTCCCTGTTTGGGCGCCATATCGAAAATATAGTACGATGTGGAGAAATATAGATGAAAAGTTTAAAAGTTTTTTATTCGTAGCAGATATTTGACAACTACGAGTCTGAAACTCATTTTGAAACTCTAGAATAAAGTGTCTTTTGTCAGCCGAGAGAGTGCAAGCCAACCACTTCCACGCCGCACCTCCGATTGTACTGAACTGCAAAAATGAAAAGAAACCATGAAATATATAATTATAGGTTCAAAGATTATAATTAATTAAAGGGTTGATAGATTTTAATAAGGGTAACTATTATGATTTTATTTGCAATAATAAACTGAAGAACAAATAACGATAAACTCTAAATAACGATAAACTCCAAATAACGATAAACTCCAAATAACGATAAACTCCAAATAACGATAAACTCCAAATAACGATAAACTCCAAATAACGATAAACTCCAAATAACGATAAACTCCAAATAACGATAAACTCCAAATAACGATAAACTCCAAATAACGATAAACTCCAAATAACGATAAACTCCAAATAACGATAAACTCCAAATAACGATAAACTCCAAATAACGATAAACTCCAAATAACGATAAACTCCAAATAACGATAAACTCCAAATAACGATAAACTCCAAATAACGATAAACTCCAAATAACGATAAACTCCAAATAACGATAAACTCCAAATAACGATAAACTCCAAATAACGATAAACTCCAAATAACGATAAACTCCAAATAACGATAAACTCCAAATAACGATAAACTCCAAATAACGATAAACTCCAAATAACGATAAACTCCAAATAACGATAAACTCCAAATAACGATAAACTCCAAATAACGATAAACTCCAAATAACGATAAACTCCAAATAACGATAAACTCCAAATAACGATAAACTCCAAATAACGATAAACTCCAAATAACGATAAACTCCAAATAACGATAAACTCCAAATAACGATAAACTCCAAATAACGATAAACTCCAAATAACGATAAACTCCAAATAACGATAAACTCCAAATAACGATAAACTCCAAATAACGATAAACTCCAAATAACGATAAACTCCAAATAACGATAAACTCCAAATAACGATAAACTCCAAATAACGATAAACTCCAAATAACGATAAACTCCAAATAACGATAAACTCCAAATAACGATAAACTCCAAATAACGATAAACTCCAAATAACGATAAACTCCAAATAACGATAAACTCCAAATAACGATAAACTCCAAATAACGATAAACTCCAAATAACGATAAACTCCAAATAACGATAAACTCCAAATAACGATAAACTCTAAATAAGTTGAGCTTACTATTTATTAATTTTAATAAGAAAAAGAAGTCTATCAATTACGGGTAAACCTAAAATGTAATATTAAATCTTACATAGGTATTTATAATTTAGTATGATTTTAATATTTAAGAAAAAATGTTAATTATATTTTATGCAAATTCAGTTTTGTTTTTATTGGGGAACTATGAAGGGGAATACTTATCACTAGGATAAGTACCTCAAATAACGGTAACAGAACAACCTCTCATATACTGCTTACCGTCATTATTGAAGAGGACTTTCATTCCTTAGAGTCACTGTCCATCCACCATCTTAGTACCACTTCGCCCCGTACCGCCCGGTACCACCTTTTAAGGATTAGTCAGTCATACTAGAGTTGGAAATCCTCGCAGTAAAACATATCCCTGCGTTCAACTTCCAGTGTAGAAAGGGAGATTTTTTCCAGGAGAGATACAAGTTTTAGCTGTTGATTCAGTGGTGGCTAATTTTGGACTGCCTTCTACAGCGCTGAAAATCTCAGAAGTAAAGGTCATAAACAAATGAAGGGGGTATTGCGTAGTGAAATATTATTGTAATATGATCGGTTAACAATATATGAGGAAAAATCTATTACCGTTATGTCCCATACCTCATTATTTAATACAAGAGGACATTAAACTGATATTATATGAACTAACTAAGTGTGTGACAACATGAAGATATAATTCGAACTTGAAATTTGACCATAACCTCAACAATAAACAAGTTTGATAAACTGTCCCATCGTACACCAGTGCTGTTATACAATAGGACAATTTTTTTTGTTATATATTATTTTTTTCTAGTCAACAGAATATGTGATAGCATTAGAGTTAATGTCATTTTATAAAGGAATATCTATATTACACATCGATTTTTGTTTTTCCTACTTTGCTCATAGTAAATGAAATATCAATCTTTCTGTTTTTTTTGTCCCATTGATGACCATCCTCCTGTACAACATTTTATATTCAATATTAAACTCATTAATTATTTGCATTGATACTTATATTGATATATACATTTGCTGTCGATTACCACTATATTTTATTTGTACCATTGTATACAGACGAATAAAATATCCTTTAAAATAATATTTAATCCCTTAATCGATTTGATATTTTAGAGACTATATTTAAGTACCATTTGAACCCTCCACACCATATTTGACAATTTAAACATGAAAGTCATTTCAGGTCATTTAAAACTTAGGCAGCTGGAAAATATTTTTTCCTCTTAGATGGTTTCATGAAAGTTTAACTGGAGCATATCAAACGATCTCTTTTTCCGGGAAGTATTTTTAAGTCAGAGGAACTTTCATAATATGAATGTGGATATTGCGATGATTGCAAAAACTTCGAATAGTGAAATAGCTTTGAAAGAATCTGTCGAATGTTTAACGATTCAGTAGCAGCTTTATTACGAGAGAAAAGTATCTCAGGAATTGCAATGTCACTCAGGGCAACTATGACCAATAGTGTAACAATATTGGGGCAATATTGGGACAATGTTCTAATAGTATTGATGCAATATCGCAACCATATTGGAGTAACATTGGGACAATGTTGTAACAGTATTGAAGCAATATTGGAGCCATATACTGGAATAATATTGGGGCAATGTTATAACAATATTGAAACAATATTCCAACCTTATTGGAATAATATTGGGATAATGTTCTAACAATATTGAAACTATATTGTAACAATATTGGGGCAATATTGGGACAATGTTGTGACAATATTGTCTCAATGTTGTCACAATATTGTGACAATATTTTTACCATATTGGTGCAATGTGGCCCTAAAAATATTATTTTCATAGTACTTGTACTCAAGAAAGTAATTATAATCGGCATGTCGAAGATCATTTATCTAACGGTAAATATAAATATCGTTATATTGTAATGAAATCTAAATTTCAAAAGCAGTCATAATGATAAATTTCTATAAATATTTGATGCAAAAGAATTTACTTTAATTGTTGTAAAATTATAATATTAAGATTCCGTTTCGGCGAGCAATTTGATATCGACGATGATATCATTTATCACCCATCAATCATATCTATCAATGATTGCAATCCCCGATTGAAAACGGACAGTCGGTGATGATGTAAAGTTTTGTTTTTATTTTTGTTACTGTAACTCAATGCATGGAAGGAAGGACAAAATATACAGGGTGACCCACAAAAAAGTGTACCAACTTTGAATTAATGTAAATATTGTATTTAACTCTTTAGCGACTAGATGGACACTCGTGTCTCCTTTCATTTAGTAGTCCCATATGGGACCAACTGGCCATATGTGTTCTCGTCAATATATTTTTATAAATTAAAAAATAAATTCTCATCAAATGATTTCTATATCCTCACTGATGTCTAAACTCAAAAAAAGTCATCAAATATTTTATTCAAAGTCAGAAAAACAAAAAAAAGTGGCTTGCTAATGTGTTAAAAATAAATCGAAACTAGAGTTCAAGCGAAACAAAAATAATTTATTTTTAATTGTATCCATTATACCACCGTCATTGCTTAATTAAGATTCATTATTTACTTAAAAATAAAATATTTATATTAATTCAAAATTGGGTACACTTTTTTGTGGGTCACCCTGTATAAGATAGAATAATAGAAATGAATTTATGCAATTAATCATCTTTTTCTGTATTTTGATACTAAAGAAGATATAAATTTGTATATGATAAGAGATTGAGACATATAAACGTACTACAACAGTAATGACGCTATATGAAATATATTTCAAACTAGATTATGTGCAATCTGTAGAGCGCATACCTTCGTCACCGCTTTGACCCGTTCCCTCCCAAAATTTAATAAACTGCTAACTGGATAATAACCAATCGTCTCACCAAGTTTCATGTAATATGGTTGTTCAATACTTTTTGAGTTATTGAGTTACAAATAGCCTTGAACTTGATCTTTGACCTTTGACCCGATCACTCCCAAAATCTAACAAAATGGTTCCTGTATATTGACCAATCGTCTCACCAAGTTTCATGCAATATGGTTCAATACCTTTTAAGTTATGAATGACCATGACCTTGACCTTTGACCGACACACTCCCAAAATTCTACCAGCAGGTCACTAGACATGGACCATTCGCTTCACTAAATTACAGACAATTTGGTTGAACACCTTTTCATTTAAGTGAATAACAAGATGATAAATAATTAAATAAATAAATGAAAAACGACGGCTAAAATATGACCTTCCTGCATTCTGCGAAGGTAACAAGTAATTTGATGATATGGAATACATGTAAATATTGTAAGTCGATTACTTCCCAAAACAGCGACAGTAAATTTCACACATACAAAATAATTATATTTACCCTTCTAATTCACAAAATTTCTATTCCTTTTTTGTGAATGTCAACCAGATCAATTTTTAACTTTTTCTTAAGAAAATTTTCATGAATAGCACCATATATAGTATATGAGTCAAAAACATATTTTTTCATTTAGTTTATAAAGGGTTCTAACAGACATAGAGTTGGGGCGGGCTCGTCACGCAGATTAGTGACCCTATCGGCTTCACCCCAAGGGGGCTGACTGTCACCACCAGCTTATTTCGGTGGAAAAGTGATCCTGGTTATCAAACTTAAAGCTCATTCAACGATTATTTATCCTATTTGTACTGTAAGGTACAAATTTATCCTATTTGTACTGTAAGGTACAAATTTATCCTATTTGTACTGTAAGGTACAAATTTATCCTATTTGTACTGTAAGGTACAAATTTATCCTATTTGTACTGTATTTTATTTTATACTGCTTAAATAGAAGAGCAAAATATATTCGATATAATTTTTAAACTTTCAAAATTGTAGTGTTCTAATGATAAGTTTATGTATCAGCTGAAACATTTTTGAAGGAAATATGAATAAATATTTTATTATTTTAAAAACAAAATATTAATATCATCAAGTTCAATACTTCACTTGTTCCATTGTCGGAAAAATTTATAAACAGCAAAATATTATACAATTTATTCAAATTTCGTGGTTCATTTTTGTATACTGCTTAAGTAGAAGAGCGAAACACATTCAATATAATCTTTAAACTTCCAACATTGTAGTGTTCTAAATATCTACTATTCTGATAAAAATCCTAACCTTATTTTCGATATCAAGAACAAATAAATGATAGAGTGAATATTTTGAGAAGACTGAACTTGTGTTTTTTATGATTGTAAATGTTGTAATTTTGTCCAAGAGTTTGCTCATGTTTTTCTAAAGTTTCTTCAGTGAGAATAAGCAAGAGAACTTCCTGGCAATAAAATAGTTGGAAGTATTTTGTCTGGGTACTGTAGCAACTTGGCAATGGTACTTAGAGTGATTTCGAAACACTTCAAACACTTTTACGCTTTCTTCACTCAAGGAAGTAAACAACATGACTTTATCAACCAAAAGTAAAGAAATGAGTGTTACATAATATTGCAGACATTTTAGTTTGTTTGTGATATACGGATTATACAAGAGATTTTTATCATGGTAGAACAATGATGTCGATAATTTTAAATCTTTCTACATAGTGCATCGGTAAATATATTAAAATATATCACTTGGTATGTATTGTTGGCCATTTTATAGTAGCAAGTCATTCTTTCTAATTAAAAATATTTGCCAGTAATGAAATTTTAATAACTGGATTTAAAATTCCTAAAATTTAAACTAAAGACTGACCTGTGAAAACTCTCACTAAAGCAAAAAAGTGCCCCGGTTCTGCGACGATACCATAAGAATATTTTCAGAAAATTGTATTTTATAAAATCAACTCATAAAAGTTAGGATTTAATCATTATGTATTATGTCAAGTGTTTATTCGTAATTTTGTTGCATTTGTCACGCATGCGTAAATCTCGTCAGATTATCCTGTTCTTTGCGTACCAAGTCATTTCTATCACAGTTGTTTGCACAGACTCAGTACTGAGCCCCGAGGTAATCCAATAAGCTTTCATGCTCTGAAAATATGAATCAGTCGATCCGCAGCGAATCAAAACTCAAGCAACGAGGATTATTCCTTGTCATATCACCATATTGTAATGAGTCATGCTTATTATAATTGGTTTCTGTTTATTTACTAGTTTGTGAGAGATTCGCATTTACTAGAGTTGAAATAGTTTCATGTACAATAATTATTATGATAGTGACGACTGCTTTACTCAGGATTAAGCTAACGGAATTTATATTCAGCTGTGATGAGAAGGTATTTTTTTTGCGACGTGTGTGCATGTATACCTGCCAGAAATTTAAATAGCTTTAAAAAATAAAACATATAGAAAAACTATAGAAAGAATTGTTTCAATAATAACCTATACAATTATTATATATTCATATTGGTAATTTATATGTAGAATTTAATGTACCTTTTGAACAAATAATACTAATATAATTGCATGTTCTCTAGTATTATGTAGGTAATGAACCTTAAAACAATAAATGTGAAAATGTGTATTATTTATTATTATTAACTTACCTTAATTAATTTTGTTCAAAAACAATTCCATCAAAGAAGAATCAGCGGTTTATGAGCTAATGTGATACTCTTTTAAAACTGATTGAAAAGATTCAAACTCAACGGGAAATCCATAATATTAGAGGTTATTTAAACTCTGCGTTGAAGGTTTGAAACTCTTTTGAAACTCTATTTGCAGCATAATTAGGGATTTTTATGTTTATAGATGATATAATTATGTTCAACCAGATAATTAGAATAGAATATATAAATGTCGTACAATCCCAATCGCAGAATAGTTTTGTATTTACACTATAAATTTTTTTATAATATTGAATGTAAATATGTTAAAAGAATATAATATATTTCGTTTAATGTGTAAGTAATTTGAAAAATTATACAGGTATACATATGACCCATCTAAATCTGTATTAAAACTGTAAAAAGAACATAAATTCATTTTATATAGTTATATTGTTAGTATTGAAAAGTTCCTGTAAATCGAGTTATATTTCTTCTGGCCTTAAAAAAATTAAATGATATGGAAATAAAGAGTATATATAACCATTTGCCATTTTGTGAGGTATTAATTGTCCACTTTGTGTTGAAGTACAGTCAAAAGCATACAAGTAAACATGACTTTCAATTCTAGTTGGTAACTATATTTTGAATATAAATAAATAAAAATGGATGTAATATTAGTTATAGTCTAAAGAGAATGAGGTAATAGTATTTGATTTACCAATTAAATATCTAAACTCCGTGGATTATCTATAGATTGATAATATATATTGAACTTGATTCAATAATTGCAGTAAATTAATCTACAGAGATTGTTAATAATATTCAAATTACTAAAAAAAAGTAATTTGATATACACAGATTGCTTGCGATATTTTCATAACTGATTTAAGATATTTGAATTTAATTTCCAGACCAAAGATCATGTTTATTAGTATTTTAATTCGTTAGCAAAGCATTTTTGTTATTATGTGAAAATGTACTGAGGTTTTTTTTTGCAGTTTTAACCTTCATCAAATCGAAAAGTTTGAAATATTTTAATACAAAAGTTATTGAGGCAATTGCTAAAATTTTATGCACCGACTGCGAAAAATGTGATTGCAAATGAAATGGTATAATCGAGGAATTTGCTCTTGAATGTAAAGTTATAGAAATTTCAGGCATGATATGATATTTAATTGTTCAGTTCAATTTAATTCTAGGACCTAAAGTAATGATAACGGACCAGAAACGGACCAAGTGAAGTTAACAGACCAGAAATGGACCAAATAAAAGTAACGGACCAAAAATGAAGCTAATAAAGTTAACGGACTAAAATACTTTATTTTAGTTTTAATAAATATTAGCTTTAGTATTACATTAAAAATGATAATGTGGTCCAAATTAATTCATTAATTTTGCATACAATAATTTTGCATATTTTATTAATTGAAAGAATTGATTGAAAAAAACGTGATCCATTTTGAAGTGGTTAAGAACGAGCAGTAAAAAACTTTATTTGTTCCGAATTCTACTGCATTACGCAGATTTTACCTCCTGAAATAATTGCGTACCAATCATATAAATATTATGAACATCTTATATGTTATAACTCTTGCTTTTTTTATGTATCCACTTTCATATTTCGATTCCCTATTCTTCTATTTTTAACATTATTTATAATTTATATATTAATACGATATATTGTATGTCATTTTGTGTGTATATGTAGCTTACCTAAATTAAGGTGGGGGAAGTGGAGGAGGGGAAGTGAAAGTGGGGGAAGTGTAGTTGGGGGAAGTGAAGGCGGGGAAGTGAAAGTGGGGGAAGTGTAGTTGGGGGAAGTGGAGGTGGGGAAGTGAAAGTGGGGGAAGTGTAGGGGGGGGAATGTAGGTTGGAGAAGTGTAGGTGGGCGAATCAAGGAGAGGACATATCACCAGTGACATATCACGTAACGTAATATCGTTCAAATTTTATTTTACTTAATAGATTTCCATATCTTGCCTAAAATCGAATAATTGTAGTCACGAATCCATTTCTAAACACCTCTACAAGGTATATGTTTTCTCTGTTTCTCTGTTAATTGTGCTATTCTTGGGATGATAAACTGCTTATGAAATCAAAGCTCTATAGATGTGCCTACATGTTCTCTTTAAATATGAATGATATCAAATCAAACTTGGGATTCTTCTCTTTTATATGAAACCTATTTCAGTCTTGTAGCTATAATAGTTTGCAATTTACAGCCTTTTAAATAGGTTACTTTTTTCGGCTACACATGCTTATACTTTATACAGAATGTGATAAACATTAGACTTGTAATTCTTATCTTTCAAAAGAAACCTATTTCAATCTTTTATAGTAATAATAATTTACAAATTACAACCCTTTCAAATCGGCTAGTTTATTTGCGAACACCCTATATTTATTAGGTTACTTTTAATGTATTCAAATTAAATAGAAGTTTCTGCATAGTCTAATCTATTATATAAATAAAATGCCCTTAAAAATTAAATAAAAATTTGGAATTAAAATATTAAGTCAATATATTCCCGTGCATATCATAGTAACATTATTCATGTTTAATACCCGTCGTGTAAGTGCGGACACCAAATAAATAAATGCATGCAATAAATGATTATGTGCACTCGGTAGAGCGCATACCTTCGCCTCCGCTTTGACTTGTTCTCTCCCAAAATTTGATAAACTGCTAACTGGATAATAACCAATCGTCCAACTAAGTTTCATGCAATATGGTTCAATACTTTTTGAGTTATTGAGTTATAAATGATCTTGACTTTGACCTTTGACCGGCTCGCTCCCAAAATTCTACCAGATGGTTCCTGGACATTGTCCAATCGTCCCATCAAATTTCAGACAATTTGGTTGAATACTTTTTGAGTTTTTGAGTTATAAATGACCTTGACCTTGATCCTTGACCTTCGAACCGATCGCTCCCAAAATCTAGCAAAATGGTTTCTGTATATTGACCAATCGTCCCACCAAGTTTCATGCAATATGGCTCAATACTTTTTCAGTTATGAATGACCATGACCTTGACCTTTAACCGGGTCACTCTCCAAATTCTATCAGCAGGTCACTGGACATGGACCAATCGTTTCACTAAATTTCAGGCAATTTGGTTGAACACTTTTTCAGTTAAGCGAATAACAAGATGATAAATATATAAATAAATATATTCCAATGAAAATATGACCTTCCCGCATTCTGCGAAGGTAAAAAACACTACCGGTATTATTAGGATAGGATTTTTGACAAAACTTTAATGAATATTGAATAAAATCATATGAATTAATATTTCATATCAATATATTCCCGTGCGTATCATAGTTACATTCTTCATGTTTAATACCCGTTATGTTAAAGCGGACAGCAAATAAAAAGATTAACAAACTACGAGTTTTATCAGGATGAATTGTACGTAATGTCAAATTCATATAAGAAATGTGCTTTTTAGGGTACGGTTACTATGGATGCGTATTTCAGAACTGATCGTCAGTGCGAGGTGGTTACACTGTACGCGATTTCTTATCGTCAGTATGTTTCTGCCCAAGTAATTTTGGGGTCTAAACTATGTTTATTTGCGGTAATGTTCGGTAGGAATTAAAAACCTTCCTGTGTGCGACTCTAATTTGATTATTTTTTTCACTCCGTACTATTTTTGAAATACCAAAATATGTAGAAAAATGAGGAGATTTTGTATATAACTATAAGGATATTTAATTTTATTGAAAATAATTGCACACAGTAACAACCAATTCAAGCCTTTATATTAACAAATATATAGGTATAATATATATAGTTAAAAATAATCTGTATTATAATATATCTCCAAAACGCATGGGTAAACAGTAACAACAATCGAAAATAAGATAATTAAACACAAAATGACCAAATCTGTCGCTAGTCGTACGAAAAAATCAAACTCATTTGAACGGTGAAGTTGTTCTGATGACTTCGTACGTATTCTGACGACTAAATCGCTGCCACTGTAACCACTCCCATCGGAGAGTATGAGTTTGATTTTCATACGATTTCATCAGAAGTCGACAGTGCGAAAAATCGCTTGAATACGCACCCATAGTAACCGTACCCTAAGATGTAATGATAAAAACTACAAAGTCCCACACAATGTTCTTTTCAAATACATTAAATTTGATTTCCGACAAATTCATCTCTCGGTAAATTTGGGATTCGGAAAACCCGTATTCGGAGAATCTGGTTCGGCCAATTAGTTTTCGACAAATTTGGTTTCGGCCAATTGCTTTTTGGAAAATGAGCCTAAACCCGTGTTATTGGAAAAATATCTGTTTAACACATTTTGTGACCGAAAGACCGACTGACACGGCTTATTTTATACTACTAGTATATATAGATTTCCATTCAAATATAAAAAAATGGGCAGAACAGATCCTAACACATATTTGTTGATAAGATCAAAACAAAAACCTATCTGTCCAATTCCATAGAATCTCCTTTTGTTCAGCTAGTTATTATCATTTTAATAAATCAATTTACATTCAATAAAGTTTCTTATTCCCTAAGAATACTAAATATATTCTATACCAATCTACCAATGCATGTTCATTTCATTTACTAAATCCAATATTCGAATCAATACTTTACAGATAATTTCTTGAATGCCTTTTAAAAAGCTGTTGCTAATTGAATTTATATATATATACACATTTTAAGCAAAGAGCTTTCCAGGATAAACATATATAACTACTAAGATAATCGGAAAATGTCCAATTCACTTTATCCAGGCTTGAAAACCTCATGAGAAAACTCCCCTGATCCTACTTTATTTCTTCCCAATAATAGCCGGGATAGATATACTAGATCTGCAATTCTGATCAAAAACCAATACT
Organism: Caprella mutica; assembly: GCA_947561585.1. Taxonomy (NCBI): domain Eukaryota; kingdom Metazoa; phylum Arthropoda; class Malacostraca; order Amphipoda; family Caprellidae; genus Caprella; species Caprella mutica. Next base: position 214,391 of record CANNZV010000503.1, on the reverse strand, counting down.
GAGTCGAATTAAAGTCATCTGATAACAGAAGTTTCTTCCTGCACTAAAATCCCTTCTAGAAATTTACAAAGTGATATGAATCTTCCTTCTTAAAATATTTCATTTTTTTTATTCAGAAACGAAGTTTTTTGATAACGAAGGAAATGACCTAAACCTTCTAAATTCATCAGAAACACATTAATGTTATTGCATAGTTGTTTTTAGATATTTTCACGGTGACAACTTTCAGTTCCAGTTATGACAGAACTAGAAGAGCCATCATCACTAAAAGTTATGTGATTTATCATGTTTTTTTATAGAAACTTGCAAAAATAGATGCGTGAATGATTGATAACTTATAATTCCGTTTCGGTGCATTCATTCACAAATATTCAGAAGTGCATTGCTTTGGTTTTTTTCAGTTCAATATCAAATGAATATCACACATTTCATCAAATAAAATTGAATAAATTAAAACTGTTGAATTTTTTAATCGTCTAGAAAATATGGAAATGCATAGATTGAATATTTCTCTCTGTGATTATGAAAAAAAAAAATAATGTATAGTAATTTCTGATAAATATTCAGAAATAAAACTAATTACATTATTATAATTTAGGTTTGTAAATTCAAGCCAATCAGTTTCAGAGCGACTTTGGCTGTCATTTTAATTCACGTCACAATTCTAGTATTTGTTTGGCAACCAATTCTGTTGATTAGTTTTAGGGCCTATGTTCTATTAATTTATATTGTTCGACAGTCATGTTAACTTTCTATTAAATTATCTAATGTCATTTGTACTTTGAATTATAGCTTATATTCACTTTCAAATTAGTTTGTTTAGAATTATTATATATTGGAATTATTTAAATTATTTGTACTTTTGTAAACTATTCATAGTATCTGTGTACTTTTAATTTTACTATTCTTATTCAAGCTATCCGATCAATTCTATATATTTATCACTTCTTCAAATTTAATAATTTATTCAAATAAAATTATTAATTCAGAGACACGAGGAAGATTTTCTCAAATATATCTATCCATTTTAACTCACTTTTTTAAAAGCTCCTTTTAATATGATTACAAGATTCCAATATCTATAAAATTGGACGTAAATCGGAAACACTTTTCTCCTCACTTCAATAAGTAAAATGCACGTAGAGACACTATTGATAAACAGTGAATCAAGGCTATTGCTGTAGCATCTCTAAACTCCATTGCAGGTTCAAGCAAACTACACCGCTATCAATCTTCCCGGAGTAAATTACAACAACCAGAATATCCGTGACTTGCGGACATAACCGACATGGTGATTGGAAACTCATTATTCACCGGAGACTCTACCACGTGTTACATTATTTGTAGCATAAGGGCTTTGAGTGAAGAATTGCCTTATATTACATGGCTGGTGATTAATGTAGCCTTAAATCAATACTCTGAAAAAATATCTGGGGCATATAAATATGCATATCGATTTATAGGTCAATCGTATTCAGTTCAGTTCAAGAAAATTTGGCTGTTACATTATAAATATTTCAGTACCTGTTGTTTATCCATGGAAATTCAGTTAATATAATTTATTGGTTTGGGATTATATTTAAATGTGATTACGTATTTTCAACACACATATATAATAATTTAACAAAATTATTTTTTCTCTCAAAAATAAAAACTATTATTTTACATTAATATGAAACTGCCACAAAATTTGTGGAAAAACTGATAGCTGAGCAATACTAATAATTTTTCCTTTTAATATTCGTTTCTAAATAAGAGTGTGATACTTATAGACGAACAGATATGGCTCTTATTATAGTATAGATATATTAATTCTGTTCTCTTAATGCAATGTAACCAAAAAGCATAAGGTATTCATTGTAGCATGAGTACAGAACATAAATCTAAAGGTTTGACAGTTATCTCTATTTTAGATAGTTGAATGAAACCATCATTTATGTTTGATTGCACTATTTGAAACCATTAAAAATAAAGTTAATGAAAAAAGTTTCAATATATTTAAATTTGGATATTTCATAATATGTACTAGGTTGAGTGGTATTAAACGATTCGAACACAATGATTATTCACCAAATTAACATACTTGATAATGATTAAACAACGAAAACTGGAACAGAATGCAAATCCATTTCACTTTCTTGACTGAAAAAAAGGATTTGTCAAGTTCAATATATTCATTCATGCAGCAGTTCTGCGTGTTCTTACGTCTGTAAATTCACTTCGTATTTGCATCTAAAATCGATGAGGATATTTTAGCGTTCAGAAGAGCCCAAAAATAACATTTCAACGTCTGCTCCTATGATAGAATCCAAGGAGCAAAATGCTGGATGTCTACAGGCCAACCTTATTCATTATCTTCGAGTGTTTCTAGTTTATATACACAGATGAGCACATAAGAGTCAATATTGGATGTGGCTGTTGAAAACCTCAATTCTCTCCGAGAAATGGAGGCAGATAAATGAGCCAAAGAAGCCATAATCTTCCCTGAATCCACAAGACGTCTCCGATGCATTCATTATGCAGATTCAATACAAACACCAATAAGATTGCTCCACACCAATGAGATTCACCAACCTCTTCCAATTCGATTTACGTTATTGCATCACCTAAATCTCTCGAATAAAAGAAAAACTCTCCTAATTTGTGTAGATTTGACCTTCATGTTACTTGCTTTTGTCCATGTGACTCTTTTTTTATTGAGGCCGATGTAATACTAGACGAAACAATTTACTACTACTAAAAATTATAACACTGTTTGCTAAATTATTTGCGTCATTTTTTTTCTAATCAATAATTTTAATTGAAAAGTTATCAGAGAAAAATATATAGATTATTTCACCGGCAAGTATTAACATTTCATACCACTATGATTCATATTACCTTCGCAAATTGGCGGAAGGTTGTATTTTACCCGGCATTTATTTATTTATCATCTTGTTATTCGAATATCTCAAAATTTATTATTCAACCAAATTGCCTAAAATTTGATGAGACGATTGTTCAATATCCAGGAACCATGTGGTTAAATTTTGGGAGCGATCAGATCAAAGATCAAGCATCAAGGTCAAGGCCATTTATTACTCAATAGCTTAAAAGTTGTTAACCCAAATTGACCGAAATTTGTTTGAACGATTGATAAAAGTTCAGGAACCATCTGGTAGAATTGTAGGAGTGATTCGGTCAAAGTTCAAGGTCAAGGTCATTTATAACTCAAATAACTCAAACAGTATTCGACTAAATTGCATGAAAATTGGTGGGTTAATGGGTCAATATCCTGGAACCATTTGGCTGAATTTTGGGAGCGATCAGGTTAAAGATCAAGGTCAAGGTCAAGGCCATTTATTACTTAATAACTCAAAAGCATTCAACCAAATTGCCTGAAATTTTATGGAACGATTGATCAATGGTCAAGAACCATCTGGTAGAATTTAGGGAACGATCCGTCCAAAGTTCAAGGTCATTTATAACTCAAAAATAACTCAATCAGTATTGAACCTTATTGCATGAAACCTGGTGAAATGAATGGTCATTATCCAGTTACTAGTTTCATATGTTTTAGGAGAGAATGAGTCAAGGCGGTGGCGAAAGTATGCGCTCTACCGAGTGCACTTAATCTAGTTCCCTATATTTTATCGCTGCTGTATTCCTTAAACTCCTATTTTGTACAAATATATTTACGTTTTTTCTAAGTTATTTGAATTTTTTTAACCCTAATCAAATATTTAGATCATTGATAGAAAAAACGAAATATTTTTGTCGTTAATACAACTCTTTCATTCATTCAAAACCATTTATTTTTTAAAACCAATTTGACATCACATCAATGAATTTTATTTTTATTAATGAAGAGATTGTTAAACATTCAAGATAATTCCAATGAAAACTAACAATAATTTCAATAAAATTTAATAACACTTCCAATGAAACAACATAAACTTTACTTATCATAAGAGATATTTTATTTTTATATATGTATAATAGCAATATCTGATTTATAACGAACAGAATTCTAATTATCCGCATATTCCAACTATTGAAATACCAAAAGCTCAAAATGATTTATTCATCGAAAATTTAACACAGATTGGAGATTGGATGATATTAGGAATTCCTAAAAAGAGTTCCAATTGAACAGGCCAAGGCCAAACATTCGAAAGGGTCATCTCTGAATTTCAATATTATTTGATGTCGTTAATTTATATTTTCGAAAACCGTGAAATGGTAGAATGGTTATAATTACATTGAAGAAAATTGGTTTTACCTAAATTGATTTAAAAACCTTAAATAGAATTTAGTAATTTAATAGTGAATAAAAGTGATAAAAATCTCAGATCTTTTGATATATTGTAATAGCAATATATTGAATATAAGTATCATTTCCATTCTATATTTGAACTTTATATGATATTTCCGTTTCGCAGCACGTTCCTTAAATAATTAATTTTAAAATAATTTTATATTACTTCATAGCTCCGTGATTTTCACACTTTAATATAAAATAGTGTTCTATTTATATAAGTGAAAAAAAAACAGAATGTACCAGTTTATTCATAGTCTGATCGTATCTAGAATGCAATTCAGATAAATAATAGATTACTTAACTTTAAATAAAATAGAGAGCTTTGAGATTCATTCATTGCTCTCAATTAAAATTTATTTAAGATTGAATATGCCGGATACCTTCATCATTACTCATTTTTTTCCATTTAAAACAATATTGTATATTTTCTTTTAAAGCAATAGTGTATATTTTCTTTTAAAACAATAGTGTATATTTTCTTTTAAAACAATAGTGTATATTTTCTTTTAAAACAATAGAGTATATTTTCTTTTAAAGCAATATGGTCTTTATTTTATTTTAAAGCAATGTCTTTATTTTACACCTAGCCTGAATATTATTGTGCACGCTATACATGCTATTTCTTATAAGTGTGTGTCTGTATTCATTCATTGTATATAATCAAGTGTTTAATTACCCAGTAACAAACAATGCCACCGACCTGTATCAATTGAGACTGGATAAAAATTTAAGGTATTAAATTATATCTCAATAGATTGCTTTGTATTCGATTCTGAAACCTAAATAAGAGATTATATCTCCTTCTTGTTTTTTGTGAGTGCTTTTTAATAATATATTCTTTCGCGCTAGTATCGTTGTGTTTAAATAATAATGTATACAATCTGCTCTAATTTAATTATGCTGAAAATAATTAGGAAACTTCCTATTAGGTAAGTAATTGTTTTTGAAGAAACTTTATATAATGGAATGTTTTTTATAAAGATAATTTTAAACAAATTACAAATACATACAAGTTTCTATGAGTGTTATTTGATGTTTCATTACCACATTTCAATCTTTTGTTATTTACATTATAATTACATGTACAATGGAAAAATATACTTAAATTGTTAAGATTTCCAGCTACGATCTCACAAGATTGAATTAAATATTATGCTAATGAATACAAAGAGAAATTTTAATTAATTAAAGAAGGCAAAATATTGAATTAATGAAGATCCTTTTAGGCAAACAATTTCATATCTTATTAGTATGCAAAGTTTTAATAGTTTCGACTATAAGCTAATTTATTGCAGAAGAAAATAATTCATTGTTCTAAGTTTCAATTTTAACTAAAAAAATTTTAACCTTGCTTTTGTTAGAGGAAATTATAGGAAATTAAATGTCCTATGTTTAAATGTCTTATATCCTTATCTGTATATTTTGACATTTGAGAAGTTCATCTGCGTGTGTAATAATACTTCATCATAAATTTCATAGCAATAACTATATTATTTAGTGAGACTTACTGCAAGATAATTAGAATATTGCATGCCCATTCGAGTTCAATTAGGTAGGCCATTACCGGTGATAGTGCGTGAAGTCTGTTATTAAGCATGCCTAATGAGATCATTCAGGGATCCAATTCCTTCCTAAAACACCAACTTGAGCAATTTCATTATCGTTATAGACAACTTCACTTCCCAAATTAAACCTACCGGATAAATATGTTGATCTTCCATGAGCAAATTACATGAAATCAAATTTCACGATTGCGCGATTTATCATATTCTGCACCTGTCCATGTGACTGATGCATTTATTTGAATGGAAGTGGTACAATGAACTGGATTTCCACCAATTAATATTAATTCCAGATGCGTAGATATGATTTTATTGTGGTTTCTAATGTCAGAATACTAAATGTATCATTCAAAAAAAAAAAATTATTTAAATAAATCTTGTACAGTAAAACTTCTTCTATAACGAAACCCTGTTTTGTGAATATAGTGTCCTGTATAAGGAAGTAGCCTCTATAATGAACACATTTGCCATGTGCCATGTACAATAGGCTGATTAAATTTTTGTCCGACCATTCTTTATTAACAGAAAACCAGTTTGGGTTCAGAGAAGGATTTTCGACAGAGGCAGCTCTTCTCAAATTAACAGAAACGGTTTATGATGAACTTGAAAGGGGAAATTATTTGTTAAGTATTTTTGTTGATTTTAGGAAGGCGTTCGATACAGTCAACCATGAAATTTTGCTCAATAAGATGTTAAAGTACGTAATACGTGGAGTGTGTCATGCCTGGTTCCGTAGTTATTTAGAGGGAAGGAAACAATGTGTTAGGATCGGAGATGTCACCAGTCAAGATCGTCAGATCAGTATTGCCATTCCTCAGGGATCCATTTTGGGACCAATGTTATTTCAAATTTATGTCAACGATAAGTGTAATTTATCTGAGAATTTTTCATACATTCTGTTACAGATGACACTACGTTGCTGATGAGTGGTCCCTCTGTTGCTGATCTCGTTAATTCAGCTAATGACAATCTGTTCCTTTTTGATGAGTTGGCACGTGCAAACAGACGGTCGGTTAATGCTTCCAAGACCAAGTTCATGATCTTTTCGAATAAAGAAATAGCGAATAACCTACTGGATCTCAAAATAAATAGTACGATTATTGAATATGTTAAATCAGATAGATTGAGTTTCAAGTTGCATACAGACTACATATGCTCAAAGATTGCAAAATCTGTGGGTATTTTTTATAAATTGAAATACTTTGTTGCCAATGAGTGTCTTTCTAGTCTTTATTACTTTTTCAACTACCCGTATTTGCATTATTGTAACTTGGTCTGGGGTTGGTACCCATATGTGTAATATGGAGCCTTTGTTTTTGATGCGAAAGAAGGTGCTGCGCATTCTTAATGATGCTGATTATTTGGCACATACAAGGGGTCTCTTCTCGAAATCTAAAATTCTGAATGTTTTTGATCTTCATAAATTCATTTTGTGTACTTTTGTTAAAAATAGACTCAATAGTGATATACCACATCAGCTATCTGCCAATACTCGATCCTACAATGAACCTCTCCCAAGTAATAGGAAACTTACCCTTGCAAGGCGATCACCCTACTATAGAGGAGTCTTTCTGTTCAAGGAAATTCCTATCAATATCAAAATGTGAACTAGTCACCTTTTATTTAAAAATAAACTTAAGTCTTTTTATATTGAAAACTATGATAACTCTTTTTATTGGTAGCTTTTCATCCTTTCTTTCTTTCTTTCTGTCTTTCTTCATTTTTTATTTCCCTTCTTTCAACATCTGAATTGTATACATTGTAGAACTTTGAAATAATTATTTTGAATAAGATGTAGGGTCGGGAGGGGCGAATCTCGCGCAGCAGCACACGGGGCGAATCTTGCGCACCACATGTTTAAAGGGCTATGAATGTGCTAGCCCAATAACAAAAATAGTCATAGACCGGCTCAAATATGTAGTAACTCTGTATAAAATTAAAACAGCTTACAGGCATTTATTCATGGTTGAAATAAATCACATTTAAGACCATATGAAAAGTACCTAGTCGAAAATTCATTTTACCGAATTACCCTAAAAAATAAATTTGTCATAAAAAAATTTCTATCCCAGATAATGACCTGAAGTTTTTAGTGCATTATGATCATCGACTTAAGTTGCCTCAGTTAAAATTACAAGGTTCTAGACTTTTAAATTTTTTATTTAGCGGAGTTTTTCCGTGCGCAACTATTCGCCCCATCATATTTTGCATGGCGGGGCGAATATTGCGCACTATAGAAATTTATTTTTAGGCCATGAAACAGTTTTTAATGCTTAATATTACTCTCTCTATATATTTGTAATTTTTCACTTTCAACTAAAAACATACACATTCCACATATATTTCAGATAATAGGTCGAAATATGAAATTGTAAATCAGGGTGAATTTAAGGTTATTAATTAGTCTTTTCTGTGAAATTTATAGTTAAACATATCAAACATCACTATACATGTTTATCATTTGCTTTATTATTAAGTATAGTTATATAATCTTATTATTCGGTTCTTTTTAATAAAATCGAAAATATCAGGTCTAAAATGACAGGGTTAAACCATCGTTCAGGGAAACCCAACTCTGATATCATTATGCTTTTAAAAGTTGCAAATCGACATTGCACCATGTTGTGAATAGTAGCTTCATTGAGCTTGTCACTTTTGAGGATTGTCCTAGAAGTGGGAGTACTTGTTCGAATAAAGAAAATGGCTAAGAAGGTTTGTGCAATGTTGAAGACTCGAAGAAATACTTGAAAAAATTCGAAATATAGCTAAATACATGAATGTGATCCAGACTTCAATTAGAACCATCATCACGAAAGATCTTCAGTTGTCTTCCTACAAAATGAGAGAACACTAAGTCCTCACACTTCTTAAAAAGCAAAAGAGACTTGAGAGATTAAAGGTCCTTCTCAGAGAGCTTAAAGCGGACACGACAAGGTATGAAATAGATTTTTTTAACGAGAAACTCTTCATTATTGAAGCCAACCCAATTCAATATTCATGATCAGAAGATATCCAAGATTTCCCCTATCTCGAAAACTTGGGAGTCTCCTCTGATTTTCGTGGAGAACGGCCTAAGATCAATCCTCTTTTAACAGTATTGTGGTTCCAGCTATTGGATTGATGTTTATCATTTATCTTCCAACAAGATGGTGAACTATTTCACTACTTAAACAAGACACATGAGTGGTGATCACGTCAATTGCCAAGATTCTGTCGCAAAGAAATTTGGCGTCTTCAGCGCCATACTACGTTGGTACTATTGACAACGAAACTGATGATTTCATAGAAAAGGACGTAGCAGAGATCTTCTGGCGCAGAACCTGAACCGTTGGTCTTTGAAAAACACCAAAGGAATTAGGTGGGTCAACCTACCTTCTTGTAGGCAGACCAAAGAACTCTTCCTCTTTGAAAGAGAATGTCAAAAGCTATTGTTAATAACCCGATTGAAATTTCTTCTTATAACCTGGGAACATTTGGTCCTAAAACAGTAAAACAATAATACTTGCCGACGATCTGGTCTTCACCCAGAAACATGACCTCATAATATTGTTGTGGAATGTTCTACCTATTACAAGACTAGGGACACAACTCTGGATGAAATTTTACTACCTTCATAGTATCATTATACTCTCAAATTCTGATACATTTTTATCTTTCTTGAAAGAATTGAAAGACTGGAAGAGTTCAACGACTAACCTTTAGGTCTAGGGGATTCAGTACATATGGACCCTCTCTTGGCCTGGGTATCTTCCCGACCTTACAATGGCAAGTGAATATTCCACGTAACCTAATAGATGTACGAGAAACCCATTTGCTTCTATGTTCTTATTATCGTAATTTGAGAGACATAAAGTGAAAATATCTAAGTGTAACAGTATTTTGAATAACGTTTTAGATATGTATGCTAAATTGGTTATATATGCTATATTTGACATCTAAAAAGAATTATTCCTTTCATAGATTGCGTAAGGTTATCTTTTGGGCGACATATTTTTGTTTGTCATCTTGTTGCTCACATAACTCAAAAAGTCTTCGATCAAATTACTTTGAATTTGGTAAGCCGATCGATTGACTAATCTCCAGGAACCATCTGGTAAAATTTTGGGAGTTATCCGGTCAAAGCTCAAGGTCATTTATAACTCAATAATTCAAAAAGTTTTCAATCAATTTGTCTGAAATTTGATGGAACGATTGGTAAATATCTAGGAACGGTTTGGTTAGTTTTTGGAAGCGGTCAGGTTAAAGGTCAAGTTGACTTATAACGCAAAATGTATTAAATCAAAGTAACTGAAATTTGGTCGACGGTTGGTAATTATCCATGCAGGAACCAATTTATTAGATTTTGTGAGCAATCAGGTAAAAATAAAGGTCAAGGTCATTTATAACACAAAAGAATTCAACCAAATTGTCTGAAATTGGGCGGGACGATGCTTCAATATTCAGGAATCATTTGTTTATATTTTGGGAGTGAACAGGTTTAATGTCAAGGTCATTTGTAAGCGGTGGCAAAAGTATGCGCTCTATGAGTGCCCGTCATCTAGTTATTTATTATATTTATAGTTACATAATAAGTAAATATAATAGTGTCATACTTCAGATAAACTAATATTACAAGCATAAATTAATCCTGAATAGGAAGCAACAATCATGACGTCACACATACATTCTACAGGGTGGGGCGTAAGTTTGGAAGCAATTTTTCAAACATTAATATAATTCTTGAAAATAAGTTCCTAAGTAGGTGATAGGGTTTGAACTATAGTAGAGACACTACATTATGACGTGGCAGTGTTATTTTTTACAAAAATTTGGTCAATTCAAAAATGTCAGACAAAAGAGAAGCCATTATTGCTCTACACCGTGCCGGGAAGTCAGATTTCGTCATTTCAAAGACTCTCTCAATAGCGAGATCGACTGTTTGGAAGTGTGTGAAGCGTGTTAATGGGAGAGGAGACTTGACTGATCGTCCAAGAAGCGGTAGACCACGCTCACAACGCACCAAACAACTGATAAAATGTGCCCGAGAGAAGATCAGGAGGAACCCGAAAAGGTCAATACGATTGTTAGCCAAAACAGCTAATGTGAGTCCGAGAACAATGAGAAGAGTTTTCAAAGAAGACCTAAAGATGTCCTCTTTCACCCTCCAAAAGAGACAGACTCTGTCAGAAGCTGTAAAGAAAAAGAGATTGAAGAGAAGCAAAGCACTTCTGAGAGAATTGAAGTCTGGCACGGCTGGTGAAATTGTTTGGTCTGACGAAAAAAATTTAACAGTGGAAATGGCTCACAACCGGAGGAATGACAGAATAATTGGTAAAAGTGCAAAAGACATCCCATACAACCAAAAAACTGTCCACAGAACCATGAAACCTGCTTCAGTAATGGTCTGGGCCGCCGTTTCAGAAACTTGGTGATCTTTAATTTTTGTGGAACAAGGCGCCAAAATCAATGCTAAATGTTATATTGAGAATATTTTGACGCCAGTGTTGGAGTCATTTCGGTAATCATTTTCGGTAATGACATTTCGGATCATTTCGGTAATGACACTCTATGGACATTTCAGCAAGACGGCGCGACTTCACATACTGCAAATGTCACTCAAAACTGGTGCCATGACCATCTTCCACGGTTTTGGTCCAAAGAAATGTGGACTCCCTGCTCCCCAGATGTTAATCCTATGGAATTTTCGGTATAGTCCATTCTTGAATCAAAGGCCTGTGGTAAATTCCTTCGCAGTGTGGATGATTTAAAGCGTTCGCTCCAGAGATCTTGGAAGGAGATTTCACAAGAACAGTTGCGTGCCGCAGTAGGAGGAGTTCGGAGGAGATTTGAGGCTGTTATTAAAAACAAGGGGGGAAATTTTGAATAAATTTATGATTTTTGAATTCTTAAAACCCATATGTAATAATACATAACTGTAAATTATTAAATATATTTTTCGTTGGATTATAATATGCACTTTCATTTGCTTCCAAACTTACGCCCCACCCTGTACAAACTTGACGTAAACAGGTCGAAAAAAGTTTGTCTCAAGTTTTGAATTTGAATCATATGATTGTTTATGCTTTTAAACACATTGGAATTATTTTTATAGTAAGTATATAGACACTCAATAGTGCTATTTTTAACTATGGAAAGGAATTAAAGGGTGCGCAGATATTCGCCCCTCTCGCGCGCAAGAATCGCCCCATCAAGGACAATTTCAATTGCGCACTACTTTCGTCAATAACTCAGATTATACAAATGCTAATTTTTTGTCCTTTGGATGGTGTATAAAAAACCTTATTGCGGTTCTTCATGTCAAATATTATTAGTCTATCTGCAAAAACTAAGTTGAAAAACCCAAAAGTTTTTAGTGCGCAAGGTTCGCCCCTCCCGACCCTACCTACTTATTTTTAACTCGTAAATTTCTTTTTATTATTTTGCCTGAAAGTATACTTACTATTATATAGGCTTGTGTTTCTTGTATTTTATTTTTTCACAATAAATATTATCATTATCATTTTCTTAGATGCAACATATGTCAGGTGTGCTTGACTGTACATCACATATTCATGGATTGTCCAGACTTCCTCAATGAGACTTTGATTTCAGGAACAAACAATAATGAATTTCCTTAGTTACTTTAGGGTGGACATTTATGCCGATTTGTCGTTGAAATTAACTTACTACTGAATGAATTATAACGAAGTGATATCCAATACTAACTGACATGGGACACTCTCTTGAAAGCAAGTGTGATACTATATAGGGTATATATATAATATTATTATATATTATTAAAGTTTCATATATATTAATATATGCCATGACTGGACATCAACTTCAGAAAACTGATGGCAATTTTACTATACGAAAAAAAATGTTCACTATATAAGCAACTTTCTTATTCAGTTAAAAATAATATAAATAATAGAATAATGTTTAAAAAAATTCAATAATATTAGAAATATTTCAATACTATTTTAAAAAAAATCTAAATTGGTTATTCTAAACAGATTACAGAAATGTTGTTTTCAAAATAAATTTATGATATAGTGAAAACAGTTTAGATATAAATTGATTTATTAGTTCAAAAGTAATTAGCAGTAAATAATGATTAACATATAACTCACCACACGCAGAGATAATAATTCATTTTTTTCAGATTTAAGCAGGTTACCTGTGTCATATTAATTTCCCTGTCCAAAGGTAACTATAATGTGCGGTGTTTGTCTAACTAATTTAGCCTGTGCACGTATCACATGGCCTCGTCTGCATATTCTTGCATGAAAGCTCTTTAAGATGAAATTACCTTCGTAAAAGCATGAACTGTCATGATGAGACACTTTTAAACACTTAATTTGCATATTTAGGCTCAAATTTCACGTTGATAGTCTCCCTGTTTGTTTTTATTTTAATTTTCTCAATTTATTTAATTATATTAATGTTCGGTTTCTAAATAATTTCTAACTTGAACGAAAGTATGGTGCATGGGTAGAATCAAAGAGTATATTTGGAAACTATTTAATCTTAAACAACCTATCATAGATTTTTCTGACCACGAGTCATATAGGTTTTAAGGGTTCTGATACCTTTCAGAAAAGCCAAAAGTCAAAAAATAGTCGAAAACAATTTTATTCACATCAAACCCACCTACAAGCATTTAAAATACCTTGTGTAAATATTAAAGTCGTAGCTTGTCTATAGCGCGTACAATGAGGGTGGAAGGAGGAGGAGTAGCTAGAAACGCATCTGCCCTTCCACATACCAGAGGGGTGTGGAAATTGAATTGGGGATTATTTGGTGGAAATTAACCACCCCTGTTCTCAAAGCTCCAATAAGAATTCACTGACTAAGTTACAGAACCTTCTAGAGCGAGGTGAGCTGATGGTAGAGATGTTTCAGTCTCTCCTGAAAACTTATGTATTAGGATGATTGACGCTCAATATCTCAATATTTTTTTGTTGTAGATGTGGCAAGGCATGTTTGAAGGAGAAAGAGGTGTTTTGTAAAATAACATTGAGTTATTTTAAATATTTTGATTACAAAGAAATAAAGCTAAAGGATTTTGAAAATATGCTAAAAATAGGGCTTTCTAATATCTTTTTTTTTTCAAATATGACTTCTAAAAGAAACTTCCAATTTCAGATATCTCAATGTTATATCCTCTATCAATTGAATTCTGTTTCGTCTCACTAAGTGAATATATGAAGCAATACGATACCCCTACGATATTCGTTTTCCACTTAAAAAACTCGTTTCTTATAGGCTGTGACCGAATTTTAATATGAACAAAACAATTTATTTTGTTCTGTTCCAATCCGAATATGCTTAAATCAAAGTGTCGATTTACACGAAATATTGAAATAATTCCAATCCAAAATGAATTCATTGAGTGACGTCATAAATCATAGAGATTCAGGAATAATAATTTATAAATTCCTTTTACCTCGAATTAATATTATTGCAATTTTCAGTATTTCATCCAAACAAATAAAACTATACTATTCGGTATTCTTTTGAGAGTTCGAATGATTTTTCTGGCTTTTGCGCTCTTGGTCATCCGAATTTAGCACATCCATTCTCAGGAAAACCAATAATGTATTGGCTTTTGTAGGACTACATAATCGAATCCATGCACTCGGATTTCATCGTCCAGAAATCAGTGATATTTGTTGTTTGAAGAGAGTTCTATGAATGTTATTGAAGTTCATTCAATTGAAAACTGAAGTTGAATGTTATGTTGCATTGAGGAATATTTAAAAAAAAGCGTGAGAATTGATTTCTACCGGTGATGAACATATTCGTTTTCTACTAAAAAAAAAACTTTTTTTTATTGGCTCTAGCCAAAAATTTAGAAAATAAAATATATCTTTCTAAGATAATCTTCAAAGTTATATATTTCCTCTCTCCCCCTATTTTCAAACATGTGCTACAATTTATCATCGAGTTATTCATTTTAAGTCTCGCTTTTAGGCGTAGCGTCATGCCGTCTGAAAATAGCAGCATTGTTTGTGACGGTGATAGTGGCTGTCAGTGAATAAATCTGAGTGCAGACTAACAGTACTTCAATTATCGCACTAAAATGGCTCTATTGTACATGCCCCAATAACTTCGTAGCTGGAGCTTCAACTCTTCTGTCATTCATTCTCTTGCAGGCTTGTGCACAATTTTAACATCAGCTGTTTTTGAACGATATAACGGTGGATATGTTCTGTCAATTCACGATTATTGTTATAGACAATATACTGGCGGATGTGCTATACAATATACGTACTCATATAATATATATTTAGTATGAAATAAAAATTGGTATAGTGATAAACAATTCTCCAATAAATATATTTCGCATAGGCTACTTACATGACTTTTGAGACTTTGGAGTGATTATAAATTTTCGATTATGATATGATATCCTTCTCTTCCTTGATAGTCAATAGGAAGTAGCTTATATATGTACCCTGATGTTTGAAAACACTGATGTGGTTGATATTTATATATAGTTATTGTATATCAAGAATATTTCACATTGTCAAGAATATTTCAAATATGTGTAAATAAAACTATCAACTTCAAAATATATTTACTTTCAACGAAGTTGATATTAGAAATGAAGGATTCATTTCTGTATACGATATTTTCATCACAAATTATTTCATGTATCAATAATGAGATTGAAAATGATTTAAAGTATTGAACCTTATGCTCGACTGTATCATGGTTTCTTTTTCAACTTTTAATAATATAAACTGGTATTTAAGTAATAGAACAATCACAATTATAAAGAAGACTTACTTTGGATTATCTAGGAGATAAAAGTGGTATCACTCTGATAAAGTACTTATATTTATATCCTGTACACTTGGTTTCCAATTCATCAAATGGCTAAGAGAAAAAGACTAACTCGCGGATTACTGTAATCGGTACTGAAGTGGAATTTAATTAAAATTAATGGAACTGAATTAGCTGGAGGACTGCATGAGCTCTATCCTATAAAAATATCATTTTGTGCTGCTCTTTTATATGATGTAAATTATATTATGTAAAGTACCATTAAAAGGTTAGATATTATCATCATTAGCACAGTTAATAGAAGTGAGGAGAAAATACAGTATATTATATTTTCAGCTAGAGTATTTCATACTATTTTGTGACTATTTTATTGAGAAAAATATCTTTCTTATTCGATTAATTTAGTTTAAATTATCTGTGAAGTTTAATCTATTTTATAGGGGTAATTTAATTAGGTATAACATTTCAATTTTGAAGTTTTTTTGAATGGTCAAGGCTTTCGAGTAGTAAAATTCATCGTCAGGAACTGGAAACGATAAGCCTGGACCAAACGATGAATTTTATGACTGATATTCATATGATGGAAGCCTCTCTTCATTATAAGCTCTCTATCTATGTTTTATTATAAATTTAATCTAATTTAATTTTCGGGTATAAAATTTTTTCCCAAAGGACATGAAGTGAAGAAGACCTCGTACAGAGTGACACGAAAAAGAGGGATGAAAGTAAACGCTTATAACTCGAAAAGTAGAACACTTAGAGAGATGAAATAAAAACAGCAGATAGAGTATATCTTCAAGATTTATTTAATTTATAACAAATGCTCAAAATGAGCTCCCTGCTGCTCTATACACAAATTTATACGTTTATCAAAATTCGCTATCACCGCACCCAGGATATCTTGATTCATTGATGAAATAATTTTTTAGAGAGTATCCTTCAGGTTTTCAATAGTATCTGGCTATCCTCAGAAAACATTCTCGTTTACTAACCCCTAAAGAAAAAAATTCAAAGAAGTCAGACCGGGAGACCATAAGATGAGAGATGTTGTGGGTACAACAACGACTTGTTGGCCAATTTTGTTCTGGCAATTAGTTCTGATTTGTTGTTTCGTCTTGTTGAAAGCAACGGTCAGGGTGGATGTCGACAGTTTAAATTATGTTTAATATTTCAATATATTTACTGTGCGTGCATTTTCGTCAGAATCTTAGAAAAATTTGGGCTAAAATCTCGGCTAGAACTTAGGCCGCACCAGATGGATACCTTAGGCGAGTGTAGAGGTTTCTCGAAAATTCTGTCGGGTTTTGTTGGTTTCCACATGCGGAAATTTTGAGCATTTGTTATAGACTCAATAAATCTTGATGATATACTCTATCTTGTGGTTTTTATTTCATTGTTTTTTTTTTGTGTCACGCTGTAGAAGAGGGGATAGTGAAAGTATACTCCATGCCCTAGGTTGATTACTCGGCTACCACAGGTAACCGTGTCGACCCAGTGCATGGATGGCAAGAATAGACACCCATGGATAAGAGACTTACACAGTCAGTCTGCTTACCCTTGGATAAGAGACTTGCACAGTCAGTCTGCTTACCCTTGGATAAGAGACTTGCACAGTCAGTCTGCTTACCCTTGGATAAGAGACTTACACAGTCAGTCTGCTTACCCTTGGATAAGAGACTTACACAGTCAGTCTGCTTAGTCATGGATAAGAACACAGTCAGTCTGCTTACCCATGCACACAAAGAAAGGTTTTGTTGATACATCCTAAAAAAGTAGGTTTTTGGTTGTTTTAACAAAATATATTAGTCAGCTATAAGCCATCAAAATAATTTTGTTATAGTAAATATATTTTTTTGTTAATTTTTTGTGATAGTTACACTAAAAAATTTAAGGTAACAGTAACAAGAGCTTATTAGTTATAGTAACATTACAATATTGTTACTTCAAAAAATGTATTCTGTTATTCCAACAAAAAGTATATTTAAAGCAACACAATTAGTTTTTTGTAGCAACACAATTATCTTGTTATTTTAACTGAAACCGTTTGGTTAAAAAAAGAATTATGCTGTTTTAATTACCATTTCTCACTTTATAGCATATAGTGTTAATGTAAATTTCACTATATATCAATTATTTCAATGTTACATGCTTTTGTACACAAATTAAATGGGAATAAATGAACATAGAAATGAATTGATGTATTCGGGACCCGAACTGACGATCTGCAATCTACAGTCAGCGACGCTAACTTCTCAGCCATCCTGGACATTGTAGAAGTAGGATTGGAATGGACTATAAGCATTATGATAACACGCATGCCTTTTAAAAATTTATTTTAAATAAATATTATTTAATATTCTATTGATTTAGTATCTTTTCTTTTTCATTATAAATGGCAATTACAATAAAGAAATGGGAGAAAAATATTATTTCTGACAATATATTATTGTTAATAATAAAAAATATCTCAAACAAAAATATAATGTTATTGTGGCAAATTATTATTTATAAAGACAAAGGTATTTTGTTAACCAATAATGTTACATTTTAACAAAATATTTCCAGTTAGTAAGTACTACAATAATATTTTGTTAAAATTTAAAAAAAATTAACAAAAGTTTATTGCTATCATAGCAATATTTAAGTCAATATGAACAAAAATTTTTTAGTAACTTTAACAATCTTCCATTCCAAAAATTGTACAGTTAACTTAAAGAATTTTTTTGTTGTAGTGAAGAAATCTTTGAACAATATGTTATTGTTGATTTAACTCAATTGATGGTTAACATAACAAAATTTTCCCATTATCATAACCAAATGTTATCGACAAAATACGTTTTGTTAATTTAACAAAACCGTTCTCTGTGTGCATGGATAAGAGAACTACACAGTCAGTCTGCTTACCCATGGATAAGAGACCTACACAGTCAGTCTGCTTACCCATGGATAAGAGACCTACACAGTCAGTCTGCTTACTCATGGATAAGAGACTTACACAGTCAGTCTGCTTACCCATGGATAAGAGACCTACACAGTCAGTCTGCTTACCCATGGATAAGAGACCTACACAGTCAGTCTGCTTACTCATGGATAAGAGACTTACACAGTCAGTCTGCTTACCCATGGATGTAGCAAGAGGAAATGAGAGGAAGAAATTGAGGTAAAATAAAAAGGAAAGTTGCAAGGAAAAGGGTGCCAAACAAACCAAAACCTAAAACCTACATTGGAGCAAAAAGAAGACAGACCTAGAGGTAGCCTTGGAACAATGAAGTATCGGCAGTAATTTTTCTTTAACCGCTAGTTTGATAATCAGTTTCCCTGTCCCCTTTATTATATAGTTTAACCTTATAAGGGGACCGCCCCCAAAATTTTGAAAAAAATTTATTATTGAAGTTATGGTTCTGAAACTTTGTATGTATATATAAAATTGAAATATCTATCGTTTTTGTTCGTGACATTTTTTCGATTAGACCCATAGAAAACGAGTTATTCGAATTTCGAACAAACTTCGAACCATTTTCGAAAACCTAGTCTTTTTTTTTGTTGAGGCTAGAGCATTGCGGTTTTTTGCATTCGATTCTCCATACTGATATCTACAATATGATTTTCTTCGATTTTTGATTTTCGAATGGGTTTTCTAAATTTCGACTTTTTCATAAAAAGTAAACCAAAATTTTGAAAAAACAATTTTGTAGGGAAAAAATTTTCTACAACAAATTCGAAAATCAAAAATCGAAGACCATCATATTGTAGATATCATTATGGAGTATCGAATGCAAAAAACCGCAATGCTCTAGCTTCAACAAAAAAACAGAAAATGAGGTTTGAATTACAAGATTTGTAGACGTTAGAATTAGTAGGAATTTCCTTTCAAAGTTTGATGATCTGACACGCAGCATTAATCCACTTCGAAGGTTGGGGGACAACTGAGCAATCTTTCCTTGCATTCATTGGTGTCGGCGTTATCTAGGGGTAGGTTAGATACCAGATATAGCGAGATAATTAATTATTACGAATTATAATTGGCTGAGAGATGGTTTTTAGAGTACATATTGACACCCTACCCCCCCCCCCCCTTTTCCCTTTCTCCCTCTCCCCAGGGGGGTTAGAGTTATACGATACGTCTGGTATTTTGCACACACTATAAGAAGGTTATAAAGCAACTGTTTACACAATAAAAATAGAAGATAAAATTTTGAGATTTCTTCGGGGGCGGTCCCCTTACCCATGGATAAGAGACCTACACAATCAGACTGCTTACTCATGGATAAGGGACCTACACAGTCAGTCTGCTTACCCATGTAAAAGAGACTAACACAGTCAGTCTGCTTACCCATGGATAAGAGACCTACACAATCAGTCTGCTTACTCATGGATAAGAGACCTACACAGTCAATCTGCTTACCCATGGATAAGAGACCTACACAGTCAGTCTGCTTACCCATGGATAAGAGACCTACACAGTCAGTCTGCTTACCCATGTAAAAGAGACTAACACAGTCAGTCTGCTTACCCATGGATAAGAGACCTACACAATCAGTCTGCTTACTCATGGATAAGAGACCTACACAGTCAGTCTGCTTACCCATGGATAAGAGACCTACACAATCAGTCTCCTTACCCATGGATAAGAGACTTACACAGTCAGTCTGCTTACCCATGGATGTAGCAAGAGGAAATGAGAGGAAGAAATTGAGGTAAAATAAAAAGGAAAGTTGCAAGGAAAAGGGTGCCAAACAAACCAAAACCTAAAACCTACATTGGAGCAAAAAGAAGACCGACCTAGAGGTAGCCTTGGAACAATGAAGTATCGGCAGTAATTTTTCTTTAACCGCTAGTTTGATAATCAGTTTCCCTGTCCCCTTTATTATATAGTTTAACCTTATAATTCATAAATTAATTTGAAATTTCATATAAAATATTATATTCTATATGTGACAAGCTATTGCTGGCAATTTTTTTTTCTCCTAGAGCTAAATCTACTTTTCAACTTCTGTCTGTATTCATCCAGAGAAGGTCAATGATACTCAAGCAATAAATATCGGTGAGTTGAAGAAATAAATCCGTCAATAATTTTCAGAAGCAACCTTGGAAAGTTTCATAACAGTATAGTTCCACTCTAAACCCGTCTATATTTAGTCATCCAAAACAATGGCCAACAAACTGCAGTATAATATATAGTATTATATACCAAGAGAAATATAAACCTAAATAATAAAATTCTTGAATCTTGCTATTGTTCCAAACCAACCAAATTCAAATGGAACCAATATTAAAGAAGTTATTAATGTTTAGATTGTGAAACACTACGATAATAAATTCAGTAATATTGAACAATTTGAATGGTTCTGTTTATATAATTTCTATAGGATACAGTTCTATATTTGAACTTTATAATACTATGTTCCAAATCGTTGTGAATGATCTGTCCGTAATTAACTGCAGAAATTAGTAATTTCTATTCGAATTAGAATTTCTGTCTGATCCAAAAACACATTCATTAAGCTAATGATAACATCCATGTTTTATATTTTACTGCAACCGGTAAATATTGCTGATTCATTTCGTATTATTAGACTGAATAAATCTTGTGCATCTGAATAGAAGCTGATAAAACTAATTTCAATGAATGATTAAAATTAAAACATATATCTATGCTTTTATATTTTCAATTCCGGATGAGTTCCCTTTAAGTAAATGCAAAATATATCTTAAATAAATATAGAAAATTGAAATAAAACAGAAAATACAATAGCAGTTGATTAAATGCAATAAAAAATTACCAGATAACTTAATCCACAAATCACATGTATATTGAAACGAGAAGCAATGTTAGTGAGGGTATTCGGATACTATCAACTATGATAAATAAAATAAATACAATTTAAATAAAATAAATACAATTTAAATAAAATAAATACAATTTAAATATAATAAATATAATTTAAATAAAATAAATACAATATAAATAAAATAAATATACAATTTGAATTTAAAAATAAATAAATAAAATTTAGCAATAACAATTAGAAATAACTAATTAATCTATTCATTCAAATTCAAGATTTTTATGTAAATTGTAACCAAAATCAATTAATAAATATAAATACAACTTTTTTTTATTTTGTTGTACTCTTGACTAATAATAACGGTTTAATTCCTTTTTGGAAACCAATATAAATTGGAAAGTGTATAGTAAGTAAAACAATAAAAAAAAAATGACTATTCTTCTTCTAATAATATGCTTTACAATATATAATTAATCAATATCAAAATATTGAATATTCATTATCAATATTCATCATTGAATACTTATTATCAATATTCATTATTGAATACTTATTATCAATAATAACACGTGCAAAGATGTATCCATATTCGATAATTAACAAAATCCTGTTATATTTTCACATTAAATTTGAAGTGTCAATTTTTTATCAATATATTTTATCTTACACACCCATTAAAATGTATTTAATGTTCATTTTCTTGATTTTCTTACTGCCAAAGTATTATTAAATCTTTCCATTAATGATAATGTATATATTAGATGCAAAGTACCAATTGATTAATACCTTTAATTAAGCATTATATCTAATCTCCCCATTATATGATGCATTAGATACATTATACTAAATCTCTCCATTATAATGCATAAGATGCATTATACTAAACCTCTCCATTATATAATACATTAGATGCATTATACTAAATCTCTCCATTATAATGCATTAGATGCATTATACTAAATCTCTCCATTATAATGCATTAGATGCATAACATCGATGATTTTAAGCTAAGTATCTAATCAGAAGAAGGAATTCTTCTTCAGTCCTGCGAGTCACGTATTGAGGGTTGATGATTAAACACGAACAGGGATTAAGTCACGCAGAATTGGAAGTCTGTAAGTCCGTGAGATTAATTTAATCCTATTTGTACTCTAATAACACAGGCAAAGGCATTGTGTAAACACAGGAATTACAACTAATGCATTTTATTGTGGTTTTGGAAAAGAAACACTGGGTAATTTTTAATTCTGAAATTCTCTGGTATATGCATATGCCTTGACAAAAGTTGATTTCAATTTTAAAATATTCTATAATTTTCCAAAGATAAAGTTAATATAAACTCTCTTTAAGCCATTTTCCCAACGTATAATTCAACCATTTTTATTCGATATTCCGAGATTATTTGATAAGAAATCTGAAGTAAATTTAAAGCTGTGTATTACATAACGACAAATATAAAAAGTAAATATCGACTTGTGGCATAGAAAGCAACAATAAACTTGCTAAAATAGTGTCCCATGAAAGCTAGGGCAGGCTAATAAGCAAGCTAGGCAATGTATGGCTGGTGATACGTATAATACCAATGCCACATTCATAGGCCATAGTTAGCTAATTTAGACCTCTAATGCAACCTAAGCCATGCAGATGATATCAGTAACTCCTTTGCTTGGTCTCTCATTTTGGTTCTCCAGAGGACCATTCAGTGCAATCATATGGGCCTCTGTCCTTTGATTAGTCTCACCATTACGGCGCCAGATGAATAAACTTAACGCAATATCTCGCGAGAAGAGCTTGCGTTTCCTAGCGGGCGAGAGCGAGACAATGCTCCAGTGTTTTATTTATGCTGTTAGGATACAACCAATGTCTGGGAAGAATATTCGTCTGGTAATTGAATGGATTATTTGAGAGCTTAAAATGAATTATGATATAGAACGTTAATGCAGTTATGATTAATATTAGCTCATTATATTATGTAATTATAAGATTTATTACAATGGTTAATCACTCATTCGTTAATGCTCTTATCTTTGTTTAATCAAGTTTTATTTACAATTTATGTATTTATAGTATGCTCTCATATAAGATGAATATAAAATCATATTCATTGGAATATTCATTAAATATAAAATAAGAAATAAACTTTTATTAATTTCAAGGAATTTAATCAAACTAATTTGGGAAAAAAAATCAATTTTTCAATTTTAGACTATAGCCTGATAAATATATTTTTCAATATATACTAATTTTCACAATAGAAAAAGGAAAAAAAAACGAAAACAATGTGCAGTTCTAATTTCGTTGAATGTTTGGATATTCCAATTATATAATATCTTATAGAAATTATCAAATATATTAATTTCGAAAGAGCAAACATAGTTATTCATAACTGTTTGTAAAGTAATAAAAATATTATAACGTCTTTAATTACAAACATTCAAAATGAAAGAACATATTCCGAAAATTGTTATATTCCAAAAAAATTTAAACCTACCCATGGAACCAAATTTATCAAAAATCAATTTTCGTTTTAGGTTATTTGAAATTGAAAATATTTACTTTTAATAATTTAAAAAGATCAAAAATAATTATTATAGTGATTTTCACGATAGATATTTACTACATATTAAATAATCATTAGAAAAAAATCGTTTGAAACTGTGCAATTAAACCTCAATTTTATAGTACATTAATTTTCTATTCTTATGTCAATTCATAGACACTGAAATTACATTTATTGAAATTTGGACTCTGTCTCTATCGGAGAATTGTACTGAAAAATGGTAGTCAATATCTGAGGCAGACTTCATAAAAGCCAGTCACAATCAGTCTGTATTTGCAGAGCCCAATAAATGGCAGAGTTTGTGAAGAGCTGTCCTTCATTTCTTTTTGAACTAAACTTTCAAAGCTTATATATAAGTCAGTTATTTCTTCTTCTAGAAGCAAAAGATCCAGTATTTATCTAAAATTTCTTTACGGATAATTCTATTTTATTAGATGATGTAGACGACCTTTGATACTCTATTTTGTAATGCAATATTTTATAGTATAATGCGCTATGCTGTAATTTGTGTTATTTATTTACTATCCTGTAATATATTGTATCTATTTTATAGAGAGGGTAAATAAACAATAGCCGATAGGAGCCAGCAATCAATAGCAAGATACAAAAAGATGTTACATTTTTCCTATAAGAAGGATTTACCCAGTGAACCGTGGCATTCAAACTAAAAATCTTTCAGTAAATTAAGCTTTCTGATACTCCCTCATTTTGGCTATAGTTTAAATACAATAATACCATTTGTATAATAATTTCATGGTTTCCTCTAGAACAAGTATATTGTCACCGACTGATGTTGGGTGACTCTGCTCATGGATCAACTTCATGTATGACTGCTTCTTCCAGTCCCTTGTATTATTTTAAATTTGAAGTCAGCGATTTGATCTTTGGTTCTAAAGCAAGCTTTAGATTAAATTAATTTATCAGTAAATAGTGTGCACCCTAGACAGAAAATAAAGAAAATATAGAGTAATCATGAAATTGTTACTAAAATAATAAGATATCATACATATTTAGGAAAATACTTCGGTTAGTTTCAAATCTACAGTAGACCTCAACTAAAAATAACTAGGTTGTTAGCATATTTTATTACAATATAAATTTTCGTATATTCTTTATATCTTGATGAATTATGCTCTAGTCTATATTGTAAGTACAATTATTATTACAGCCTTGTTTTCTACTTGGTGTTAACTTCAAGAGTGCTCATCTCTTGAATTTCTAGCATTGTATTTGATCACTATGACAACTATAATGATTGTATTTTAAAAGATGATATTACAGATGTTACGGTGAAGTTACAGGTTACAGATGTTAGCTACAGATGATGAAGGAGTGACCAGCTTCGAGATTGATTTAAACCTACCTACAGGATTACACTCACGATTTTTTTGTAACCAAACATTCCCCAAAGCCTTACCGGGAATGTTGAATTTAGGTAGAAATGTTGAATGATCATTATTCTACAGCCAGGTCTCTAAAAGTAGGTTAAAACAATAATTGCTTTCCATTAAAACTTAATTTCTAAGTAGGTTAGATGATATAGCGTCACGTTTGTAACTTCTATGTCAAGTAGCCAGTATATGACGTATTATTTTTATTCCAGGGATATAATAATGACATTGCCTGTAGAAATTTTAGGAACCTTTTTAAATAATCCATGATACAACTTAAATATATCTCTTGGTGTGAATAGTAATTCAAGTTGATGTAGATTTAATCACAGATATTTTATTTAACATACATTCGATAAGTTGCGTTCTAATTCATCCATTGAAATTCAAACATTAATTCGCGCTAAATCTTATCTTTTTAATAGTCGACTAAATTCTAAGGAAAAACACAGACTCCATTTCCGTCACTGCAGGATAAAAATTTGGTTTACTGAATATTCGCATGAAATAAAATTTCAATTTCGGAACGATTAAATTAGGTAGGAAAAGTGAAAAAAGTTAATGGATTTCATTCCAGTCGGAATGAAATGAGTCCGTTTGTTGCCGGTAATATGATTTCTCTGTTTATTTGACGTTGAGGTAATTTCGTTATGGGAATCTGAAACAATTTACTCTTCATTTAAGAATAAACAATTTAATAATATACACTTTTAATTTAAGAGTAGTGAGCACTTTAAAGAGTGAACAATTATAGTTTCATAAAATGTTATCATGTAAATAAATAAAGAAACAGGTTAAATTTTATTCTACATTTTGATATTTATATTTATTTAAACAAGATGCATATTAAATACTTCATAAACTTATAATATTTTACTGAATTTAACTTAATTTTATATTTAAATTCCTTGCCTTGAAGCTATTTATGATACTTTAAATTATTCGGATATTTTGCTCTGATCAACTGTATAAAATAATTAATTATTTTACAGAGAAATCCAATGGTGATATGAATAATGAATATCCCTATTTCTATCATTGAAGTGTACTATACCCAGAAGGAAAGCAATGGTGGGGACATAGAAGATCAAACCAGGGTGCCACATAATCTTCAATATGTCCACCGTAACTTCTGACAATATAAATCACCAATATGGGATTCATTTGACAGTTTATTAACTGTTGGAATGTATATTTGGATATTCTATTTATAGTAAATCTCATCTGTCAGAAATACCACAGCATTCATATTTTATTTCAATAAAAAGCGCCGCGTGGAAATTTCTCTTCTCTGCCATTCTTCATTATAAAACATTTATGATAATAAAGAATTTACATTTAATATTTAAATATTTATTAATAAAATATTTAATAATAAAACATTTAATAATAAAACATTTATAATAAAACATTTAATAGTAAAACATTTATAATAATAAAACAGTTATAATAATAAAACATTTATTTCTATAATATTTATTAATAAAACATTTAATAATAATTTTTTTAATAATACTACATTTAAAAATAATACATTTAATAATAAAACATTTAATAATATACATTTCATAAAAACAAATTTATAATAATTATTTAATACGAAAACATTTAATAATTAATAATAAAAAATTGATAATGAAATATTAAATAAAACAGTTACTATAATTAAATTCCTTTCTCTTTGTACACAATAACACATTTTCCAATTGAATTAGAGTTAGAGTATAGCTAGGTACCGATATCTCTTTACCAATAATGTCTCATTTCTCTTATGTTTTACACTGTTACCAAATAGACGGGAAAAATGTAACTCAATTAGAGGCACCACAAGGAGGGGCAAACTATAATGTTATTTATAATCTTTCACTCTCCTGCCATTAACTTTTAATTTAATCTTTTTAAGCTGTCGAACTTTCACTTTTTAATTTCTTACACTTGAACCTTTAACTTCCAATTAAATCTTTCACACTAATTTCCTTTTACTTTTACTCTCTATAGCTTTCGAAGTAATTTCTTTTAATTTGTAATCCTTCGAACCGGTAATCAGTCAGTTTCACATCTTCGGTCATATAAGAAAAAACGATATAGTAATTGTTATTTTATTTTTATTTTAGTTGGTATCCATGATACCTGCAGGTATCATGGATACCAACTAAAATAAAAATAAAATAACAATTATTATATCGTTTTTTCTTATATGACCAAAGATGTGAAATTGACCGATAATTCGAAATTTACCCTAGTGCTAATAGTTATTTTCTTTTTACAGTATTTAAGCATTGATTGTTTTATATTTATTTTTTATTTTTCTGAGCGTACATGCTAAACTCCATTAATGTAACGCAATTTCAAAGTATATATTCATTTTAATAAAAATATTAATCATTATATTTTTTCTCTACCTGTATGTAATTATCCTATGTACATATAATTAATATCCCTTAATTACTATGAATAATTATTAATACTTTATTTCCAGCCATTAACTTTTTTCTCAGCAGATCATTAAAATGATAATTAATATATTCTACATTTTCTAAGAAAATGATATAATTATGTACTGTAAAACCATTTATTTCTTGAAGAGACCCTATATTGCAATCAGAATAATGTATTTACTAATCAATAAAACTTACATTGTATCAGCTGAGAAAATAATCATCAGTTTTGTAAGGTTTCTTCCCAATCAGCCAATCTCAGAAATAACATTCGATATTGCCAACATTGATTTTGTTTTGAAATTCATCGATCGCTATTTTCATAATAGGCATTTTTTTGAATTGTTGATTAGAAAATTTTATTACTTGACTGTTCCAATCATGAATTTATATACTAGTATGACTTTTAAAACTAGTATGACTTTTAAAACTGGTATAACTTTTAAAACTAGTATGACTTTTAAAACTGGTATAACTTTTAAAACTAGTATGACTTTTAAAACTAGTATGACTTTTAAAACTAGTATGACTTTTAAAACTAGTATGATTTTTAAACTAGTATAACTTTTAAAACTAGTATGACTTTTGAAACTAGTATGACTTTTAAAACTAGTATGACTTTTAAAACTAGTATGACTTTTAAAACTAGTATGACTTTTAAACTAGTATAACTTTTAAAACTAGTATGACTTTTAAAACTAGTATGACTTTTAAAACTAGTATGATTTTTAAACTAGTATAACTTTTAAAACTAGTATGACTTTTAAAACTAGTATAACTTTTAAAACTAGTATAACTTTTAAAACTAGTATGACTTTTAAAACTAGTATGACTTTTAAAACTAGTATGACTTTTAAAACTAGTATGACTTTTAAACTAGTATGACTTTTAAAACTAGTATGACTTTTAAAACTAGTATAACTTTTAAAACTAGTATGACTTTTGAAAATAGTATGACTTTTAAAACTAGTATGACTTTTAAAACTAGTATGACTTTTAAAACTAGTATGACTTTTAAACTAGTATGACTTTTAAAACTAGTATGACTTTTGAAACTATTATGACTTTTAAAACAAGTATGACTTTTGATACTAGTATGACTTTTAAAACTAGTATGACTTTTAAAACTAGTATGACTTTTAAACTAGTATGACTTTTAAAACTAGTATGACTTTTAAAACTAGTATGACTTTTAAAACTAGTATGACTTTTAAACTAGTATGACTTTTAAAACTAGTATTGCTTTTGAAACTATTATGACTTTTAAAACAAGTATGACTTTTGATACTAGTATGACTTTTAAAACTAGTATGACTTTTAAAACTAGTATGACTTTTAAACTAGTATGATTTTAAAACTAGTATGACTTTTAAAACAAGTATGACTTTTGATACTAGTATGACTTTTAAAACTAGTATGACTTTTGAAACTAGTATGACTTTTAAAACTAGTATGACTTTTAAAACTAGTATGACTTTTGAAACTAGTATGACTTTTGAAACTAGTATGACTTTTAAAACTAGTATGACTTTTAAAACTAGTATGACTTTTAAAACTAGTATGACTTTTAAAACTAGTATGACTTTTAAAACTAGTATGATTTTTAAACTAGTATAACTTTTAAAACTAGTATGACTTTTGAAACTAGTATGACTTTTAAACTAGTATGACTTTTAAAACTAGTATGACTTTTGAAACTAGTATGACTTTTAAAACTAGTATGACTTTTAAAACTAGTATGACTTTTAAAACTAGTATGACTTTTAAACTAGTATAACTTTTAAAACTAGTATGACTTTTGAAACTAGTATGACTTTTAAAACTAGTATGACTTTTAAAACTAGTATGACTTTTAAAACTAGTATAACTTTTAAAACTAGTATGACTTTTGAAACTAGTATGACTTTTAAAACTAGTATGACTTTTAAAACTAGTATGACTTTTAAAACTAGTATGACTTTTAAAACTAGTATGACTTTTGAAACTAGTATGACTTTTAAACTAGTATGACTTTTAAAACTAGTATGACTTTTAAAACTAGTATGACTTTTAAAACTAGTATGACTTTTAAAACTAGTATGACTTTTAAAACTAGTATGACTTTTAAAACTAGTATGACTTTTAAAACTAGTATGACTTTTAAAACTAGTATGACTTTTAAAACTAGTATGACTTTTGAAACTAGTATGACTTTTGAAACTAGTATGACTTTTGAAACTAGTATGACTTTTAAAACTAGTATGACTTTTAAAACTAGTATGACTTTTGAAACTAGTATGACTTTTAAAACTAGTATGACTTTTAAAACTAGTATGACTTTTAAAACTAGTATGACTTTTAAAACTAGTACGACTTTTGAAACTAGTATGACTTTTGAAACTAGTATGACTTTTGAAACTAGTATGACTTTTAAAACTAGTATGACTTTTAAAACTAGTATGACTTTTGAAACTAGTATGACTTTTAAAACTAGTACGACTTTTAAAACTAGTATGACTTTTGAAACTAGTATGACTTTTAAAACTAGTATGACTTTTGAAACTATTATGACTTTTAAAACTAGTATGACTTTTAAAACTAGTATGACTTTTAAAACTAGTATGACTTTTAAAACTAGTATGACTTTTAAAACTAGTATGACTTTTAAAACTAGTATGACTTTTAAAACTAGTATGACTTTTAAACTAGTATGACTTTTAAAACTAGTATGACTTTTAAAACTAGTATGACTTTTAAACTAGTATGACTTTTAAAACTAGTATGACTTTTAAAACTAGTATGACTTTTAAACTAGTATGACTTTTAAAACTAGTATGACTTTTAAAACTAGTATGACTTTTAAAACTAGTATGACTTTTAAAACTAGTATGACTTTTAAAACTAGTATGACTTTTAAACTAGTATGACTTTTAAAACTAGTATGACTTTTAAAACTAGTATGACTTTTAAAACTAGTATGACTTTTAAAACTAGTATGACTTTTAAAACTAGTATGACTTTTAAAACTAGTATGACTTTTAAAACTAGTATGACTTTTAAAACTAGTATGACTTTTAAAACTAGTACGACTTTTGAAACTAGTATGACTTTTGAAACTAGTATGACTTTTAAACTAGTATAACTTTTAAAACTAGTATGACTTTTAAAACTAGTATGACTTTTAAAACTAGTATGACTTTTGAAACTAGTATGACTTTTAAAACTAGTATAACTTTTAAAACTAGTATAACTTTTAAAACTAGTATGACTTTTCAAACTAGTATAACTTTTAAAACTAGTATGACTTTTGAAACTAGTATGACTTTTAAAACTAGTATGACTTTTCAAACTAGTATGACTTTTCAAACTAGTATGACTTTTCAAACTAGTATGACTTTTAAAACTAGTATGACTTTTAAAACTAGTATGACTTTTGAAACTAGTATGACTTTTAAAACTAGTATAACTTTTAAAACTAGTATGACTTTTAAAACTAGTATGACTTTTAAAACTAGTATGACTTTTAAAACTAGTATGACTTTTAAAACTAGTATGACTTTTAAACTAGTATGACTTTTAAAACTAGTATGACTTTTAAAACTAGTATAACTTTTAAAACTAGTATGACTTTTGAAACTAGTATGACTTTTAAAACTAGTATGACTTTTAAAACTAGTATGACTTTTCAAACTAGTATGACTTTTAAACTAGTATGACTTTTAAAACTAGTATGACTTTTAAAACTAGTATAACTTTTAAAACTAGTATGACTTTTAAAACTAGTATGACTTTTAAAACTAGTATGACTTTTAAAACTAGTATGACTTTTAAAACTAGTATGACTTTTAAACTAGTATGACTTTTAAAACTAGTATGACTTTTAAAACTAGTATAACTTTTAAAACTAGTATGACTTTTGAAACTAGTATGACTTTTAAAACTAGTATGACTTTTAAAACTAGTATGACTTTTCAAACTAGTATGACTTTTCAAACTAGTATGACTTTTCAAACTAGTATGACTTTTAAAACTAGTATGACTTTTAAAACTAGTATGACTTTTGAAACTAGTATAACTTTTAAAACTAGTATGACTTTTGAAACTAGTATGACTTTTGAAACTTGTATGACTTTTAAAACTAGTATGACTTTTAAAACTAGTATGACTTTTAAAACTAGTATGACTTTTAAACTAGTATGACTTTTAAAACTAGTATGACTTTTAAAACTAGTATAACTTTTAAAACTAGTATGACTTTTGAAACTAGTATGACTTTTCAAAGATCTAATTCGTAGAGAAAATTTTCATTCTTTGAACCAAATTTGATTCCTTAGATTTCATATTACCAATTTTTTTCCAAAACGATTTTTTCAATTAAAAACTAAAATAATTTTACAGATTTTTAATCAATTTTCTCTGCGTAAATTTAAATAAAACTTAAATATTTTAAATATCAACTCAGAAGTAAGCAGAGATTCATGTGCATGCATGCACTTTTTTGTATATCTAACTAAAAACCTGATACTAAATAACCATATTACTAAATTAATAACCTTATTACTAAATTAATAACCTTATTACTAAATTAATAACCATATTACTAAATTAATAACCTTATTACTAAATTAATAACCTTATTACTAAATTAATAACCATATTACTAAATTAATAACCTTATTACTAAATTAATAACCTTATTACTAAATTAATAACCTTATTACTAAATTAATAACCTTACTACTAAATTAATAACCATATTACTAAATTAATAACCTTATTACTAAATTAATAACCTTATTACTAAATTTTAGAACAAAATTATGATAGAAGATTCCAATTTGAAAACTTGACTAACATTTGACTATAAATCACAGGTTTTTCCTTTCATCTCTCTGTACACGAAGCCATCCAATTACTAACATTTTCAGCTGCACGCAAACATGGTTTCCTAAATTAAAACTCTATCCGCAGCACCAAAAGAGTCACAAAATGCTTTATTATCGATAATGGCATCAAAGAGATGGGAAATTATTTTCCAGGAACTGTTCCACGTAGGCCTTTTTGAACAAAATCAGCCTGAAAATTGCGGCAAACTAAACATCTATACAAAATGGGTGTTTTTAAATACATTTTAATTGAACTCCTGAGTGCTTTTGTTCTATAGAAGTAATTAAAAATATATGAAATATTTTATCTTCAGTATTCAGTTTATTTCTGATCTTAATGAAACATAAATGTTGTAAAAAGAAAAATAGAATAACAATGGATGCATTATTTATGGATAACGTTGCAGTACAGTCGATAAGGATCGTAGTAGATGTACTTAAAAACTTGACTTTAACCCTTCACACTTTCATTTTATACCAGGGAGAGACAGAATATTGACTCACTCAATTAGGTTCACCATAATGAAATTCTAATACATACCTATTGACTGGATGTTAAATTTAATTGAAGCCATATTAGGAAAAATCGTACATCACTGCCCTCCTCCATAAATTGGGGATGAAGGTAGAAAAATCTTATATTCATGTGTCACTTTTAAATAGGGTACTTTTTTAATTGATGATATCGTACTTATGAACAAAAACATGAATTATTGTAATATACTGATAAAAACTAAAACCAAAAATAGTCACTTCCACCTCCCAATCCTCCTGTGGGTGGGGGAGGAAAGTATATTCTTCAATGGTCATACTCTTACTAAATCTCATAATCATTATCAACTTGTAATTTTTATATGGACATGTACAGAACTGTATTTTCCCATACAAATCACGCTGCCAAGCTTTAATCCCTCACCTCCATCATCAGCTCCTCAATCCCCACGGTGACCCTCACCTCATTTTGGGGAATCCTTTTCCTTACTAACCAATATGGTGTTGAATTATCAAAGTGTCATTATCAAGAATTTATATCCTTCCGCGATAGAACATGCAAATCTACTAAATGATCTGACCTAAAATCAAAATTCTCTGGAAAAATATATTTCATTTATTCAAAACTCATTAACTAATGCGGAATATTCAACGATATTAATATTAATACGAGTGCATATATATTCCATATTTGAAAATTCATGAAATCTTCGTTCAACTAAAATCTTTGCATTATCATATCATTCTTTTGTAGGTTTTGATGTCAGGATTATTCATAGTGAGTGAGGTATTGAGACTTCGGTGGTTTCAAAAGGCTATAGTTTACAACTTCACGACATCTTGATCAGTTTACTTAGACCGTTTTCTAATAAAAGAAAAAATACATGATAAAATAATTATATTAAAGAATCGATGAGGGTTCATCATGTCCACCACTCTACCAGGTAATTTCTTTCCTGACATTTTGACTTCTTGGTAATTTTATTCGCTAATCTTAACTTCTTTTGTAGTTAGGTCCAATTATAATGCAGTGAGCTGCTAGAAATTGCAGGACTATTAAATTTAAAATCTTGCGTCCCTTTCAAACTGAATATAGCTATGAATTCTATTTCCTAAGATGGCTTAATGTCCCTGTCCTGAAGTGTTATGTCCACAACTTTCAATCTAAAGGGATTCAGGGCATAATGTATGCATTGCCATATTCTAACATGATAAAAAAAGTAGAGTTTTTCCTGCAGTTCCATGATTGAAAACAAATATGAAATAATTTTCTTCCAGATATTCTAATTGAATAAATGTTCAAGGGTAATGTAAACATTATCATATTGTTTATTATCATTATATTATGTGTATAAGTAATGTTATCTATGGTATT
Organism: Caprella mutica; assembly: GCA_947561585.1. Lineage (NCBI taxonomy): Eukaryota > Metazoa > Arthropoda > Malacostraca > Amphipoda > Caprellidae > Caprella > Caprella mutica. Next base: position 179,848 of record CANNZV010000503.1, on the reverse strand, counting down.
AGTATTATTATTTTCTAATGAAACATGTGTAATTTCCCTAGACAAAACATATGATTCCATTGGAATATAAAACACGTATAATAAACTTGGAGCTTGTTCGTCCAATTTACAGTTTTCATACCTAATTTTTTGTAGACAGAATCTAATCATTGAATTATTATATGCATATATTTTAAATTAATTTCCTAAAATAAAGTTTTGAAGTTCAGTTTCAATATCCATTTTAATGGATTATTGAATTATATTTTAAATTTGTGAAATGAAAATTATATTTTATATATTAATATACTTCATTCCCCACTACAAAGCGTCTGTGAATTTGTATTCAATGTGTACTTCTTTTCAATAATCTATCAGCAAATTGGACCACAAATTGAAATTTGTTCTGTTGACAAGAAACGATTGATTTTTTTGGTCTCAAAGACGTGCGGTCATTTTTCACGGAATGGCCAATGCTTCTCACAGAATTTCCCCTCAACTTTTTCCTACAAGTTCTGAGTTGTAGAGCGAGAAATATCCACAAATGTGTTTTCTAGTGTTTCTTATTTAGGCAAAGAGAATATTTGAATAGGGCTGTAGTGAAATGCATGTCAGAATAGAAGAGCTCCTAGAATTTTTGCTAAAATAAAAACAGTGTTAAAAATTGAATATTTTTTATATGGGAAACTAATAGCAATAGTCGGGAAATAGGTATTTACAAAGGTAATGGAACAATCTGACAATTATTACTTTTTTGTTGTCCTACCATTACTTGTACAAGTGGTATTGACCGCAACTTCCCAAGTCCTATGGCTGTGTGCCTATAATTTAAGTACACACGTACAGTAACACTACCCTTCCTGATGACCTTATATTAGTTCTGTGTTCGATAACAAACAATTTGTTGATGTTCAAAATGTTCAATTTGTACCATAAATTATAATATGAAAGTTTCTGAAGGTGGTCTAAGTGGGATCGAAAGTGTATAGTGTATATTCTTTTATATGATAATATCTGAAGGGATAATATAGTTACATGTTATTTTGAATGTAGATGCATTAATAAAATATCCAAGCTTTTACTTATAATAGGAAGCCACAAAATGCGTAATAATATGAAAATTCTATTCAATTAAACGATTTCTTCCTATGAAAACTCGTATGTACAGACCTAATTATAGCACAACGCGTCCTTATTTCTTGTGATTAGATATAATTTCTTATCGAATTTGAATCATTTCTAATTTGAATAATTTCCTATCTATTACTCACTGAAGAAAGAATACGAGTCAAATTGACTCAAAATTTGAGTTTTCAGTTTGTCCCAAAACCGACTCAAAAAAGTGAGTCAATATGACTCATAATAGTATTTTACTCAAAAAAAAAGAGTCATATCGACTCCTGATTTATAGTCTGATTGACTCAACTGGAGCCAATCAAGAGAAAAGACTCCAATATTGGAGTTTTTCAGCCTTGGCTCAAGCGATGAGTCAGTCTGAATGGCAATTATTTCTCAGTGCTGTGAGTGTACGAATACAACAACATTACCATAGTTAGAAAAACAGGAACTGACATGTAAAAGTAAATAACTACCGTATAACTCCTCTATAGTGTACTCTTCTATAGTGAATGTAGAGTCCTGAGTAAGGAAACAATCCCGTATAGTGAACAAAATTTTTTTAGTTTAATGGTGAGAAAAAAATTGTTCACTATATGGGATAATTCTCTTACTCAGGACTATACATTCACTATAGAGGAGTTCTATTGTACCAAGTTATTGCACATGCATTAATACCTGAAGAAACGGTTCAATAAATAGCATCATTCTCATTCCATCAGCTGTTCTGCCATTGATTACTGGAGTGAGAAGTAACATATAAGGGGCTTAACGTCTTCTAGCTATACTGAGGCAGCTGCACTTTAGAATTGCAGTCGAATTTCAGGGCACTTCACTTAACAAATAAGATCTGTGTGACATGCAAAGGAAGTAAATATATCATACTTGCTTGCATTACAATGCCAATGTGACGAGAAATCTTGCATAATAATATTTTGGGCTCATAATGAAATGGAAATGCACTTTATAAATATCACAAACCTATGTACAATGGAACTGCACTTTATAAATATCCGAAACCTATGTACAATGGAACTGCACTTTATAAATATCCGAAACCTATGTACAATGGAACTGCACTTTATAAATATCCGAAACCTATGTACAATGGAACTGCACTTTGTAAATATCCCAAACCTATGTACAATGGAACTGCACTTTATAGATATCACAAACCTATGTACAATGGAACTGCACTTTATAGATATCACAAACCTATGTACAAAATTTAGACTATTCCATGACCTTATTTTGAAAGGATTTAAAAATTAACATTACTCCTTTCTGTACAAAAAACAAATTATTCAGAGTTCATATTTCAAGAGAAGTTTTTGAAATAAATTCAGCTTAGAAAATGGATAAACCAGAACATATTTTCGGCTGCAGATATCAATTACTATCCTGAAGCCAAATGCGAAAGCAAGCAACATAGTGAACTATATTTTAGAATAAAGTTTGAAAAATGATCCTAACAACAATTTAACTTTAAATAACATGTATATAATATATAAATTAGAAATCCTAGCTGAAAAATAACTTTAATATCTCAAACTTCTACCAAATTATAGTAATTTCTTTATTTGTACATTTCAAATTATCATACTCGATGTGAATACAGAACTGAAACTTTTAATTAATTGATAATTTTCCAGAAAGCTAGGGCTATAAATAGTTCGTCGAAAGCATCCAACTGTACTTTAATTTCCGGAACAACTAAATTGATTTCAATTTGTTGAAGTAGAAGCGTTACATTAGTATTGTTTATTTAATACATAAGAGGACACTTAATCTTATGTTCTCTTTATATATGAAACAACTACGAATTGTTTACCGTGTTGTTAACAATAAATCTACATATTTCGTTAAAGAGATAATTCTTGAACAGTCTTCAAAAAGTATCATTTTAGAAGATAAATGGACAATGTTTGGAGATAAACTGTTCGAAAATATTCAATGTTTGAAGATAAACAAGTAACACAAGAATATTGCTACTCATTTATATTTAAGTACTTAAATATACACATGTTTTTTTTTAAAGAAAGACATTATTATTATTCCAGTAAAAAACACATCAAAATTCAGATGAAATCAATACACAGAAAATAATCGATCAAAACTATGATAAACTACTATGTAACTATGTAAGGTTCAGCAGTTCTACACACTGTTCATATAATTAAAGCCAGCAAACTACTTGGCTGACACTCCAGTTAGTTTTATTTAGCTGAGGCATCATTAAATTCGTCTACTCCTCATTATAGAGCAATTTGATGTTAATTGAACCAACTACTTTTTACCAGCTGCAATTGCTCCGTATTAACCACCTGCATAACTTAATGCAGGCGAGAAGAGAGCATTTAAAGACCATGTGAGTACACTATAAACAGTAACTATAAACAGTAGACTACAAACAGTAGACTATAAAAACAGTTGACTATAAACAATAGACTATATAAACAGTAAACTATAAACAGTAGACTATAGACAGTAAACTATAAACAGTAGACATATAAACAGTAAACTATAAACAGTAGACTATAGACAGTAAGCTATAAACAGTAGATGCAGTACCTATAATTGTGGCCAGTAGAGTGTAACCAACAATGTATATAAGTATTTCATATGTAAAATGATTGACCCTAAATAATTTCCTGTTACTTCTTTAAGGAATTATTTTCTGCAAAGTTTTACGTTATAGAAATTTATTAAAATAAGAAATTGTCTCAATCTCTTTTTTAAATAAGCTTATGCAGGCACACACGCAAATCTTACCAAAACAAATAAGTTCAAGAGTAGGTAAATGTGACATGACTATCACAAGGTATAAAAGTATGGAATGTTTTTAATTTTAGTTTATTTGTTGGTAGATTCACAAAAATCTTCGAATTGTCAACTGAATATTCCTTTACTAGTATAAAGTAAAGCTCTAAGGCCCCCTTCACACTTGCGTTTCTCAACGCCGCCTTTAAAAAAATGCTCATGGCAAAAAGTTTAGCTGCAATTGATTTTAACGGAGCCCTTCACACTTGCGTTAGAAAAAATGCTGATGAGAAAACGCAAGTGTGAAGGGCTCCGTTAAAATCAATTGTATAGCTAAACTTATTTCCACGATCATTTTTTTAAAGGCGGCGTTTGAGAAACGCAAGTGTGAAGGGGGCATATAAGATCGTACATAAATTCTTATTATGGATGGATGGTTTAATTAATCTCCATGTTGATAACATAAACCAAGATTTACGGTAAATCTTTGCTTTTTAGAATGACAGAAAAGTGTAATACTGTTTTATATTCAAGTAATTGGAATGTATAGATAAGCATATCTAGCAAAGTCCACACATACCAGCTCTTGTGCTAACTAGCAGAGTGTTTGCCCATTCGTCTGCTCTCTATTCGATGCAGATAGAGAGACCTGCAAGCAGAACACTGTACAATACATGTAGGTTGATAATTATTTACATTAGTTCAGTCCAGACTTGAATAAAGTTAGGATTTAATACAAATAATATTTATGCTCTTTCAGTTCACACAGTTGTTATTACAGGACATTTGACTAGAAAAATGGAATTTAAAATAATATATTTGGTATATTATAAATAGAAATAATATACATGATTTTCTATCATGCATTTATTATTGGAGATCATACAACTATAAATCATTTTACTATAGTGATATTTTCATTTTCTATCCACGCATAACTATATATAGAATAAAATATGAAATATGTTATTAAAATATTGGATATCAAATTAACATAGCAGTTTCAATATTCTTAATTGGATTATATATCATCATTAAGATTTAACATATATTAAAGTATCCTATAAATTAATTAAATAGTAATGTAAATTGTTCATCACCTTTTAAATAGAGCATGCATGCATGTTTATTATTTAATGCAAATTAATTAACTCCGTAAAGTATATATTTTAATCCACGTTTAATCTAATTTAGTTGTTATATTTACTTAAGACGTGGATATTATTATTCTATCCGTGAATTGAAAAAAATTTCCCGATAAAAATAATTACCGATGACATTTTAATTTATTCTAAGTATATTGCTTGGCCGAACACATTAATTAATGAAATATTTCAAATGAAAATTGATTATATAATAGGTATTCGTATTTTTCCATTATTAATGTTCATCAGGTTCAGTAAAATATTGCTTTAATTTCAAATCTCTATATACAGTGAAACTCTTGAGTTATGAAGTATTGGTTACTTCATAACTCAGGGACACTGACAGTTTTCTGTGGTTAAAATCTTGGAGAAAACTATGGTCTTTGAGGGATAACTTGGACGAAATTCATAACGTATATCGTTTTCTTTGATTTAAAAATAGAAAATATTTCATAACTCAGGTCCTTCATTACTCGATTGCTTCATATTGAATGCAGAACTTCATAACTCAGGAGTTTTACTCTATATTTTATCTATAAAATGTAATGACTTACAACTCTCGATATACTCTTATAAGTAGAGCCCGGATTTCCAGTTCTTATGCTGTAAACGCTATTTTGACCATAAAAATAAAGTTTTATAGCGTTTATAGCATAAACGCTATTTTGACAATAAAAGCTATTTTGACCAGAAATTAAAAGATAAAACTAGTAATCACGGTATACACGACTATAAAACCTATGATAAACCATCCTTTACGTGTAAAATATATTTGTAACAGATTATTATAATATTGATAAATTAGACATGCAAGAGACATTTAAATTAGTATGTCATTTATTCACATTTTTTATAGCAATATTCCACAGAAAACGTACGAGCATCATTATTGGTAATTTAAAGTGAATTTAAAAATGAATAAATCACTACTCAATACAGTATACTATTATGTAGTATTCTTAAATGAATAGAATGATACATGAAGAATGAAGATATGCACAATAAAATAAATTTATAGTATTTATATGTATATTGTGACAGATTAATTTCGCTCTTTGTGTAAAAAAGTTACTTAGAGCACACACATTTCTGAACGTACGTGCTATTTAGTTGAGTGCTCAATTCTGCTCATGTTGTAAAAACAAAACATGCTCAAAGTGAAACAACCCGAAACTGCTTTGAAGTTGAAAGAAGCTTTTCAAAGTTGAAAATAATTTTAAGTGTCAAGAGACTATAAGCATGGCAACTGAAAATGTCAATAAAATGTTGGTAATTTCTCGTAATGAACTTTAAATTATTGCGTACTTAAAAAGTAGCGTATTTACTATATTAATAAAAATTATTGTTATTGTTTTTGTATTTGGATTGTGCTGTTTTATTTGAGTTTCGCGGTTATATTTTCATAGTTGGGTGTGACTTGGACAACATAACTTTTTTGGTAAATTTTGTTTAGTTTTCTTTTATCTTGTTAGTTTCTTGTAAGATAAAAGCTACGTATAAATTAAGAAACATGGGTTTTAATTACTATTCATTAAACTCATAGTCTTATATATACGATATTATACGTACACATTTGCCATTATTTGTTGCGTAAGTTCTGTGAATAATAATTAAAAATCAACTATTAACAAATAAACAAGAATGGCATAGTTACTCTGAATTTATTTAAGTTTCTATAATGTGGATAAAAGAAAGGAACACTCAGCTATTATAAGGACTTTTTTTACCGATTTTAAAACTCTTTTTTTAGAGCTATAAAAACTTGTTTTGGGCGCTATTTCGACTAGCTTCGTTAGAACTATAAATCCGGGCTCTACTTATAAGTGTTAAAATATAATTTATTTTCCATTTGATTTGATTTTTCTTACTTAAACATTCCGGTAAATGGAACGTTTTGATTAATTAAATTAATGTTTACATTACCTGTCGTTACAGAATAAGTTGCTAAATACCAATTAGTTTAGATTTCTATTTATTAGCCCAATCATATATGATATAGAAATTGTATGCATAATATAACAGAATATATAGATGCATATCATGGCTCAACACTCTGTCTAATTGTAATTCTGAAACTTTTGTTACAGACTAATAGTTTGATTAAGTTACTTTGTGACGGAGTATTGCCATTTATATGGTAATAAATGTCTTATGAATTGGCTACACTGATTGAGTTAGGATTGGACATTATACATACACTCACGGCTGGGAAAGTTTATAGTGGGTGTAGTAATATGCAAATGTATTTATATTATAATGTTATATATACCAAGAGATATAACTTGTCTGTTTACTCAGAGGTTTTTGGAAATAAAGTTTGGCTTGTAGCTATACCTGTAGTAATTGTTTGCAGGAGTTACTTCGCTACTTTGAACTTTCATCACAGAGCTTACATCATCTGTTTCTGGTAAAAAAAAAACAGCGATGTACGCTAAGTCGAGCCCTACAGACCATTTTCTTTTATTCTGAAACTCATAGAAAATGAAATGTTCAAGGAGTGACAATTATATAATAATTTCAATTCATGCCTCGAAACTACCTGTATTAATTACTTGGATAATTGATTACACATATATTTCATGTTAAATTTTCCTAACTATAGGAATCATTAAAATATCGATATTAATGTATACATACATATATGATTATTGATATTACTTTTTGGACATGACTTGTATTTCACCAATAATAGGTCACAGGTCACTTGCAAACCATGATACTGCTATAATATCTCCATTCTCTGTACTCTATTATTTTATATCAATAATAGTTCTGAATTAAGGTATTCATTTTTGTATCATTTTCACTATAATCTGTTTTACATAAAAGAAATATCGGGTTAGAAGACGCTGCAGTATGTTATTGAAAACATGTCTCCCTTTAAAATACACGTGTATTGGTTTGTCTTTAAGAACGTCCAAAACAATCTAAGAATAGTGCAATAAAATCCCAATATCATTTGGATATTGGATATTATCCAATTATAAAATTTTGAATATAACTAAACCGATGTAATTCCATGGATATAAATCATAACAATCAGAATATAACTTCTTCTTAGTTATATAAGTCCTTCTAAATGTAACACAATAAGTTTCTTCTGCACTGTAATATTTTATTAATACCTATATTCTAATTTACACAAAATTATACGAAAAATATTAGTAATATTTATAATCATATATAATCAGCCATGAGTTTATTTGTTTATATTCTATTTATTCAATAATAGTGTATCAATCGTTAAAGACATCAAAGCTATATATCTTGTGGCAGAGGTCTGCATCAGACAAGCAACAACACAAAAAACAAGCGGGGCGATCGTCTCGTATAAACTCATTGATAAGAAAACGGCAAGATCCGAACGTTTCATTTATTCGTGTCTGAGAAATCCTTAGTTCTTCCCCATATAAAACCTATATATCATTTTTTCATGAATTAGTTAAGAATGGGATATTGAAGCTTGCATTTCCATTATATATTAACAATATTTAAATAGTTATGACGTGCCTCTACGTTATAGATTGGTATATAGGTAAGTATAGATAATCATACTCATTCTCCTTCTTTCTCAATACTGTATACATAATTTTGACATACAAAAAGATTCTATATTTTAATCGTTAAACCTTATTTTCATTATTTAATTTATCTTAGCTATATTTAGTAATGATCTATAACTAGGGATTCCTATTTCGTGATACAAAAAATAAAATATTCTGCAGCTAATTCCGAGAAAATTTTGAAATTCGAATCACGGAATTTCTTGGATTTTTCTTGGAAAATGGAACCTACTCTTACCTCTGAACTCAATTCTCTTGCTCTCGTTTTCTAGGATATAATTATATACTGCAAAGGGATCACTATTTCATTTCTATTTAAATAGTTATCAATTTAATTGAACCAATCCATCGCAATAGATATCACTTTGAATAGGTATAAACATCACGTAATATTATTGAAGCCCCAGTAAAGCTCATTGAATTTATCTTATTCGACACCAAATAAGAGTGGATGAATGGAATATATTACATGAAGCTTGAGAGAAATTACGCTCAGCAATATATTATATAATGAGTATCTATGCATTGAAGCGTTATTTTCGACACCCACATCATAGTTCTAATATAAGTGATGTTTGTATTATATACAGTGAAACACTGAGTTATGAACTATTGGTTTCTTCATAACTCAGAGCCACTTCATAACTCAGGGACACTTCATAACTCAGGGGCACTAATAGTTTTCTATGGTTAAAATCTTGGAGAAAACTATGGTCTTTGAGGGATAACTAGGACAAAATTCTTAACGTATATAGTTTTCTATAATTTAAACATAGAAAATACTTCATAACTCAGGTCCTTCATAACTCGAGTGCTTCATAACTCAGAATTTCATAACTCAGGAGTTTTACCTCACCATCAAAATAGAAAACTTTGGAAAGTTTATCACGTGTTTATAAATGTTCATCATCATTTATATATTTTTGTCATTCAATCTTGAACAATATTTCAACCTGAATATAGAAAGATAAAACACCCTATATCCCCATGTTGCTCAGTCATTGAGAAAAATGTGAATCGAGAAGAAATGAGTTATAAAGAATATATTAACGACCTGTTCTAAAAAAACATTTCAATAGGTCTTTGAACTTGGGATGATAATATAAAAAAAAAGTGTTTTAAATTGCATGAAAGTGAATCATGGTTAGTTATGACAATGTCAGTTTTATTAGGGTTATCATTTTACAATAATGTGATAGGGTAAGTTACGAATTATCGGTCAGTACTACATCTTCGGTCATATAAGAAAAAACTATATAAAAATCATTATTACTATTACATAGTGCTACCTAATAATTTTATATTGTTTTTTCTTATATGACCGAAGATGTAGTACTGACCGATAATTCGTAATTTACCCTAGAAATTTTAATTTCAATAAACATGATTTATATATTATAAACACATTTTCTTTTTGAGTAAAGTGACGTGGCACACTATACTATATAATAGGCCACCATTATTTTACCGAATGATGTAAAACAAGAGCCTCTTTTTATATACCTATATTTTGCCTCCATGTGGTGGAGATAATAATCAATCTTGTGCTGCTAAATTAAATATAGGTCGTAATCTCCTCTGGCTTCGCATCATAATTTTTCTAGTTTCCCCTAGAGTGATTCTGACCCCATTTCTCAGGGCGGATTTTGCCCCTTGCACTGATGATAATGCATTTTATGGCTGGCTCTGCACCGTCACTTTCAGCCAAAATAGCCTGATGAATTTAACGATAATTAAATGCACTTGCTAAATCGCTCTATTAAATCATTGAGTCTCTGTTTCTATGGTTAACATGAGATTAAATTGGTTCATTTTATACACATTATTTTGAGAGAATTATCAAAGAAAGTGCATATACAGTAAAACTCCCCTATAATAAAAATCCTCTATAGTGAATGTATTATCATGATCCTCTATAGTGAATTTAGTATCATGATCCTCTATAGTGAATTTAGTATCATGATCCTCTATAGTGAATTTAGTATCATGATCCTGTATAGTGAATTTAGTATAATGATCCTCTATAGTGAATTTAGTATCATGATCCTGTATAGTGAATTTAGTATCATGATCCTGTATAGTGAATTTAGTATCATGATCCTCTATAGTGAATATAGTATCATGATCCTCTATAGTGAATTTAGTATCATGATCCTCTATAGTGAATTTAGTATCATGATCCTCTATAGTGAATTTAGTATCATGATCCTGTATAGTGAATGTAGTATCATGAGTAAAAAGAAGTTGCCTCAGGCTTTCCATACATAGTGAACAGGTTTATTTTAGTGTGCCATGAATAGCTATCAGTTTTCTAGGACTACTGGCCATTCACGACAGACTAGAGCAAAATTTGTTAACTATACTGGATGCCTTCCTTAATCAGGACACTATACATTCACTATACATTATTTCATTATAGAGGAACTCTACTATACTTATTTTAAGGTTAAAATGTAACAATGAAAAGTATTTTAAATTCAATATACAAACTTCTAAATTTTGACCAACCAACAACCAAAATTTCATATGTAAATCTAATTATATTTCTAATTTTATTCCAAATATTATTTTATGTAATTTCAAACAACTAATGTGAATTAAATCTGAATCTATTCACATCATCATAAATAACTCTTAATCTTTGTGAATGATATATATTGATGATTTCAATTATTAATGTCAATTAACGATGTCAGTTAATGATGACTGAATGTCATAATCATCACTATAGTTTTGTTCGATAGGGATAATAATATTATAATCAGTAGCAACTAATAATAGAAGGCTTTGTTTATCCTCTTAATCTCACTGAATTATCTATATTTTTAATAGTTTAATTAGTTGCTTAGATCACATTAATAAACAATACATTAATAGTTTTTACATTGAATAATGTGTATATATTATTGAAACATGAATTACTGTTTACGACCTTGTGTGACGAATTAGTCATATAAAAAGTAAAGGACTATACTGTGACTATCGCGTCACATGTTAAAAAATCATGAAATTAAAGAACGAATCATAATTAGTATATATATTAATTATTTATTACTAACTAGTCACTTGAGAAGTAATTAACTTTTTAAAAATTAATTCCGGTCGTAAAGGGATAACATTTAATGCAGGTATATTGTTTAAATTCTTCATCAATGATTCGTACATATTTCAATTGAAATTATATACGAAATCATATGATATATAGTATATAACATTTTTTGTAGTATATACCGATGGCAGTCTATTAAATTACAGTTAATATTAAATGCCCTCAAATTCCTTTTGCTCAAGGAGAACATCATTTTTTTTAACTGTAATAAACTTTTAGAAGATCAATGAATTTCATTAATTGAATTACTTCATCTGATTTCAATTCAATTGATTTTGGTTAATATTCCAAATAAAAGAATTAATTTTTATATATCGAAGGATGCAATTATTTATGTATTGATGGTCTGAATACAATATATTGCATGTGAATAATCTGATTAAGTGCATTCAAGTGATTAAAATCATATTCCATTTTCAGTATAAATTATTAATCCACTTCTCTGTATAAGAGTTTCCTCTTCGTGCTTATGACTCGCTACCATTTCAATATTTAGTGAACATCAGCGTCAAAAGTCAATCGCCAATAAATTTTAAACAGAGTTCGACATTTTCCTTCCATTGTTTATATACGAGAAGGACATTATATACTTACGCTTTAGTTGCATTTACCATCAAATTTTATAGGAAATATTCAATTTATAGGATAACTCCCGGGCTTTTAAAATACCTCCGGTTAAAGAGCTTCTGGAACGCCACTAAAAATCTGAAGGAATCTTGAGCGCCAAAAGTTTATTCATTTTCGGTCATTGGAGGCACATTGCAGGGTCTTTTCTTTGAAACTTTACACGGCGTGATGGCTGATGTATTTTATCAGAGCAACAAGGAAAACGACTCCAGCTTATGGCCTTCACATCTTATTTATGAACTTCTGATGTTCAAAAACTAAGTTCTGTTCTTTAGTTGGCAAAGTGAGATTCGATACCAAATGTCATGGTTGTTACTTCAACAGCCAGCCAATGATATTTATTATTTTCTATTGACCAACCATCCAGATTTATTCATGATAAAATTCATTGTGCAATTTTATTATATTTTTCTGAATAGTGAGTGTTTTGTTGAGCAAAATTATATTATGGATATAGATGATGCAGCCAAAAATATGCATTTTAGTAAATAATTTTTCATCTAAAATTGTTTATTAAGAATTCCCATTTAAAAACTATTTTGGCAATTATATAAGTTTTATGACTGTTTGAAAAGGTCTAATATCAAGAATATGTATACAATATGAACATATACTTATATATCTGCTAAATAATTAGCTATCACCAAATATTTCCAAATTATAGAGTTGTACCAGTATCATTATCACGTCATTTAAAACTGTTGGCAGCATCGAAATACAAACATAATTCACCTAAAAATGTGTCTAACTTTTGAGTATACATCACCAAACTGATGATAAGATCAATTAGCAGTTCTGCCCACAGAATGTACCCCAAATGACCTAACGAGAATTTGAGATTAAAATCAAATCGAATTCCTCCCATGAAACGACTCCCGATTCCTGCCGATAACTATTTTTGATCCCCGAACTTTCCGAATTGAGACGGCCGTTGGTAGGTATCAACACCACAGATCGAACCGAATGGGGTCGTATTGGAAAGTTTAAGACGGAAGTCTCCATCCGAAATGTATTCTCTTTGGATATTACGACTAGAAAGAGATGCAAGAAATGTGTTCACCGGTTCATTCCGTAATAAAAAGACAATGAAGAGACAAGCTCTTATAAATCTCGATTGGGTTACAGAAAGAATGGAGGTATATTTAAACGCATGGAAGAAACTATTTCGAAATATACATATCAAATTAGGCAGGGTAATTGTAGTTGCATATACAGTATAGGGATATAACTAGAACCCGGATTTTAATTTTCTTATGTTACAAGTGCTATTTTGATCATTAGAATATAAATAAATAGATCATATTATATAAATGTTACTCTCACCAGAAACGAAACAATAAAACTATTAATTATGGTATAGACAACCATAAAAGGTTAGATAAATCATCCGTTAAAGGTGATATATACCTGTAACAGAATATTATGTTATTCATATAATGTGAATTAGTATGCCATATTAATATTAACATTTTCATAGTAACATTCTACAGAAAAGGTACTAACATAATAATTATTGGAGAACTAAACATAATTGTAAAACTTAAAATTAAATTAAACTGAAAGAAGCTTATCAAAGTTAGAAATTATTTTGTGCGACAAAACACTAAGCATATTAATAATAAATAATAAATATTAATAAAATTTTAGTGGTTTCTTGGAATATTTTGCAATTGTATAATTGTAAATAGCATTATTACAATTAAAAATTAGTTTTATGTTTTTGTATTTGGTTTGTGCTATTTTATTTCAGTTTTGTGGTAGTACTATTATATTTTGTTGTAACTAGTGCATCGACATAGTGGTCGATTTGATTTCATGTTTTCTTTCTTTCTTTTATGTTTTTCTTTCTCTCATGTTTTCTTTCTTTCATGTTTTTAGTATATTTTAAAATAGAAAATGTACGTAAATATAAAGATATGTGGCATTATTTACTATTTAATATACAAAACAGCTAAACACCTACTCATAGATGCCTTGAATGTTGCGTAAGTTCTACGAATAATATTAAATCTTTACCAATCCACAAATTATTATTATATATTATAATGACATAGTCACTTGGGAACAATAATTAACAAGGATTATATTGTGGGGTTTAAAAGAAAATGAATCAATTCTAGGTCGAAATCTGCAATAATAACCGCGACTATTTTTTTGCGCTTATGCAACCAATTCTAGAACTATTAAAACTATTTTCAAAGTTATTTCGCCTACTTCAATTAGAACTGTAAATCCAGGCTCTAGATATAACATACTATACAAATATTATTAATTTTCCATATAGAAATTCAAATGGTTTGTTACTCAGAATAACTTTTGTGCAATTATGTTAAATGTTTACTAATTAAGATTTAGTGGAGTGAGTCTTCACTGACACAAAACTACCAGTCAAATTGACTCAAAATTTTGAGTTATCAGTTAATCCTAAAACCGGCTTAAAAATTTCAGTCAATTTGACTCATTCTAAAATTTGACTAGCAATTTTCTCTCAGTGTTTTGTTAGATTTTCTAAGGATGATAAGCTTGTTTATTTTACGTGTCGCGTTTATTGTTGAGGGCATAATAATTATTAGCGGTAGATCCAAGTTTATCCAAACTAACACTCCTCTATATCTCCTGCAATAATCTGAAATAAATTGCATTGAACTTCAGTAAGTTGGTAAGGTATAAGCTGGATGAAGACTGCAACTTGATGAACTTGAAATTGGATTCGGTTAGAGATAGATATATTTGCACAGAAAGCTTCCTTCACGGTGGAATGATCGTCGTTAGGTGACAATTAATCCTATTGGATTTTATTAGTTCGGTAGAACTCCTGAAAGAGGAATATGATATTCGCAGAATATCCTAAATTATGGAAATATTTTTAATGGAATACAAAATTGTAAGACTTTTTTTTTTATTTTAAAAAGTTATGCTATTTATAGAAAAGTTGTTTCAATAATATTAGTTATAATATAACCGGCCTATGGTATAGTAGTGTTGATTCCAAAAAAAGAAAGAGAAGGGCCTTAACATTTAATCCAAACAAGATTAGAAAAATATGAAAATTTAACTATTTCATTGGAAAATTGTATTATTTTACCTTAATTATATTGTATTAAATATGTGCTTTTGTATAAAAATAACCAATTTCTCCTCAACTTCTTCTTCTTTCTTTATTTCTCTTGGTACATTATTTGTGGAATGCAAATTTTAATAACCTTTCGATTGTCCCTAATTGAGTAACGATAGACTGTATTAACTACCTTTAACAGCAGTAAAGGTGCACTTTAGCTTCGACTGAGAGTGTCGAAGCTATTCTTCCCCTTTGGTTGTTTTAAAGATTGGCAATTGAATAAATAAAATGTGGTAGGCATCAGAGTTACTTATTACTTAGTAATAATTTAGCAGTATTATCGCATATTCCACTCGTGGTTTCTGGAAAAATAATTGTATAAAAAATTTTACTTTTACTTCATTTGTAAAAAAAAGGAAAAAATAATTTGTAATCTTATTAAAAATAATTTTTAATCTTATTTAAAAAAAGAAAACTTATCTAACTAATGATATATTTTAATGATAAATGAGTCGATGCAAGTATTTCTATATTTAATTTCCAAATTCAATATTAATTGATTTCAATTATCTATGATAGCACATTTTTATATTGAATAAGACAGCAGAAAGGGGAGAATAGCTTCGACAGTCTCAGTCGAAGCTATTTTGCACCTTTACCTGAACAGCTATTCCCAGATAATTATTGTAAACCTGATGAATTGGATTGACGGACATTTGTCTGAAACACATTTGACCGAACGGACGTTTGGCCGAAATTTATTTATTTTGAAAAAAAAATGGGATAGCAATATTATTTAATATAATAAAAATAAATAAAATAAGAATATAATAAACTTTAAATAATAAATATAATAACCAATGATAACAAGTTCAAAAGTGTGAAGAAAGCTTTTTTCCACCCCTTATATTTGTGATGAAATCCATGATTGCGAAAGAATTCGAATTTTGGGGCAATATATGCTTATTATGGACATATTAAAATAAATCTCTTTTTTATAAAATAACTTTTAATTCCATTGAAATAATATTATAATTAAATCAAGTGTCCATCGGCCAAATGTCCTTTGGTCAAGTGTCCATCGGCCAAATGTCCTTCGGTCAAGTGTCCATCGGCCAAATGTCCTTCGGTCAAGTGTCCATCGGCCAAATGTCCTTCGGTCAAGTGTCCGCGAACGGATGAATTGACACATGTAAATAAATATGAAGTTTTAATCTAATTTCAAAAAATAGGATTTATGAACACTGAACATCTTTCCTTTTAATATTAAAATTGTAAACTAAAGTAACGGTCGCAATATACTTAAAAATGCACCTCAAATGCTCTGTAATTGTACTAAGTAGGAAAGTTCTCTACTTTTTTTAATACTTCACAACTTGACTACTACAAGAATTACTACTGAAAGGGAGACTAAACTTTTGTAATATTAAAGTTTACAAAAGTTTCAAGTAGCCTTTTCTATTTCACAAGGAATTACAAACATTACATTTCGTAAAACGGCTTAGCTAATAGTTTATGAAATAGAACAGGGAACGTAAATATTAAGAACATAAACAGTAACTGTATACATGTAAGCAAACAAATAAGTTGTCAATCAGTGTGTATATAAGATGAAACAAAAATCAAAAATTAATGACATATGTATCAATATAAAATAGAGGACATAATTATATAAATAGCTTATCATTCACAACTGTTCATATATTGAGATTTTATATTTAAATACTCAATTCCTACCTATTCAAGTTTTAATTTTTAGCAGATAATAGCTACCTTTGTATCGGTTACAGCTCTACAGATCATTTATCTATATTGATAGATTCAATATGATATCTATTTTTAAAATAATAGACCACATGTTTTCAATCTAAAAATGTAAAAACTCTTTCATTATATCCACATTATCTATATTGACAAATTTAACAATAGAATTTTAAAATAATAGACGATGTCGATCTACAAATACAAGAACTCTTTCATTCTATCCACACAAGATTTTCTTCAGTAAAATAATTATCATCTCATGCTTATTTTGAGGCACAGAACAGGAAGTCATCGGTATGAGAGAACAGTGATAGAGTCAATTAATTATCATCTGAAAAGCCATTAACGATGCTATCAGATCTATTGGATTTTATCTGCCGGAGCATCTCATTAAAAATAGTGACTAGGTGACAGCTTCAGCCACCGCTTGCTATTCTCCCATGAAATTATTTCACCGTTATAATATGCATAGATGCTAATAACTATAGAGTGGTAATGATATGAAATGTGAGAGTGAGCATAAAGTGAGGGTACGAAAGTAAAAGTATGAACGAAAAGGTTTAATTGAGAGCTGGTGGAATTAGTTATGTGATATTGTTTGAACGTATATAAAAGCAGCAATTAATTCTGTAGAAAGAAAAATATGTATTATGTCGTGCCATTACATATCCTTTAAATAAAAATGTTCATATTATAGTATTAATAATCACTGATTTTTTGTGTACTGAAATCAATTTTTCCATCTTTAAAAAATCCAAATAATGTACATAAGAACCTCTCTATAAAGAAATCCTTTATAGTGAATGTTTAGTCCTGAGTAAGGAAGTAACCTTTATAGTGAATAAATTTTATTTAGTCTGTCATGAAATGGCTATTTGTTTTCAAAACCTGATGACAATGGCAGACTAAAGAAAATCTGTTCACTATAGAGGCCACTTCCATATTCAGGACTGAATATTCACTATACAGGATTCCAATACAGAGGAGTTCTACTGTATAAAGAATATATAAATTTGTAATTCTCTCCTTGTCTGCATACCTTACTATAAATAGTTTTTACCCACGCATACAACTGACATCTGACATATTATGTACTGTATATAAACTTACACACACACGAGAGAGATGCATGAACTCTGCGGCAATGGACACAAGTTAATTGGATTTGGAGATCTGCAAACAGCTTTATGTTGACATTATTATCCCAAGTTAAAACAAACGTTATAATTTTTTATATCAAATTGCATTAAATAACTGCAGGTACTTTTGTAGATTTTCATCAAGTTAGCGCGAAAGTTTTCACATTTCAGTAGAATTATGAATTTGAAAAATGTGCAATAAGTTGTACGTTGTGCTAACTCCATTCCTAAGAGAGGCGCTAGACGTACCATCCAATATGAATTATGACGTGTCGGTATGACATAAATTGAAACAGTCACAGTTGCGAGCACAGAGGTATTTGAGAGTCCTATGGCGTCTTCTACATTAATTGATACAAACAAAGCTACAAGACTCTACCTTCGAGTTACATTACACCAAACAATATGGAGGCCTGCAGGGAAACTTTCTTGATATCTCTGTGGGGAAATTGAATTTAAACGACGGGGAACTGGAGTGAATTGGTGTCGGTGATGGTTTGTGTAACTATAGTCTTGGTGTCGGTGATGGTTTGTGTAACTATAGTCTTGGTGTCGGTGATGGTTTGTGTAACTATAGTCTTGGTGTCGGTGATGGTTTGTCTAACTATAGTCTTGGTGTCGGTGATGGTTTGTCTAACTATAGTCTTGGTGTCGGTGATGGTTTGTCTAACTATAGTCTTGGTGTCGGTGATGGTTTGTCTAACTATAGTCTTGGTGTCGGTGATGGTTTGTCTAACTATAGTCTTGGTGTCGGTGATGGTTTGTCTAACTATAGTCTTGGTGTCGGTGATGGTTTGTCTAACTATAGTCTTGGTGTCGGTGATGGTTTGTCTAACTATAGTCTTGGTGTCGGTGATGGTTTGTCTAACTATAGTCTTGGTGTCGGTGATGGTTTGTCTAACTATATTGTTCATTTTGTAATTTTTATTCATTGGACTTTATTTTTAATGTTCAGATTTCGATTGTCTTCCTTCTTTCTTTTCAAAATAAGCCGTTAATTCTTTGGATACGGCTGCAACACAGGCAGGCCTCACTTTAATTACACCTCACTTTAATAAAAGTGGTACTGATATCGAGTCATGTCTCGAAATAAGTACCGTTCATAGACATAGAAAACGGAGACAATTTTTTGTAATTATTTCACGGTAACTATCAAAAACATCAAAATTATAATCCAAATGAGGTTATTAGAAGCAATTGGTTCAGAAATTCAACATGTCCCATTTTAGGGTAAGTTCCGTGTTATATTGCTCGGTTCCAGATTTTCGAACACGTGAAAATCTTTATATATTAATTAATCATTATGTAAGTTCCATTTCAATTGGTATTCATGATACCAATTTGAATCGAAGTTGAATAATATTTATTTTTATTATATTTAATTTTCGGACGTGTACGAAAATGTAGAACGTTCCAATAACTTGAAACTTAGTAACCTTCCAAAAATATTTCGCTAAATCCCTAGTTCATGTCCCTAGATCAATTAGGGACGTGAACTAGGTATTTGAATCGGTTCCTAGTTCACGTCCCTAAATGAAATAGGGACGTGAACTTGGAATTCACCAATATTTCATAGAGCATAAAATAAGTCAATGTAGCACAATAATTATAGAAATATAAGTATCTATTAATTACTCACCTATACTGAGTGAGAGTTAATCTATGGTTGGATATTAATTCTTTAATAAATTCACTCCTTTAAACTTTCATCATTGTTACAAACAATGAAACACTGTTTGATAATAGGCTTGTATAGTACTCTAACCACAGTTTATAGAATAGGGACTATAAGCTGCGACTCTAATTCTAAAATAAATTTTCTTTCATTATAACTCATAGAAAATGAGATATATAATCAAGGAGTGACAATTATATAATTTTTTGTTACTTTTACTCGCTTTAGTTACACGTTGGTAATTAAACTGAGTTGTGATTTGGTAACTAAAGCGAGGGATGCCTGTACTACTTTAAAGAGTCAGTAAAACGTTAACAAACTAGGCTATATATCATTTATTTATAGATCGATATAGGTTATTAATGTTATAGTCTGGATACTAATATTATGATTTAATTAATTAAAAAAAATTAATTGAATACGAAATCTAATGGGAAAGTGACAGTTTTTATATCTACTGATATTATTAGTAGTTAACAAATGATAGAGCGCATGCGCAATATATTATTAGACTATCCACGCTCTAGTTTAATTTACAATTAATTAAATTTGTATTAAATAATCCATCCTAATCATTGACGTGTTTGTAGCCTCGATTTGTAGGCCTAATTTCTTTATAAAAAAAACTGATTGTGTAAACAATTAAACAGATCACAGTGCCATTTCTGCCAATGTGGTGAAACTAACAGTTACATGAATATATCAATGTATATTTTTTTATTGTTGTACGTTCAAACGAATGGATTCAAACAGGTATATAACTAATTACTAAGATTTTTTTTTTACCGAGAGTGTCAATATTCTACACAAGTTCACTGTCCCTTTAAGTGATAATTGCCAGTTATCGTTTCTCTATTTATCCTTAAAACATTATCAATTTTGTTGTAAAAAATTGAAATGCGATAGATTCTATAAATTCAAAGTATTTAATTATGAAATCTAAAAGCTATGTGATTTTCCATTTAATTCTCAATTATATTCTTCCTAAATAATATTCAAAGATAATCTATATTTCCCGAACATATAAACAAAATGTATACAGTGAGATAATTTTATGAATCTAATATTAGCTGCTTACCGACTTTTTTATCATTTGGTGACATTCACAAGACAATCATGAGATATTAAAGCTGGCCACAGAAGAGCAGTTCAAGGAGACAATCTCAATAAAGATCATTGCTTGACTCCAGCTTTTGCCGTCAGCCAAGCTTCAATTTGGAGTATTTGTCTATATTGCTCTGATGGGAAATAGCGAACGCAAGACCTTTTCCTGTGTTCTTCATCTCGCAAATTCATATTCACAAACAAGCACTGGAAAGTGTGTTCTGAATGACTATTTTAAGTGTTTAAAGGACAGTAACAAAATTCCCAGAGAAAGCATTTAAAAATTTAGTAAATACTCACAAATAAATGGGCTGTGAATTTTTACACACTCGTGTAATTTTCATTTTGGTCCCCCCGTTCTATCACCACTTTACTGTTCCTTCTCACCATTTTTAGAGTCTAGACATCATCATAGCAAGTATATGACTACCGCATCACATTAACCCTAGTAGATATGCTCCCTTTCAAGCATTTTCTTCTTAAAATCCACTACAATGATGATTGCAATACATCTAATAGTGAGTTAAGTTCATTTAAATGATACACTTCATGTGATGATCAGGTGATGACCTAAAGTTGGCAGCGCAATATGTGTGAGGTTATACCGTAGACTTTCTTTCATATTTTCATAGGAACAAGTCCGTTGTCTGGATCTCGACCTTAAACGTTGTACAATGACTGCAGACGTTAGGAGTATCATGATGTTGTGTCTGTTAGGAGAAATTACTGGTGTTCGTGTGCTTGTTTGCTCTGAGAGAAAAGTCTTATGTTTACTGTTCCTTAGAATTATTGAGAAGAAAATTCATTTTAAATGGAATAAATGTGAACTAAATGGAAAAATCTTAAGAGAATGAAATAATTATTAATCATATATATTTTTATATAAAAATACAAAAAATTCTTAAAACATATCATATATTTTTATAATGACACTTCTGAGAATAGAATATTATAATATATAAATGATAATATACATAAAATTCATTTAATTCCAGTCTTCTTCATGTATTCCATGGCAACAAGGATTATTCCTATGATATTAAGGGAATATCCCAGAAATTATTCTTTCTTCCCTAGGATATTTCCTTAATATCCCAGTAATAAATCCTTGTTGCCAGGGTGTCAGTAATATTTCAAAAGATCAGTTTTGAAAAGGTTCAGAAACCTATTTTCCTGAACCTTTCCATTGCAAGGCTATTACAATTTTTGAAAATGTGATAATATACTTGATAGAAATAATCATCATCAAGCTAGATGTGGGCTATGGCTGTTACTAAGGCAGCAACTACGAATAAATTAAAAAAAAACTTGGAACTCATAATAGTTGATAGAAATATTAGAAAATAGTGAACTATTTTATAAGAGAATAACTGTAAATGATTTTTACTTTCAAAGCCTTCCGCATTTTTGCGGTAGAATAAAGGGTTAGAAAATAATAATGTTATTGTTCTAAGGGCATAAAAACAAATTAATAATAACGTTGAAAAAACAAATTTACTGCAATACATGCAATAAAGTTTATTACTTTTAATATAGTATAATATCAAGGAAATATCAGCGGTGAAGAAAAAAATTTAAAAGAAAATTAGCATATGTATAATTGTTAGTTCCAATTTATTGAATGGATGAAATTTTTCTAGCATATAACGAAAAAATTAATACAATATTCCCACTCATATTTTAATTGGTAAACATGGATAAGAAGTAAAATAGGGGTTAAATTATGTGTATTTCTTCCCATCATTAATACAGCAAATATTAAACAGTTCGATATCCCGGAAGTGATCCAAATGTTCACCTCATTATTCAATATTCATTAATTTTCCAAGCCAATTGCCTATCTTTGTACCAAATCAATATTTCTATTGTACCAGGTTCATTCAAATAGCATTAAAAAATGACTTTTTGTCATAGGATTTATCCTTAATTCCTTATCTTAAAATGATGCTATTAAAGGAGTAGTAGCCAGAGAACAAGTTATAATGGGGCCATAGACGATTAAATAAGTCCTATCCTAATCTTCTATGGCCCCACCATAATATTCTATCTTGTTATATTTCACAACAGTAGAATATAGATTTAAATGTCACTTTTCAGTGTACAGTGTGTTTTTTTTCTTTTGCAAGACTTTGAGCCCCCACTAGAGATATTTGAAATAAGAAATTAGAGGAAACAAATATATTTTCTTGAAGATAAGGCTTGGTACTAACATTTACTTTATTACAAACTTATTTTAAACTTATTCAAAATACTTCTATAGGTGTTGGAAATGGCCGCCGGAATCCTGTAGTCAAAGTCTTGCGCGCTTCAAGACGCTCTTCAAGTCTTCGTCACCTTCTCAATTGTTACTGCATCATAATTTGCACCAAACAGCTTCACACACTAAATTCTATCATATCATGAATGGATTGAGGTTTTTCCGAATACATAATATTTTGTGTTGTAGCCCAGAAATGAAAATCAAGAGGATTGAGTTCTTACTGAGTGCAGGCCAGAAGATCTCATTGTCTCTTCTGGTAACTCGTCCTTGAAATTTTTCTTCAAGAACTGCTTTGTCTTTCATCAAAGCCATGTTATAGGAACCATTAACAGAGTCACAAGGGCCGTAGTCATCGATGAATGCTTGGACAATAGAATTTTCCGTCCACAATCGCAACAAATATCATTACTTTTTTGTCATTTCTATAGTTTCATTCGACAATATCATGTGGATTCTCATCAGCTAATTATGACACAGCAATAATTAAGAGGGTGACGAAGAGCGTCTTTAAGCGCGCAAGACTTCAACTACAGGATTCTGGCGACCATTTTCAACACATTTTGTAGATAGCCTTTAGAAGTGTTTTCAATGAGTTTCAAATAAGTTTGTAATAAATTAAATTTAAGTACCAAGCTTTATCTTCAAGAAAATATATTTGTTTCTTCGAAATTCTCATTTCAAATATTCCTAGTGGGGGCTCAAAGTCTTGCAAGAGAAAAAACACACTGTATGTTCATTACCAATTATATTGTAACGTGAATATCATTCCTAGCTTTCAAATCGCTTGATGCAAAGTTATGATGGCAACTGCAATTACAGCCTAATTAACATTCTGATTAATGAAGAAGCAGAACAAATTGTGGTGATTCTGCTTTTAAATAGATGAATGTAGAGACGATATATTCAGTATTTAAGATTTAAAAAAAAAATTGGTCTAATATAGGCTTGATTTTAATTTTAACATATATTTGATTTTAATGTGTTGTTCATTTATGCATTTGCACTATTCTATGTGTATATGGTCAAAAATTTATTTCAATAAAATTATCATTATCAAAAACAACTTATACTGCAATCTTTCAAATATGTATAAGTGTATAATTAGTACAGACCTAGCCCGTTCTTATTACGACTCAAACATGTGACAATCGAAAATCGAATAAGTGTGGGACATGTCTCGCTTGTATTTCATCTACCTGGTATAGAAAATATTTTAGGAGTTACTTTGATAATTTGGTTGGTCGTTTTCAATTAATCTGTTTTTTTTTTCACCATAACTTATACTGGAAAGATGAATTGAAAATAATTTTAAGATAAATAACGTATGTTATTTACCATAAATGTTTTTTAAATCATCTCAACTGCATAAGTAACGGCGAAAACTACCAACAAAATTACCAAAGTTACTCCTAAAATATTTTTTATGACATGTGAAATAAATGCGAGACATGTTCCACACTTATTTGACTGTCATAAATATGGAGACAGTATAAGAACGTAGTTTTCCCGTATTTTAAATTTTTTCCTGTTTTTATATATATATTTTTAGTATTCATTTATTCGATAAAAAAATATGATAAAGAATATTTAGCTTCCTAGCAAAACATATTTTGATTAATTTAACATTACATCAGTTTATTATATTTATCCCCAGAGCCTACAAGTTTTAGTGCTAATAATGATTAATGTGTAATCCCAGCTAATGATAATTATACATTATTCCTAATAATAAGACGGATGAACAGATAAACACACAACTTTTTCCAATACACACGAGTATAGTTTTACAGTTTGAGACTAATCATATTATAAAGTTAGTAAACCAATTCGTAGTGAATATATGATTTTCTATCTCACTTAATGGACAATAAATTAAAGATTCATTGAGTCTGATTCAATTTTCACCTCTAAACGTAAGTTTATTGATTTAATTTAATAACTAACGATATGACAATATGCTTTAAATATAATAGAGCATACGAATATCGAATATAAAACGAAATTAAATGGTATCGAATGCAATGAAATGGTATCGAATGCAATGAAATGGTATCGAATGCAATGAAATGGTATCGAATACAATGAAATGGTATCGAATGCAATGAAATGGTATCGAATGCAATGAAATGGTATCGAATATAAAACGAAATTAAATGGTATCGAATACAATGAAATGGTATCGAATACAATGAAATGGTATCGAATGCAATGAAATGGTATCGAATACAATGAAATGGTATCGAATGCAATGAAATGGTATCGAATGCAATGAAATGGTATCGAATGCAATGAAATGGTATCGAATGCAATGAAATGGTATCGAATGCAATGAAATGGTATCGAATGCAATGAAATGGTATCGAATGCAATGAAATGGTATCGAATACCATTAACTGTTGATGTAGAACGACACAATACAGTGTAATTATTACCATGACTAATATTTTCAGGATTTTAAAAGCATATTGTCACAAATCTAATATAATAACAATTAATTGAAAGTATAATCCAAATAATTTTAATAATCATTAGATATAGAAAATAAAATAGAAACATTTTAAATTCCCTTTGACTTTGATATCAAGTTGTAGTCATTGTTTATATGTATCTTTTGAAACATTTATTTAATTATAGTTACGAAATCACGAACCGTCAAAATTCATAATATCGAAAATTTCTCTAACAACTCAATAATTCATTTTCAGACCTATAACTGTGAGGGATAGTGGATAGTGGATGATAGTAGTGTATCCATATAATCAATGTAGCCCTGAGACGATATCTTGTTTCTCGATGTGGTATCACTTTCCAATAATTGGTGCATAAATAGCTGGTATCGCCTTAGTTTGTTTGGTCAGAACAACAGATAACACAGCACTGATAATCGATAGGGATAGCAATATTTCAAAAGGAATGGTTTATAAATTAGTTATTTGTGTGTTAACTCAATATCCAATATGTTTAGAGCTATTGATGTTGATATAATCTAAAGACAACAAATGAGTCGAATTAATATATTAATATATAAAATATATCGTATCACAATGATGATTCAGTTGATTTAACATTTTTATAGATTGTCAAAATATATCGAGCATTAATGTGTTGGATAATTACATTAATAATTAATTCACATACTGTAGAACTAACTCCTATATCCAAAGAAATGAAGTAGCCTGTATAATGTATAATGTTTATTTAAAGGGCATATTTTGTTTAGTCTCCCATCAAATGGCTATCAGTTTTCTATGCATCTCTTGACTTCTACGTAATGAAGTATACTCTACGAGTGTACCTATATAGTGACCTAGTTGTAGTTCATTATAGAAGAGTTTTATTCTCTGCAACCTTATCATTAGCACTATTTTTAATACGATATTTATCATAATGAGCAGCAATTATAATGGAAGGTAATAAATATAGAGCACTTCAATAATAAGCCTATGAAGCTCTTATTCTATATTAGGTATGATTTAATTACAGGCTGGTGAGGAAGAAAATAAAATGAAGAGAAATAATATGAAAATATTGTACCCTTCACTGTATATTATTACTATTATTTCTTAAGCTTCCTTAAAATTCATCTAAATTATTCTTTATCATTTATTTAATGAAATATTCACATTCGACCTTCACTGTCTGATATTTCTATTAGATTGAATATATTCAATAGAAGAACAAGAACGGGGTACCAATTTATCACGTGTTATCGTAAAAGAAATGGTAATTAGCTATTTAGGTATACTTTTATGTACCTAATGTTTATTAGGTTAATAGTATTTAGGTAAACTTTTAGGTACCTAATGTTTTGTAGGTTAATAGTATTTAGGTAAACTTTTTGGTACCTAATGTTTTTTAGGTTAATGGTATTTAGGTAAACTTTTAGGTACCTAATGTTTCTTAGGTTAATGGTATTTAGGTAAACTTTTAGGTACCTAATGTTTTTTAGGTTAATGGTATTTAGGTAAACTTTTAGTACCCAATGTTTTTTAGGTTAATGGTATTTAGGTAACGATATAGGTAACCATTTATAATATGTCTATCACTTTATTATGTTTTTTAATTATCCAGAGGTATTTAGTTCTTATTCTTCGCTTGAAATTCAGAGGATAGAACAAAAATCACAAGAATAATTTAAATAGAGAACCAAATTTTAAATGGTTTGCAATTTTATTATCAGTAACCTTAGCTCTAATGAAAAGAGAAATAAGAATATTAAACCTTTAAAAATGTTTGAGTGCTATGTACTTCAGTGTCTCAAGTTATCCTTCGTTGAAATGACAAAAGAAATTCCTGTAAACTTTTTGCCGAGATACTAAAGTGCATTAAACTAAATCACTGTGAATCGCATAAAACTCATTAGTATATCAAAATTATAACTGATGCACTTAAGTGACTCGCTTTAGAAACAAAGTTTGTATGATTTTTTTGTCAAGAATATTAAATGGAAGTACAATGAATATCATATATAAGTCATAGGTTATTCATTTATTTTATACTACACAAATAATTTGTATTATGTAATATTATATTACAGTTATTAACTTCATACTATTTATTACTTCTTAGATATATAAACATAATGTATTTCAGATGTTAATGATATAGTTTTATTTCCTGTTTTGAATCGCCATCTCCTGGGGAAACTTAATCAGCAGTTCATATTTATAAATTATGAAGTCACAAGCTCACAACCTTATATTTTATCATCAAACAAGCATCATGAAATAATCTGTTACAGTGATTGTATAACAACATTTATTGATAACATTCCTGACCTACAATCCCCAACCCTTTACAATATTTATATCCAACTTGTTCATCTTTTCCGCAGGTTTTGAACCTTCCACTCTTTCTTATCTGTTTCCTTCTTCTGGATTATACTTTTTTATACTTAACCTCGAATATAAATGAACATGTAATGGTCTATAGTTAAGTTTAAATTTTGCACACTCAGAGAAATTTTGATGCACCCAGGTGTTTTGAGTTCACCCTATGGCTTTGTCTCTATAGCGGACACTTTTGTGCATCAATTTATAGTTTGGACAGTGTCTTAGCTATAAGTTTGTTAAAATGATGAGAAAAAAAATGAGGAAAGCATTATTTCTTCATAATTTTAACAAACTTATAACAAAGACACTAAAGTGCATCGAACTGATGCACTTTAGTGCCTCCAAACTATAGTTTGATGCACTAAAGTGTCTCGCTTTAAAGACAAAGCCAAAGGGTGAACTCGAAACACCTGGGTGCATCAATTGGAGTTATTTATTTTTCTCAGCACTTACTTTGTTTTTATACTCTTTTTCAATATTGTTATTATATATATACAGTGCACAATTAAATAAAAGTAAATATGTTTTCACAATTCACTAATTTTACATCTCCAAAGGGAACCTTCACTAATAGTAATGCTTATCGATATTTGAAATATATGGTACCAAATTTGTATGATTTAAAAACAAAGTAAATACTTAGAATTCTGTTGTTTTTTAAATTGCCATCAATACAATGATAATTTCTTTGATATTCGATACGTGCACCTACTATGTTTTATACCCTTTTTCAATATTACTTTTATATATGTGCACTGCACAGTCAAAGAAAAGTATATGCAATGATTTTTTCTTTGATACTCGATACGTTCTCTCATTTTGCATTTAATGGATTAGGTAAAAATTCTCCTCATACAAGAGGCCTAATTTGAAACCTGCCCCTTAATCACTGGCAAGCAAGTCAAAAAGAACTATCGCAAGTATTATATTACATATCAGAATAAGTATGTAAATCTCATTATCAAGAACTAACGTAATTCAGATTTTGTTTACATAACCTAATTAGCGCTGGACTATTTCGGTTTCAATCTGTGTCACATAATTAACGATTGTAATTAATTCACAACCTAAGATCATTAATAAGCAAAAATGTTTGTGCTTACAAACTTTGAATACTCAAAACTCATTA
The DNA here is from genome assembly GCA_947561585.1 of Caprella mutica. Taxonomy (NCBI): domain Eukaryota; kingdom Metazoa; phylum Arthropoda; class Malacostraca; order Amphipoda; family Caprellidae; genus Caprella; species Caprella mutica. The sequence continues at coordinate 150,588 of CANNZV010000503.1, read as the reverse complement.
ATTAATACGAGTTATCAAACAAGGTATATTCTCGCAAAGACGAGCAAGATCTAAATTAAAAATTCATGAAACTTGTTTCATTATCATAAAAGCTATTCATAATAGCTAGAAGAGACGATGGTAATTTGTGGTATCCTTAAAATCTAAATAATTCGATATTTTCTTTTCAGCGTTTTCATTAGAAATGTTCACAATGAAAAGAACAGGTTTATGAGATGTTATTTGAATGCAAATCAATTTCTATACAAATTCTTCATATTAAAATGTTATTATATACAGGAAGTCATCTGGAAATCTGAAAGAAAATCTTTTTTTTTCCTAAATGTAATTTCGACTTGAAATAAAATGTGATACTCATTAATTATTTCCTTGCAATTAACTATAATAATACGGTTCAATATAACTAATGCACCTTTAGAGTATAATTATAAGTGTTACTAATAATTATTATTTTCTATTCGCAATTACTGAACTGTTAGGAATTACTTAAACAATTTTTAATGCAGAGTAATAATATTATTTCATATGGAAAATATAATCAGGTAATTAAAAACCTGTACTGCCAACATTCTTATGAAGTGAATATTATTTCACTGTATAAAAAACCTATGTTTTAATGATATATGAATTATTATATTGTGTGGTAGGTTTAAAATATACCATATGTAACATATGAGTTTTTCTATTAAATTGAAATGGTAGAAGATAAAATACTACTATATTTCCGTACTTTATTTTAAATGATCTTGCATATGAAATATGCAGGTATATATTTAAAGAAACAGAGTAGCCGATAGCAAGATACAAAAGATGATTTTTATTGGAATTATGTCAATAGAAGGATCTTTTCAGTGTACCGTGTAGTGGCTAGTAAGGATCTTTTCAGTGTATACCGTGCAGTGGCTATAGGAAAGATCATTTCAGTGTACCATGTAGTGGCTAGGAAAGATCCTTTCAGTGTACCATGTAGTGGCTACGAAAGATCTTTTCAGTGTACCGTGTAGTGGCTAGGAAAGATCCTTTCAGTGTACCATGTAGTGGCTAGGAAAGATCTTTTCAGTATACCATGTAGTGGCTAGGAAAGATCTTTTCAGTGTACCATGTAGCGGCTAGGAAAGATCCTTTCAGTGTACCGTGTAGTAGTGGCTAGGAAAGATCTTTTCAGTGTACCATGTAGTGGCTAGGAAAGATCTTTTCAGTGTACCATGTAGCGGCTAGGAAAGATCCTTTCAGTGTACCGTGTAGTAGTGGCTAGGAAAGATCTTTTCAGTGTACCATGTAGTGGCTATGAAAGATCTTTTCAGTGTACCATGTAGTGGCTAGGAAAGATCTTTTCAGTGTACCATGTAGAGGCTAGGAAAGATCTTTTCAGTTTACCATCCCAAGCTTCAGTAACACTTTGTAACAACATGAGTACTACAGATGATTATAGATGGACCAGAGATGGAAGACTGAAAAGTAGCCTGGAAATTACATGGGTATAATGTGGTTTACATTTTCATGGAATGTTACCTAGGGAGAAGGTTGGTTTAATGTGTTGAATTCATCTCATTGAATTGTCATATTGGCCCAACCTGTTTAATATACAGGGTGGCGCAAAAAAAGGAAACCCATTTTCAAATAAGTTTATTTTACAAACTATCAAAGCTAGAAATTTTGAAAATCTGTTAGAAGTTAAGACAAAAATTGAACATCCTGCAGCAAATTAAAAAAAGGTAAATAAAAAGGGCTTGTGCGAGGACGAAAAACACAAAAAAGTTCATAATAGGAATAATTTATTTCCATATGGTAGTAGCAAAATTAAATCCTACTATTTTTCATTCAGTTAACGCTTTTGTTATTAACTCTTTCATTCATGGAAATACATCTTCATCACCAATCACGATGTCTTCTACAAAATGTGCATTTCTTTGCAGAAACTATTTTGCAAAATTTAGGCAGTGCGGTTAATCAGTTCTAAGAGTTCGATGCTTCTTGAAAGGATGATATCTCAAATAGTGTTTAACAATTCGATTAAATGTGTCTTAAATGATGTCAATCCATACCTTCTGATTGATATTTTTGTATTCTCAATATTCAATAAACTGTTCATGAGAAAGATTATTGTTTTCATGTGTTCATTCTTTTCTCCTTCGACATGATCGCTTTTTATTCAAATTTAAAGTAGTTTCATTAGTTTTGAACTTATTAACATTTGTAAATTCGGTTTTATAATTGATGGAAAGCTTTCCAGAAATCGTTTTTCAAAATGAAGTTGAATCTGCTTAAAGCTTCCAGTGTTTAAAAAAATTGTTACAACAATAACTCTGTTCTTTTGAAAGCTGCATTTTGAGGGTTTCGAAGAGTTACAAATTAACAGTGAAATTATTTTATAAATAAATCAATTTTTCCTAAAAACCAACTTTGAAATGGTAATTATTTTTTTTACTTTCTCTTATTTGTTACAAAAAATATTAGAATTTAATGTTATTGTATCCATATAAAATGAATTATACCCATTATGAATTTTTTTCGTATATTTCGTCCTCGCGCAAGCCCTTTTTATTTCCATTTTTTAATTCGCTGCAGGATGTTTATTTTTGTCGTAACTTCTAACCGATTATCAGGAAAGATGCAAAAGAAGGAAACAAGTACACACAGAGAAAGGATTAGTTGAATCAAATCAAATTTGATTTGTTTTGACTCATATGAATGGGTTATTTTTACGCCTACCTACGTGGTGAGTTGCAGGTACTACTTAAAAGTAGTTAAACTGACGTTGGTTAAAACAAAACAGTCGTTTTGACTCACTCCTAAACTTAAAAAAAGTAGCGCTAACTCTCATAGTAAGTTAATTTATACACCAGATATACACTCTATCATAGTTGTTTCAACATACTTTAAAATTCTCAAAAAAGTAACTTTTGACTGTCATAGTAAGTTGATTCAATCTATAAAATGAATTGAATTAACTAATGTTTGATGACCACCACATCATAGTTGTTTTAACGCACGTGAAAACATGAATATAGTCCAACCAGCTCACGTAATAAATTGATTCAAAGCATAAATTGATGACCCATTAGATATGAGTAAACTTTTTTCTCTGTGTAAAACAGTGTTTTTAGAAAATTTCTAGCTTTGATAGTTTGTAAAATAAACTAATTTGCAAATGGGTTTCCTTTTTTTTTTGCGCCACCCTGTATAGCGTATGGCTAAAACTTGTTTCATATATTGGCAGTGCAAGTTGGCCCATTTTGCAAAAAAAAAACACCGTACCAATATGATTTGTCAACCTAGTGCCCACATGGGCCCCATTAAATTGTGTTCCAAATTGAGATGTATATATAGTGGCCAGGAACGATCTTTTTAGTGCACCGTATAGTGGCTATAGGAGGCATCTTTTCAGTGTATACAATGTAGTGGTTATAGAAAAGATTTCTTCAGTGTACCATTGCATTCAGTTTGAATGACACGGTACACTTAAAAAAACTTTCCTAGCTAAAATACTATCTTACTATCTAAAACTGAACATCTTTCCGAAACTTTATATCGACTGCTGTGTCATATCAGCTACTGTGTATAACTTTGTCTACATCATGATCCATTATCAAAAGCTGTTAATAGGTATTAATATCAGATAAGGAATATTCAAAGTACAGTTAGGGACAGGTCATACGAGCGTTCTTGCACAGCATTTTTGACTCTGAGGAAATTATTGTTAAACCTATTTCATATGTATCCATGTTACACGACGTTTTTGGAGCGTTGTAAACGGTCCAAAAACGCTCGTGTGACCGGTCCCTTAGATCAACGTACTTTATAGTGGGAGGGTTTAAATAATTACCCCGTTGCTATAATAGTGTTAAATATTTAGTTTAGAAGTGTTTCCAGAAGACAGGTAATTTCTCAAGATAAATACCCCCAGACGCACACCACTCTGTAAAACTTTCATTGATGCAATAAACAAAACTAATTTGAATGAAACTTTTCTGGAAAGTTTTAATGACGTGAGGCAACTTTGCGGTCTTCAAGTGTCCGTTTCTTTTGCTCCTGGAAGTAGAGTTGAAGAGAATCTCTGTCTGCAACTCCACGGACTTTATTTCTCAAGTTATTTGTTCTGAATTTTAATTTCTACATTGCAATATTGAGTCAAGAGCTTTTGAGTTGCTTCAGTTCCGCGGGAAGAAGTTAATATGGAATTAGATGAAATGGTAAGGATAATAGAATTAGCGATATAAATTCAGCAATTACATATCCTATTGCTCATTGATTTTTTTTTATAAAACTTAGTCTATTTTAAATAATTAGGTAGGTCCATATTAGATTTGGGGATATATATTTCACTCAGATTAGACTATATGAATATATTTCAAGCACATACATAATACATATACCTAACAAACATTTTGAGCGAATGTTATATAATAAATATTCTGCTTTAGATATTACAATCTAACAAATTTTCTACAACTCATTCACTTCATATTCCGTTGTACATGTCTATTCCCTTACATCAATATCAACTTTTTCCTATTCATTTTCTGATGCATCAAAAGAACGGTGCTATTACAGGCACATCAAAGAATAAATTGCAATAAGTCCTTATAAAAAAGGCAAGCTATATTCACATTGTATAATCAATTACATGCTTCAAAAAATACTATTTTATGGGTATTGTGTAGGTTGTTGTATAATATAAATTGATTGAGTTTTCATGACTAAATTCAAAATTAATAAACATATTTATAAAAAATAATATTTTGAATTTTAAATTTGAAAATACCAATTTCGAAAAAATAATATTTTGCCTTGAGTTTATAGCCAATTAATAATAATACCATCCATGTTGTTAATTGCAGTGGATGAAAAGCGTGTTGTTAATTATAGTGGATGAAAAATATCCTATTGAAATAGTGAAAGGGAAATTTTCTAAGTGTTTATGTATGTTTGCGTGAACAGGATTACAACTCATTCACTCGAACTACAAAAATCGAGATGACAATAATAGTAATTGAACATTCAATCAGGAGTAGAAGCTGTAAAATATTGGATTTCTATTTGAAATAAATTTAAAAAATTGAAATGACAATAATTGATTATTTTAATTAAAAAAAATATTTGTGAGATTAGTTCGTATTGTCAATGTTAATTGGAGTGCCTCGTATTTTAAAATTCTTCTGGTAATTTTTATGTTATACTTGGGGTAAAATTTTGTTATTTAATTGTATACTTTTGGAAGGTCGTTCATTTATTATCGATATTTCTATGGCATCTTCCCTCAGTGAAAATTTATTGTGGGTCTTAAATAATTATGCAGGGTCCCATCGAAATCTTGATTTTTAAGTAACACTTCAGAATTTAAAATTTTTTCAATTTTCTTATTGTTTAAAATGAGCTCATTCATGTAATTCATTTAATTATTTGAGGACTGACATCTCTCTACAGAATATGGAACTCTCTTTAAATTATACATGCGAAGAAAAAATTGACGATTTCTTGGAGAACATTTTACCAGTTTCTGCTAGTTGGAAAAGAACTAAATTGTAATATAGCTAACTAACATATTAAATAAATATGCAATCTGCCAATAATACAATCCAGAAGTTTTTAGTATTTTTTCATGCAGTTCTTGAAATAATATTATATTTACTTGAAACTATTCCACAAAATATGTTAATATCGAATATTTTATTTATTGATGCCTCATTATTTTTCACAAGTGAATGATAATTCCTTCCGATTTAGAGTCCGATATTTTACCAGAATATTATTTACATTTGTAACAAATTATTAGCTAAATAAATAAATAATGGTTATCTGTGAAATATAATTCATTTTGCATAATTAAATTGAGTGAAGAATTTATATGTTAATTATCTTCATATTAGAAATATCTTGGTTTTACTAATGACAAATATGGGATATATTAATAACTTGATGATTCAACAAATATTCGAACACTATAATCCAATATGGTTAACTCCACATAAAGAATTTCTTAAAATAGGTACTGGAACATTATTTTCCTTTAGAGAAATATTACTTCGAGGACATCAGAAGAAAACCTAATCTTGAAAAAGGCAGAATTTTCTGATTTTTCTTCCTCTTGAACAGGAATTTGAAATAAGAAGGAAAAGTTTAGAAAAGAATTAGTATTAGATGTAAAATAAATAAGAGAAATACTAAAAGTCGACATGACACAGCAGCCGATACGACACAGTAGCCGATATGGCACAGTAGCCGATATAGCACAGTAGCCCATATGACACAGTAGCCGATACGACACAGTAGCCGATATGACACAGTAGCCGATATAGCACAGTAGCCCATATGACACAGTAGCCGATACGACACAGTAGCCGATATGATACAGTAGCCGATATGACACAGTAGCCGATATGGCACAGTAGCCGATATGACACAGTAGCCGATACGACACAGTAGCCGATATGACACAGTAGCCAATATGACACAGTAGCCGATATGGCACAGTAGACAATATGAGACAGTAGCTGATATGACACAGTAGCCGATATGACACAGTAGCCGATATGACACAGTAGCCGATATGGCACAGTAGCCGATACGACACAGCTAGTAGCCGATATGACACAGTAGCCGATAAGACACAGTAGCCGATATGACACAGTAGCCGATATGACACAGTAACCGATACGACACAGTAGCCGATATGACACAATAGCCGATACGACACAATAGCCGATATGACACAGTAGCTGATATGACACAGTGACCGATATGACACAGTAGCCGATATGACACAGTAGACAATAACACACAGTAGCCGAAATGACACAGTAGCCGATATGACACAATGGCCGATATGACAGAGTAGCCGATATGACACAGTAGCACATATGACACAGTGGCCGATATGACAGAGTAGCCGATATGACACAGTAGCCTATATGACACAATAGCCGATATGTCACAGTAGCCAATATGACAGAGTAGCCGATATGACACAGTAGCCGATATGACACAGTAGACAATATGACACAGTAGCTGATATGACACAGTAGCCGATACGACACAGTAGCCGATATGACACAGTATCCGATATGACAGAGTAGCAGATATGACACAGTAGCCGATATGACACAGTAGACAATATGACACAGTGGCTGATATGACACAGTAGCCGATACGACACAGTAGCCGATATGACACAGTAGCCGATATGACACAATAGCCGATACGACACAATAGCCGATATGACACAGTAGCCGATACGACACAGTAGTCGATATGACACAGTAGCCGATATGACACAGTAGCCTATATGACACAGTGACCGATATGACACAGTAGCCGATATGACACAGTAGCCGATATGACACAGTAGCCGATAGGACACAGTAGCCGATATGATACAGTAGCCGATATGACATAGTAGCCGATATGACACAATAGCCGATATGACACAATAGCCTATATGACACAGTGACCGATATGACACAGTAGCCGATATGACACAGTAGCCGATATGACACAGTAGCCGATAGGACACAGTAGCCGATATGATACAGTAGCCGATATGACACAGTAGCCAATATGACACAGTAGCCGATATGACACAGTAGCCGATATGACACTGTAGCCAATATGACACAGTAGCCGATATGACACAGTAGCCGATATGACACAGTAGCCGATATGACACAGTAGCCCATATGACACAGTGGCCGATATGATATAGTAGCCGATATGACACAGTAGCCGATATGACACAGTAGCCCATATGACACAGTGGCCGATATGATATAGTAGCCGATATGACACAGTAGCCGATATGACACAGTAGCCGATACGACACAATAGCCGATACGACACAATAGCCGATAGGACACAGTAGCCGATACGACACAGTAGCCGATATGACACAGTAGCCCATATGACTCAGTAGCCGATATGACACAGTAGCCCATATATGACACAGTAGCCCATATGACACAGTGGCCGATATGACAGAGTAGCCCATATGACACAGTAGCCGATATGACACAGTAGCCCGTATATGACACAGTAGCCAATATGACACAGTAGCCGATATGACACAGTAGCCCATATGACACAGTAGCCAATATGACACAGTAGCCCATATATGACACAGTAGCCCATATGACACAGTGGCCGATATGACAGAGTAGCCCATATGACACAGTAGCCCATATGACACAGTAGCCAATGTGACACAGTAGCCCATATATGACACAGTAGCCCATATGACACAGTAGCCGATATGACACAGTAGCCCATATGACACAGTAGCCATTATGACACAGTAGCCGATATGACACAGTAGCCAATAGGACACAGTAGCCGATATGATATAGTAGCCGATATGACACAGTAGCCGATATGACACAGTAGCCCATATGACACAGTGGCCATTATGACACAGTAGCCCATATGACACAGTAGCCATTATGACACAGTGGCCATTATGACACAGTAGCCCATATGACACAGTAACCATTATGACACAGTAGCCCATATGACACAGTAGCCATTATGACACAGTAGCCCATATGACACAGTAGCCGATATGACAGAGTAGCCCATATGACACAGTAGCCGATATGACACAGTAGCCCATATATGACACAGTAGACAATATGACACAGTAGCCATTATGACACAGTAGACAATTCGGAATTACAAAAAGAGTATTTCTTATTCAATCCCAGACCTATGTTTAACTTTTTGTAACTTTCTATAGGCTATTGTGTATTTAACTACTACCTTATTTCTGTCTTCAAACATGTCAGAAAATGTACATTTACTCTGAATACGTAATTACTTTATTATTTCCTCATTTCTCTCTCGTCCCTTTCCAACTTTAAAAAACACCCAAAAGTGTCATTACGTTTTTCTAAACTCTTTTTTCAATAATCGTTTCATCTTTGATATGTGAACCACATAAGTGACATAACACAATTATTAAAAGAAACTGTTAAAAACTATTTACCTATTTATACAAATGTAGATCCACCAATATTTTTATATTTTCGAAAACATTATATATGTTATAATTAGAAACTTCGTTTGTTGTAAAACTTAACTTTCATAATAGTTATACCAGTATACAGGAATCAAAGTTTTCTTTCATTTTACTCATAGAAAATCTTTTCAGCAATGACTAATATATTTTTCTCCTCACTTCAACACATTCTATACTCTACCCATTTCTTCATATTTTAAATATTTAATTGCTCATTACATTATAAAATCAATAGAAATGTTATAAAATGATAGCAATGCTCATATATCTATTCAATGAAATTATAAAATGGGTAAAGTAATTAATAATGAAAATAATAATTTCCCTAAAAATTTGCAAAACTTGCTGCATCTTAATAAATTATTTCACAATTATTGTAACTTATTAAGTGTCACATATTATCTACCTAATAATTTTTATTAAAACCTAAAATAATCGGTTTAAAATTCGTATTTATAATTATCACAAAAATAAACTAACGTTATTTATTCGGAAGTAGGTATTATTGAATAATGAAATAAGTCCAACCTATTCTATCTTTTCTTTATTCATATACAGAATTTACGATATATTTTATTTTTCAATAGTAAAATTTGCTAGCGTATAGAATATGTTATCGATAAAATTAACATATAGTCGTGATAATACATTTTCAAACTGTTTCTCCAGATATTCAATATATATTTAAACTATAACTATATATTATTAGTTGTGTACTATCACCAAAATTAAATATACAATTCACGCGTAGGTACATATACATAAATTCACAATCTGAATTTTATAGTTCCATTTATATATATATTCTACACTATAGCACAAGTCAGCAATTTCTTTGTTTAATAGTACACAAGACATTTGGTACCCATATTTCTTTGTGTGATGGTACACAATAAATTAGGTGCCCAGTTTCTTATCTAATTACACATGTAAAAACAACGCAAAGGAATTAAGTACCAGCCACGCAATGCGTAAAGAACATTTAACTCATTTGGCGCTATTTCTAATATCCTCTACATATTCCAATTAAGGAAGTGGTATTCAGCATCAAAAGAATCGCAGTAATTAATGTTTATAAACATAATGTATGAATAAATTGATGAAATATTTGCAGGGGATAAGAATTGATCACGACGCCATTGTTATACGAGTATTGACATTAATTATTCGATGGTACATGCATTAATATGTCATAAGAAGTGTTTGGTTAAATTAAATAAGCGAATAGTATAAATTAATTAAAGAGTTGTATGAATTAATCAAAGAGTAGTATAAATTAATAGAGGAATAGTATAAAATAATTAAAGAATAGTACAAAATAATAAAAAAATAGTATAAATTAATTGAAGAATAGTATAATTAATATTTTAATTGAATTACGTAGTTCCGTATTATCGGTCAGTTACACATTTTGATCATTTAAGAAAAACAATATAATAATAATTATAATTCAAAACTTTCTCTTCTTGGTCACATTTTCTATATTCAAATATTTTAATTGACTTCCACACAGAGATAGGTTTTTTGACAAAACTCTCCCATTTAAAAAAAACTGTACATTAATTAATTGTACCTACAGGGATTTTAACTTAGCTGCATGGAACAGTTCAAAAAATGTGAAGCTGATATTGTATTAAGCTCATAAGAAACTACTAGTAGACTCTTTAAAAACTGCGTTTCGAGATAGTGAGATAATTTTTTAAATATTTGAGACAAAAATCTTTGATAAGACTCTTTAAAATTGTCAAGGACACAAGCGTCACCATCTTTGCCATAAATTTGTCTGCATGGCTCTTTTTTTTCTTTTCCTTAGCCTCTTTCTGTCTGATTTAGGCATTTGTTATAAATAGGTTTGTGACAATATGCGTCTAAAATCATAGATCTTAAGAACATCATATACAAAACGAAATGAAATGGTATCGAATACTTTATAGCGCTGGTTTAGAACGATTGAATAGTCTTTAATTTCAATCCGTCTATAATAATTTCAGTATCTATGATTTTAAACGCATATTGTCACAACCCTAGAAATAAAGCATCAGTTTGAACCGAACCTTAGAAATTATCTTTTGTCAGTGTCTGAAAAAGGTTTTCTTACACATACTGTAATCTGTTTATTTTATGAATTTTTAGAATCTTAAAATGGATTCAGAGATTTTTTACTTTGATATGAAGGAATAGTTTTTCCAATTTCCACCAAAAAATTGGACTAATTATTATTCTAAATTAATATATTTTAATTGTCACAATTAGTCAATTGCATGAAGTCTGCTATCTGCACTCACTGGGTATCAATGTTTCTTTGGGTAACATTGACCTAATATTATAACAACAATATTGGCAATGTTATGAAAATATTGGGACAGTTTAACAATATTGGGGTAATGTTGTAACAATATTGGGGTAATGTTGTAACAATATTGGGGTATTGTTGTAACAATATTGGGGTATTGTTGTAACAATATTGGGGTAATGTTGCAACAATATTGGGGTAATGTTGTAACAATATTGGGGTAATGTTGCAACAATATTGGGGTATTGTTGTAACAATATTGGGGTAATGTTGTAACAATATTGGGGTAATGTTGTAACAATATTGGGGTAATGTTGTAACAATATTGGGGTAATGTTGTAACAATATTAGGGTAATGTTGTAACAATATTGGGGTAATGTTGTAACAGTATTGGGGTAATGTTGTAACAGTAGTGGGGTGATGTTGTAACAATATTGGGGTGATGTTGTAACAATATTGGGGTAATGTTGTAACAATATTGGGGTAATGTTATAACAATAGTGGGGTAATGTTGTAACAATATTGGGGTGATGTTGTAACAATATTGGGGTAATGTTGTAACAATATTGGGGGTAATGTTGTAACAATATTGGGGTGATGTTGTAACAATATTGGGGTGATGTTGTAACAATATTGGGGTGATGTTGTAACAATATTGGGGCAAAGCTGTAACAAATCAGGCCAATGTTTTCCCGAAAATATTATTTGTTATAACTTTGCCAAATCTAAAATCATAATTACTGGTCCATTAATTATATTTCCTTCAATAAGAAATTAAAGAGAAATAGCAAACTTATAACAGTGAACCTTTTTATTAGAACAAAATCTCTGATAGCTTACTTGTCTTTTTCTTTTCGTTCTTTGTATTTAACATACAGTTATAGCTTAGTTATATTCTCACCATTAACTTTATAGTGAATATAGCCCATTACATTAATATTATAGTGAATATAGCCCATTACATTAACTTTATAGTGAATATAGCCCATTACATTACCTTTATAGTGAATGTAGCCCATTATATTAACTTTATAGTGAAAATAGCCCATTATATTAACTTTATAGTGAATATAACCCATTAGATTAACTATATAGTGAATATAGCCCATTAGATTAACTTTATAGTGAATATAGCCCATTATATTAACTTTATCGTGAATATAACCCATTAGATTAACTATATAGTGAATATAGCCCATTATATTAACTTTATAGTGAATATAGCCCATTATATTAACTTTATCGTGAATATAACCCATTAGATTAACTATATAGTGAATATAGCCCATTAAATTAACTTTATAGTGAATATAGCCAATTAGATTAACTATATAGTGAATATAGCCCATTATATTAACTTTATAGTGAATATAGCCCATTAAATTAACTTTATAGTGAATATAGCCCATTATATTAACTTTATCGTGAATATAACCCATTAGATTAACTATATAGTGAATATAGCCCATTAAATTAACTTTATAGTGAATATAACCCATTAGATTGACTATATAGTGAATATAGCCCATTATATTAATTTTATAGTGAATATAGCCAATTAGATTAACTATATAGTGAATATAGCCCATTATATAAACTTTATAGTGAATATAGCCCATTATATGTATTAACATTATAGTGAATATAGCCAATTAGATTAACTATATAGTGAATATAGCCCATTAGATTAACTATATAGTGAATATAGCCCATTACATTAACTTTAGTGACGTAAGAAGATATCATTGATCCATTTTACTGGGCATTGCATGCCAAGTAAAAGAGCCAAAAATAGCATTTAATTTCCTAATTGAAGATTGCCTTGGTGTTCAATAAGGGGCATTGCTGTTTATATTCAAACAGCCTATAGGCCTAGGCACGCGATGAGAGCACGATAACTCAATCCGCACATTAGCAACCGGCAAATATTTTAAACTGAGATATTCAAAAGCATTATACTTAAAGTTAAGAAATTATAATCACTGGTAGACGAATTCGATTATCTATTTAAATCAATGTTATAAATAAAAATATAATCTATATGTCCGATTATGAATAATTTTTCAAAAACTTTAATCGTATTTAGTCAGAAATTTATAAAAATTATTTCGACATACATTTCTTCGACGAATTTTCGTAAAGGTGATATGAACATAAATCAAGATTATTTTAATATATAAATAAATATAAACATATATAAATGAAGATTATTTTGAAATTATTAACATAAATGGCCGTTATGTAGTTTGTTGTATCAGTTAGTTTGTTGTAATGCACACTTCATGATGTTGTCTTAATGGGATCGTCTCCCTCAAATCTTAAAAAAAAAATTGTTTTGGCAGAAAATGTTGTCTTATAGTCTTTATATAACGTGTTAAAATATTAGAGCTAACAATAATCTAAAAGTGCTTCAATAAAGAATTTACAAAATTGTAAATTATACCTGTCAGGTCTGTCAAAAGACCTGTCAGCACTGGTATTGAGGGTTTATTTGGATCTCACATCAAAAGATGGGTTGACTAGATGCATCAAAAAGAGGACACAAAACTCAAACAAGAGCCTCGACTCTAATTTATGGAACCAAAATTATTTCAGTTAGACCATTTTTTTCCTAAAAATTTCAGTAAATTGGCGCTCCTGCGAAGTATATTTTTTCGACTTCGAAAGGAATCAACTCCTACAGTTTTTTAGCTACAGACATCGGGTTTGTTTCATTTTCTTCATAAATGAATTGCTCACAAAGTTACATATGAGTTTTTCAAATTTCCTGATGTGTATATGAAAGAAAATCAAAAATTTTAAAAAATAATTAGAAAAATTCTGAGACGAAATTGAAAAAATAGCCCTGTAACTTTGTAGACAACTAAATTCTGAACAGGATGAAACCAACATCATGTATCTAGCTCAAAAACTGTATCAGTTGATACCTTTTGAAAGCACCCACCATTTGAGGGCTTTCTGAGGGTGGGGATGAAGAGGGCATAGACGAAAAAAAACCTAAATAAAAAATACTCCATTTAAGTAGTTGCAGTAACACTGATAATCACAAATTTGTACATCAATTAATAAACTTTATTCTATTTTAGGGAGACGGTCCCCTTAAAATGACCTGGCAGTGAGGTACATAGGGGGGGGGGGATACTCCCCTCGATCATAGAGTGTACAATAGAGTGTGGTAATATTCCCTTTACCAAAATTCGTCGACGAAATGTCCTGTCGATGAAACGTCTCACAACCGACTCAATTTGCCGATTATAAATATTTGGATTGGGTTGATAGATTCAGTTCAAACGGGTATGACTAAGGCCATCTATAGTGTACCACGGCCATTCCCTTGCTTTTAACAGCTAATCTCCGAATCATAACGGCTTTTAACAGCTAATTGCCGAAATCATAACAAAGCGCGACGTGTCCATTCCATTAATTTAGATAGAAATAGAAAAAACTGGTTGCATTGACCTTCATTTTAAGTAACTAATTTTTATATTTACAAGTGGAATTTTGATTTAAAATTTTACAGTGTATTCTTTAGAGACTCTGCTATCGGCTGGAATATTTTTTTACCTAAAATTCTAATTTTCAACATTGACAATTTTGAATTACCTAAGTAATTAGTAATTACTTACCTAGTATGATCAAATTGTCAGCATTGTTTCACACATGAATGATATGTCTATGGATTATTATTAATTATTCTTACTACAGCTGAGCAATACCTAACTAAACATATGATTCAAAGAATTAGAAATAGGGTCAACTCCATTTGTGATTTGTTAAACTGTGCTACCATATTTAGGGAGGCCAGACTGCTGGAACTGGTAAAGTGCTCTCTTAGAAATCATCTATTTTGCATTCTGTTCTCATCAAAATAAACAAAAAAAAAGAAAAATACATGCAATTGTCTTTTTTAATTCACTTCTTACAAATGAAAATGTATCATAACAATATCTCAGCCTGAACAGTGAACAGTAGGTAAACCACAATTTCTTGAAATCAATAGGTATAGGATGTGCCTCTAAAACAATGTCATCAATATTCACTAATTCTAGGTACACTACTACATTGCATTAAAAAATCTTACCATTAAAAAATTTTTTTTCGAAAAGAATTAATCAAGTCGATAGCAGAGATTCTAAAAAATACACTGTAAGAAATTTAAATCAAATATTTTTTATGAAACCAATATTGTAACAATATATTTTTTAACTCAAATATTTTTTCCGTATGATATGATAAATAATATTTAAAAACGTTACTTCAAAATAGAAAAAATCCATAATCAATGATAGTCTGATTTCGATTATCAGTTATAATCAATATTGTAAAAGAAAATAACATCTGTGTACGATTATAAATGATCATTACAAAACCAAATCGAAATCTGTCAGAAATTTAAAACACTTAATGGTACTGAATATTGGATAATCATATTAATCGATAATAATAGTCGATATGCCGATAAATTTTCCGATTGGGTTGACAGAAATTCATTGTGATTAAGTTAGTGCCTGAATTTCAGTTCAAATGATTATGAAGTTATATTGATAATGAATTATTTTAATAGTATTCAAAATATTATTGGAATCATCATATAGTCTAATTTTCACATTAATTAGCATGTTTGAATCACACAACAAAATAAGATTAAACAATAAAGAATGGTTTCAAAAGTCTATCCAATTACCAAGAAAGCCTATTAAGTTAATTTAATAGAATAAGTGATATATAAATACATTGTTGAAATAAAAGACCATACAAATTACAAACAATGAAAGGAATTAAATAGAAAACATTTAAGTGTAATCAATACATACGGTGTAGGTTTTAGATTCTTTTTCTTATAATGAGTTAGAAAGAAAGGTGCTTCAGTATTTATGAACCCTAACCAGGTGCAATTCGCGTGCCGCTATCCCTATTAGATGTGACTTGATGTCACGGAATGGTGCTCTGTGTGGCGTCATAACTAAAAGCATGACGTAAAAGTTCGTAGATTGAAATTGTGTGAAGTAAAACTTCGTAGGTTGGAATATAGTGTGACATAAAAGTTCGTAGGTTGGAATATAGTGTGACGTAAAATTTCGTAGGATGGAATATAGTGTGACGTAAAAGTTCGTAGGTTGGAATATAATGTGAAGTAAAACTTCGTAGGTTGGAATATACATTGTGTGAAGTAAAACTTCGTAAGTTAGAATATAGTGTGAAGTAAAACTTCGTAGGTTGGAATAGTGTGACGTAAGAGTTCGTAGGTTTGAATGTTGTGACTTAAAAGTTCGTTTGTTTGAATTTTGTGACGTTACAGTTCGTAGGTTGGAATGGTGTGACGTTACAGTTCGTATATTGAAATAGTGTGACGTTACAGTTCGTAGCTTGGAATACTGTGACGTACGAGTTCGTAGGTTTGAAAACTGTGACGTAAGAGTTCGTATGTTCGAATGATGTGACGTAAGAATTCGTAGCTTGGAAATATATAATGTTTAGATTGGAGTGACATCAGAATAAGTTTATATGAATGACATGTCATCTTGGTTGTAATTTGGTGTTATGTACCCTTCGTAATTTTTTGAAAACAGTGGCTATGGACTCTAATATTAAATGCACAATTATTTTCAAAGAGTTTATTGTTGGTTAAATGAAACAGGATAAATAATCAATTTTTAACATTCGATTCCTTCATATATATTATTTTTTGAATTCGTGAAAAATATGTGAATAAATATGTATAGGTATGTTGAAATTACAGTTCATAACATTGGATTGCTTGACGTCATAGTTTGTAAATTGTACTACCGTTCGTGACCTCGGAGACTATGAGTCGCGTGACCTGCTGGATGTGTAAGCATTAAAACTCAATATCACGTGAATTAAAACCTTCTATATATCTTTGCGTGCATAGATATATTTCGTAGACATTCATTCATACCTAATCTATTATTGCATTAATAATTTATGCCCTTTATAATTTTTTCAAAGATTGCTTCGGTCGCAAATTTTCTCCAGTTTGATCATTTATAAGTCAACAATTTTTATAGTTTTTAACTATAAATTACATTTTATTTAATAAATTCATAGAAAATATGCCAAAAATGTATAATAAATTAGAAATAGAATATTTATATGAATATATCTAATAATCGTGCATGTGATACAAATAAATAACTGAATAAAAAAGTCGTGATATTTCTTTAGAATCACTATGTTCACTTATTTTAGGTATATAATTTTAATGTACACTATGTTCACTAACAATTCAATTGAAGTAAGGGTTCTAGATTGATGTATTTGATTGACACTGGCCTAAAATAGTTTCCGAAGAAGCAATCTAAGTACCTGTCTGCCGCAAGAAAAACATGATAACATTTCTTGGAAAATATCTCGAAGAAAATTCTACCCTGAACTCCGCTATAAATAGTACCTACAGTTATTCTTGAAATGAATCAACGGTGGTATCGAGTATTGAAAATGGGGTTAGAAGTAATGTTCCATATATTTGATATGACAGGATTATTTCAAATTGTATTAGAATTATTGGGTTATATATAGAATAGCTTTTATTAAATTAATTTGATGGCCACTATCTTTTCAGTTTTTTTTCAAATTTATCTCGTTGCAAAGTATGTCAAAGTTCCATTCTAATAAATAGGCGAATAAAACTTTATTCTGTAACCTTTCTTTCTTGTACTTAGACTAATTTTAATACAACTTCCGTATTTCACATGACACCATTTATTAACGTTCTTTCTATGTCACATAACGTGAGAGAATTTTTATAATGGTAGGTACTAATTCTGATAGTTAAGAGGAAAATGCAAGATAATGCACCTTATGGAGAAAGTACAGCAGATAACCTTCTCTCCAATCTAACCTTGACTTTCAAAACAGGTGATTAGGCATCGAATTCAACCTTATCAATCGGGTGTGACCCTAGAAGGGGCTCACCTTTGTTGCCATACTTGGTAACAATTCTTCCCATATTCTCTCTTATTATCCCCATGGCTCTGTGATTACACAGTGCTATCTGTGTAATTATACTTCTGCAAACCCGGGTTTGCAGAAGTATTAGATAGCACTGTGTAATAATGACAATTTTTATATAGTCTTTTCTTATATGTCCGAAGATGTAGTACTGACCGATAATTGATAACTTACCCGTTCAGATTAAAACAAATGAAATGGCATAATAATCAATATGCACAATACCTAATTTTTAGGATTATTTTAAAATTTACTCATGGTAACATGCAGGTTTGAAATAATCCAAAAATTAGTTAATGTGCATATTATTTAAATTTATAATTTCGGTATAATTTTGAGTCATTGATAATTTTTTGTATAATAAATTTTGAATCATAGGAAGTAAGTGTCACTTTTTGAAATATAAAATATTTTATGGTCGATTAAGAAGTAGAAACAAAGCTATTTTTGTCTCAAACTGGTTTTGTTGGAGTAGGTTTGATAATTTTTTGCCCACAAATTACATTTCTTTGTTTCTAAATAAATATTTCATTCATTGTATGAGAAAGGTACAATGTATATGTATAACAAACAACTATTAATTATATAATAATTTAAAATATTATTCCTATTTTTCACATAGGTAACATTATTTTTCCATGTTTCAATATTCAACATGCACATTTTTTTATTTAAAGTGCATAGTGAAAAATTCAATATTCAATCCAGTAACTTTTTTTCTGTTGATTTAAAAGAATCATCATCATGTAAGAAAAAAATATTTAAAGTGCATAGTGAAAAGTTCAGTATTAAAAGTTGCAATAATAAATTTAAATGTCACCTCACGATAAGCTCTAAGAAATTCATTCTCTAACTCAAACGGCACAACCAACCTATAATTAATTCCGTTGACATGCCTAATCATTTAAGTAGTATTTATGCATATCAAAATAACGCACCATACCTAGTCTTAACCCATTATAATCTGGGGCAAACGAAAACAACTGTACCTACGAAGACTAATATATGATCTTTGTTAATTGGCTTCTAAAAAATATACAGAGGTAGTATTGTTTGAAAGTGACATGAATTTATGTTGGAGAATTATTATTTTACTATTGTTATACCAATGGGCACGTGAATTGTATTGCGGTCAGGTTGATGATCAATTTTAAAGTAAATATTATGCTAGTTGTCAAAAGAATATATTTCTAATAAATCATTTTTCATAACAAAGAATTATACAAAATTTTATTATTTTAGGCTTTTCTCATCGAGTTCATATTAATATTACATTCAGAGCTATAATAATTATATGAAACTTTATATGTTATACTTACTTCTGGCATTATTGTAAAATCAAAATGTACATATATACTTTTTTTAATAATAATCCAATTTCAATATTGGAATTAATGATGCAGATTAAATTATATAAATACAAATATAAATTCAAAATATAAATATAAAAATATTTATATAAAATATAAATATAAATACGAAATTAAATTATATAACTATTTTTTCACTGACACCGAATCACTGAGAGGAGAGTGACGGAGACGGACCGGTGACGTGCCGGACGGATATCGGTGATGTGTGAAGCAGCCTTAAATTAAATTATATAAATACAAAGTTTGCATTTTTTTTTGTTAGATACACTTGCCTAGCGATTGACGTGAAAGGAAAATTATCGGTGTATACTAGATACATTTTGCCAAGCTATTAGAAAATTTAACGTATTGATGTTACTAATGTATCTTCGATACCCAGAGTAATGATATACTTCGATACCATTGGCGAAGGATTGAGAAAGCTTCAGCTTCACATTTGCGTTTTTTAAACACAGCGGGAAAAAAGTGAATCATTCGGTGTTTCAGCGATAAGAACTATATTTATTTTATGTGATTTTTCCTACAGCGATAGGAAAAAAACTCCACTTTGAGCCATAAATATATAAATATAGTGATATACTATATTGTGAACACATTATAAGAAGTTCCTTTCCTGCGGTGTTAAAAACGCAAGTGTGAAGGGGGCTTTAGGGTTTCATATACGTATAGCCCTATACGTTATACCTAGCCCTATATGGAAGTCGTAAAACTATCGAATTCACAACAGGTTGCCTAAGAGCATTTGCTGCACCTGCTGCTATCCATGGGATACTCACTGGCAGTCACCATATAATGGATACACTTGAATGCATCCAAAATTAATATTATAGTTAAGAATTAAATGTTCTCTCAATAAACAATCACAATATAGATATTATGAATATAAATTGTATACTGGATTATAAAGAATATATATATATTGATTATACAATAGGAAGTGGTCATAAAATCTACATTTCAGCGAAGACTATGGAATTATGTATATGGGGGGATATACTAAACATAAAAGAGAGGTTCATGGATATAAGAATAATTTACCTTGATAAAAGTTTAAATGATTGTATACTTTCAAAAGAAAACATTAGGTGGCAAAAATTTAGTACTTTAAAATTATTAAAATAACGGAATGTTTTGATTTAAACTTTAGTCAAATTAGTAAATTATAACTCGTATGATTTTGAACCTATTGCAAATTGAGAATAATTATTAAGTATTTATAAAAAGTATGACTTTTTCAATATTTAGGTAGTTTGAAACGGCAGTTGTATCCAGAAAAGAAAATATGTACTTACAAAAGGGCCTGAATTATTGTATACATTTTCTTTTATATTCTCCTACAATAAATATTTTTCACTCTATTTTTCATTTTGTGCTCAGTTAAAATCTGAACATTTCGGCATGTTCAAATTATACCCAAAAAATGTATTACAATATTAGTATCAGTACAGAAATAGAATAAAAAAAAACAAGGTCATGCATGGTGTTAAGAACATCTGCATTGCAAGCAGAAACATCTTGAAATTCCATCGTAAAAGTCTCCCTAGTTTTCTTTCCGACTTAATTAAGTAGGCAAGCAGACCCGGCCGCTAAGATCTGTGGATAAGGACCTGACCACATCTCCATAAACACAAATTAGAATTCCTTTGAGCCACTTAACTGGAGTAGCTTGAGAAAAGCTATTTAGGGACTTTAGGGACCACAAGAATGGACACTTAACTACCTGATGTATTCCTAGTGCATTACTGTAAATACTTAATAGGTAATTTTATTGTTTGAGGAATATGTTTTTGATCAGTTAGCTTCAAAATCAAGATTATTTAATTTTACAGTGTAAATTGAAGCTTTTTCTCTGTATGTTTACTATCAATTAATAAAAATAAGGCATAAAAATATTAAATTTAATTATAAATTTATATCTAACCAAAGAAATTAATGATAAGAAATAGATTTCAGTGATAAATTATAATGTTTATATTCCATTCGATTTCAAATTATAGTGTAGGATAGGGAGTGAAAATGACTTGAAAATTAAAAAAAAATTTAAATCAAGTTCTTCAAGTTATCTATTTTACATCGCGAAGTATGTTCCCCACCTACGCTTCATCTCCATTCCGCCATAGTTAGGAATTAATTCACAATTTAATACATTAGGCTGATGGAACACAATAACATTTGAGAGTTTGTTCCAAGAAGTGTCCATGACTTATTTATCGATGCACTAATAATGCACAGTGGTTCGGAATCACTTCCTCGAATTCGAACAGTTATGAGTCACTATTCCGATATTCAGGGAATAAGAAATGGTTACCGGAAGTGGCAACTGTTAGAACTGTTATTGCGTCATTTTAATGGAATTATTATTTTTTCACTTTTGACAAATATTAACGTAATTTTAAATGTTTATATTATAGCTAAAAATGAAATATTAGTCTGATTACATTTTTAGAAAAACTATTTTGAGAGTATTTTAAGTAAAATTCATCTTCAAAAAAGAATTTGGTTCAAAGATTTTCTTCTAAAATTGCACATTAAAGCAATATTTCATTTCAACTACATTGAGATTTTATACTATTTTGTCACTTGACTTCATTTTCCACTTCTCTTGACTTCATTTTCCACCTCTCTTGATTTCATTTTCTACTTCTCTTGACTTCATTTTCCACTTCTCTTGACTTCATTTTCCACTTCTCTTGACTTCATTTTCCACTTCTCTTGACTTCATATCCAACTTCTCCTGACTTCATTTTCCATTTCTCTTGACTACTTCACTCCCTTTTCTTAATTACAAAGGCACTCCCGTCAACAAATAACAACACATGCCGATAGAACTTTTCTTCCCATATTATATCGATTGTACATTAATTTTTATGTACTAATATATCAAAGTTTATAGCTCATTGTGGTGAGTGAGGCCCTCTGGTGGCCACGTTTTGAACCCTCACAGAATAGTGACACGTTTTAATGTGTAAGTATTCTGAAGGGAATAGTTTTATTAATGCAGTGTTCTGTAATACAGTGTCAGGGCACAGTAGAAATTTAGAACCAACATCAGAAAAATGTTAACTATACCTTTCTTCTTAAAATTAATATTTTTCGGTCTCAAATTAATATTTTAGTCTTAATATAATATATTATTCCTTATATTAATATTTCAGTTTTTAATCTAATATTTCTCTTCTTTAAAATAATCTATTAGTCTCCATCGTTAAGTAACTATTTTAATTATTGCACGTGTTCAAATTAACTAAATAGAATTTTAATAGACATTAGTCTATTCAAAATTCAAGGACCTAAAACTTTGATTTCCACCAGCAATGAATATATAATATAAACATATTTTGAATGATAACCAATCGAAATTTATGATTAGTTAAATAATTCGTAGTCTCCACTAATTGAGTATTCAGCTTCAAAATTATACTTCCGGGAATATTTAATCTGATCCGTTATAAATCATTTACGGAATTTCGATATTTCATATTATAATTCAGAGAAATCTATTAATTTGGAGAGATTGCATTAATTGCTATGCGTTAAACTAATTCCCTCGTCAATATCACAGAATCCACAGAAATGAGCATTTTTCATTATTTTTCTTCGAATTTCATTGTAAATGATATTTAGGATTAAACATTAATTTTATACGATATTTTGCGGATCGTTTATTAAATGCATATTTGAACGACTGTTTCGGAATCAGAGTTGTGATTAATAACGTCAAAGCATGGAGAAACTAGATTACGTGCACTCGGTATAGCGCATACCTTCGCCGTCACTTTCACTGGTAACTGGATAATGATCAATCTTCCCACCAAGTTTCATGCAATATGGTTCTAAATTTTTCGAGTTCTAAATGACCTTGACCTTTGATCGGGTCACTCTTAAAATTCTACCAGAAGGTCACTGGACATTGACCAATCGTTTCACCAAATTTCAGGCAATTTGGTTAAACACTTTTTCAGTTATGCGAATATCAAGATAATAAATGAATAAATAAATGTCCGGTAAAATATGACCTTCCGCAAATTTGCGAAGGTAATAAAAGAAGTATGGCCTGGAAGTGAAATGAAAAATGAAGTCTTAGAATATTTTCATAATAAATAATATCAGAGAAATAGAACCGCGTCTTAAACGTGAACTAAATAAAATATATTCTGATAGCAGCTTATAGTATTCTCTTCACCAAGATTACTATAATCTGCCATAAACTGGATAAACAATTAGTGTGGTTTCTATTAAACATCAAAGAACATAAACATTTTTGTATTCAATAAGTTTACAGTTAAAATTTGCATAAAGACTGATTTTAAGTCACCTAATCAGGTTCAGAGTCCCGTGCGAATATCTGGAAAAAACTAATTGGTGTACTAGCTAGGTAGACTTGTGTTATTTATTCATCGTACTTTCATTATGTAAGGAAGTTGCTATTCCAGAAATTAGCATGTGAATAGCTGCATAATTTGCTGTATCAGAAACACATCTACCACTTTACTAGTAAAATATCTAATGTCATGAGCGTCTGGACATGAACACGGTGGTAAAGTATAGGGAATTTATTTACAACTAGTTTAGTTTCACGTTAATTGTTACTAGTGTGTTTAACATCTGTTTAAACTACAGAGATATATAGTTTTCTGCAATAGAATAAAATTAATTAATTTAGGTGTTTAACGTCTGCTGAGGAACCAAAGGCCATATCGTTGACGTCAAAATGAAAATAAATACAAAGGACTGGAAGAAGCAGTCAAAGGAAAGTGGCTCCATGAACAAAGTCACTTACCAGCGTCGGTGACAATGTTCATGGCTGCAGAAAAGCTACTCCGTAAATGCAATCACTTACCAATGAATGTGACGAAAAGGGACACAAGCACTGGTGGCTGCACTCACGAATGGAAGAGGAAAATGAAGAGCTGATAGTAAATGAAGCCTTAATGCCTACCTAACACAAAAATCTAAGACCTCGTAATTGAAGAGCATAACCATAGCGCTATCCTCCAAAACTGCAAATAAGGTTAACAAAATGATAAACATAGTAAAAATAAGAAAAAAGACAATCCATAAACCAAATTACAACAGTTCGGAGCCCAATGGACGCCACTCCCTTCTCCTCAATTACCACAGACAGTTTCAGGATGGAGCCCCTGGGCACCAATAGGACAAAATAAAGGAATTAAACATTTGAAGCTGTAAGTGGACCAATGAGCAAAATTATCTACCACCATTCAATAACTATACACATAAATACAGAAGACTTACCGTAGGTTTCTTACCAAGGAACATAACGCCAACACAACTGCACTCACGGATGAAGGAGGAAAATGAAGAGGTGGTAGCTTACGTTGCATTCAGAGTAAAGAGTCCATAAGCTTGCAATCGTGTTGTACACATGGGAGTATTTGCAAAATGATTCAAATATGAAATTGTTCGTCCTATTCCATTTACGACAAACAGCTTTTGGATAGATCCCCAGGAGGTTTCCTTATATATTATTTTCCTACTTAAACCACCGTATGCACATTTACGTGATCATTACAGTTAGTTTGTTACAATGAGTCAAATGTCCTATTTAAGAGTTCACATTATTTTTCGTTATATTCTAAATTTCCTAATACAAGTTAATATACTGAAGGAATCTAAATAATAGGACTCTATACTGTACTGGTCCAGTATCTAGTAGCAATGTTTTAAAAAGGTCTCCTAACTTTCCTTATATTTTCATATATTTAGTTCCAGAACTGATGGAAATTTTTCTCAGACTACTCCTTTTGTTTCAAATTCTAATTGGAGCATTAAAATAAGATTTAATTATGTATAGTTTAAAATATTTGAAGTGAAATTCAAACGATTGGTCTAATAAATTTAAAATAAAAAAAATTCAGTTTTAAATGAGGAAAAAAGAGAAACGTACATTGAGTATTTATTTAAATTAGTATTACAATTATTACACATCCTAACACTGAGCAACATGCTACATAGCTACATATATTTTTTATCCAAATAAAGCACTGCTCGGGAATTAAGACGATATGGATAGAGCTCTCGATTTTCTAAAGATTTAAATACATGATTAATTTAGAAAATTTAAATTAGATACTAAAAATTTCGTAAATAATACATTTTATACCAATAGATTTTAATGTTCTTAAATTCTTTTTAGTTATTACAATGTTATTACTAGCTACATCTAAAAGAAATATATATCACAATTAAAACCATCCTACTGATACAGAGATTTAGCCACCTAACACTATAATACTAACTTAACAATTTATACACTTAAAGTCAAATTAAGTGAATGTCAATTCATCCAAAAATATACATATACGAAGACAACAAAATATATAGAAAAAATGGCCAGAAAAAGCATTATAAAACCTCGTGATTAGTAGATGAACATTTTAACCCTACTGTAAGGGTAACTATAGAATTATTTGCCGCTCATTTTGTAAGGGTAACTATGAAATTAATTACTGGCTTCACTATTCAAATATTATACGCTAAATTTCTAAACACAAAACTTTTAAACTTTTTCGAGCAGCTAAATTGATGGCAATGGTTTAAATTATTTTTATGTTTTAATTCATTTCAGTCAGTTGAATAATGCTTTAAAATATTTAGATATTGACTAGTATAATTATTAAATATTTAAAGAAAATATACATTTGTATGAGGTAGAGAAGTAAAATGCATTGCAATACCTGAATTGTAATCTAGACTAAAATCAATAGTTTTTTTTAACTAAAATGAATCAGTCATCACCAAGTAAAACCTCAATAAACAAACAAAAACACAATCTATAAAAAAATAACTCAATATATACACAGTGAAGTATGTACAGTAAATATACAGAGCTAACTAATAATACAGAATCGTTGATAATCTCACGGAATAAGTTTATTATCAATGTCTTTCTCTCTGATCGGCGTGTACTTCTCCTGAAATTCATACTTCTTTCTCATTTCCTGTATCTTCTCCCCTTTTGTTTCTGGAACAATGATTATTGTGAAGACTAGCCCGATAACACTTATGCCAGCGTAAAGCCAAAAGGCACCATACAGACCAAGCGCTTGCTGAAAATCCACAAAAGTTTTGACGCTGATGAATGAACAGGCGTAGCTAACTGAATTGGCAATAGCTCCCAAGCCCCTATGTTTCAGAGGAAAGAGTTCTCCAATGTATATCCAAGAGATTGGTGAAATGCCTATTGAGAAAGAGATTTGGAATATGAGAGCACAGACCAAAGGAATCCAATCATAGGTACTGATAGCAGTTGTAGTTCCGATGACATAAACGTATGTTCCGAATCCTGCTAGAGCAGCTGACATGAAGAAATTTGAGATGATAAGGAGCGGTCTCCTACCAGCTGTGTCAATAAGGAGGGACGAGATCATTCCAGCTATAATCTGAAGTAGACTTACAACCACAGCCGCGCCATACGGATCAATTCCTACAAAGGCTTCAGAGAGAATAGGCACTGCGTAAAATTGGAAGGCATTAGCACCGCTAAATTTTTGGAAGACCATAAGTCCACAGGTGATGAGAATAGGTTTGATCAGATCACGCCGCAATTCTTTGTAACATGTTGTAACCTCATCTTGTTTTATGTCTAGGATGTTTTCCTTGAGAGTTTGCATTTCTACCGTGACATCTTCCCCTGAGTTCAGCCAGGCATAGTTCTTAATTGCTTCCTTCTCGTCCCCTCGATAGAGAAGGAAACTTGGAGTTTCTGGAATCGCGAAAACTACACAAAATAAGGCTAGTGGTGCAGCAGATGCTATAAAGGCAAGTTGTCGCCAGTTGACATATCCACCAATGATGAAAGAGAGTAACATTCCTAAATGGGCAGCTAATTTAGCCATCGAGCACAGGCACCCCCTGATGTCAGGATGAGCGATCTCACTAATGTAAATGGGC
This sequence comes from Caprella mutica, assembly GCA_947561585.1. Classification (NCBI taxonomy): domain Eukaryota; kingdom Metazoa; phylum Arthropoda; class Malacostraca; order Amphipoda; family Caprellidae; genus Caprella; species Caprella mutica. The sequence goes on along the minus strand of CANNZV010000503.1, from coordinate 123,028 downwards.
GTAACCAGAGAAATGACAGCAGAGCATATTCCACAGAGGAAAGCAGAAGCATAAACCATGTAGACGTTACTGGCGAATGCTGTTAGCATCCAGCAAAAAGCAAATGGCAAGGAAACTACTTTCATGACATTTTTTCGGCCAAAACGCATGGCTAGACCACCAGGAATTCCTCCAAAAAATGCTCCAAGAAGAGACAGCGAAGCAACCCAAGAGCCTTCCTCCTGTGTGATGACAAAAGGAATAGCTCCCATTGTGTTATTCATGGTGGCTTCATCTTGCATTGACAAGAGCGCTGGTGAAGAATAGCCTTTTCCAAGACCTGTTGCAAGTGGACCAAGTGCAACTGCCAGAGTAGTGACAATCTGTAGAGATACAAACATCAGATACTAGCTACATCTTAATAAATCTTTCAAACTAAGCCTCACAATAAGCCTTTATGATAGAACGGCTCGCTTGAATGCATTTCAGATTCTCACAATAGAACTTAATGGACGCTATCTTTAATCTACCTGTATTTACCTGTGTAATCCTTTGTGGACTTCTGCCATAGATGAGATCTAGTGTTGAGCTGCCCATTGTTGAAGATCATCGGCTCTGAAAAAGCGAAAGAAAAATATGTTGAGACTGAAATTGCAAACACTGGATACAGAAACTATGAATATGAAGTTTCATTATAATAACAATCCCTAAGAAGCTGTCAAAGAGGCTTGAAATTATTTTCTTTCATAACTTTTGAATAATGAATGTACAATTAGCAGTAGATGACGTAATATTTTTAACTATGGTATAATATTTTCCAAATAAATAACAATTTTCAACTCGTTAAGTTTCAGAATGCTTACTATATAATAACTATGGTAGACAGTTTTACTCATTATTCAAAAGTTGCTCATCAAGAACATGTTATTAGGTTTTAGTTTAAAGAAATCACAGGACATTTTCTCTTCATAAACCTATATCAGCTTGCATCCTTACTAAACATAATTACAATTACTGTACACTGTACATTAATTGCACAATGTGTCAGTGATTCGCCACATACATACCCTCATTAATAATCAATAATGCCTACATTGTTCAAACCCACAATCAACATCAAAAAGAAAGTTTAACAATATCACACACAGCAGGGGGACATATCGGCAGGCATCACAAAGCTATTTCTCCTGTAAACTTTCTGCGTGTCTTACACTGAACGACACGACTTTTTTAACAGAGCACTAAACGACAAAAGCCTACTCTGATTATACGTATTGTTGAAATGCCCTGAGAATAATGTATGGATGCGTCCGTCCATTTCACAAACCCTAATTTATATCACACGGTGTCGTTTTGAATATGAACAACATTGGCGGAATCAAGGGGTCATGGGGTACGTAATTGCACGTCCCAATCTGTTTCATTTCTTACGAAGAATTATGTATGGCTCAGTTGTTCGTTATTCAGTGGTGGGACATGAATATTTGATAGCCAAATGAGAAACTCTGATCAGAAACTTGTATTCTCATCGAAATGATTTTCTACGAGACTTGATGTTATAAAGTTAGAATGACGTCAATAGCGAAATATAGTACGGTACACGAAATGGTATAAAAAATAAGTATTTAACTGATTAGAGAAATAATAAGTGTACTATTAAATTAAACTGATAAAAATAAATAGTATAACTAATAAATAACTGTTAGTGTTTAACTGATTAGAGAAATAAAAAGTGTACTATTAAATATAACTGATAAAAAATAATTAGTATTCGTACATTATAAATAAAATTCATGCTGTTAATTTTATATAAAATTACTTATTTTTTTTTTTGTAAAATATATTTTTTTTAATAACAATTTTTAATCGTCAAATTGCAGGAAAATACATCTTCTGCTTCTATACTCTTAATTATTAATTATAGACACTATAATTTAAAAAAATTAATTATAAAATTAAGAACAAGTAAAACCTAAAATGTCAGAAGAATAAAATGTGAAACTAACCACCACGCAATATATTTCTAATTTAGATACTATGATTAAATGTAAAAGAATTGGCATTTCAGCTGCCACACCTATAATGCCTCCTATGAAATACATGGTCCTCATCATATAAATAAAACATTCGTGATTGACTGTTAAGTCTGAATATTTAAATTGATCATTGATCTTAAAAACTTATCAATTTTCTATAAATAAAGATAATATTCCAACATCATGACTTATTTCAATCTACACTTTAAAAAAGGCTTCTATTATATATTAATCATTAATAAAGGGATTTTTCAGTCATTAATAAAGGGATTTTTCAGTCATTAATAAAGGGATTTTTCGTAATAAAGGGATTTCTCGGTCATTAATAAAGGGATTTTTCGGTCATTAATAAAGGGATTTTTCAGTCATTAATAAAGGGATTTTTCAGTCATTAATAAAGGGATTTTTCAGTCATTAATAAAGTGATTTTTCAGTCATTAATAAAGTGATTTTTCAGTCATTAATAAAGGGATTTTTCAGTCATTAATAAAGTGATTTTTCAGTCATTAATAAAGGGATTTTTCAGTCATTAATAAAGGGATTTTCAGTCATTAATAAAGGGATTTTTCAGTCATTAATAAAGGGATTTTTCAGTCATTAATAAAGGGATTTTTCGTAATAAAGGGATTTCTCGGTCATTAATAAAGGGATTTTTCGGTCATTAATAAAGGGATTTTTCAGTCATTAATAAAGGGATTTTTCAGTCATTAATAAAGGGATTTTTCAGTCATTAATAAAGTGATTTTTCAGTCATTAATAAAGTGATTTTTCAGTCATTAATAAAGGGATTTTTCAGTCATTAATAAAGTGATTTTTCAGTCATTAATAAAGGGATTTTTCAGTCATTAATAAAGGGATTTTCAGTCATTAATAAAGGGATTTTCAGTCATTAATAAAGGGATTTTTCAGTCACAACTAACAAAAATATTCATCAATGATCAGTTCTTTTAAAGGTTTAGGTGGAAGTGGTTAGCTAGAGACAGGCTGGCTGGTTTATTACCCCAAAACATGAATGATGAGCAAGAAAACAACCATAAGGGTAAATAATCAAATAAATTAGCCAATTGTCAATTAGCCACCTATGATAAGCACTGAAGTCATTAGTATGCTATCTAACAATAGTGAAATTTATAGCCTTTAAAAATTTTAACGAATCTGTTAAAAAAAAATAAAAATAAAATAACATACTGCACCTAACTGTGACCAACAAAAAAAATAATTTTAATGGTTATTCTTCATTTATTCGCAAATAGCAGACTAATGGAAATAAGTATTTTCGATTTATTAAGTATGCTATGTACGGCAGACAAGGTTAGAAATGTTATGCTTGAAAAAAAAAAAATCTCCCACCAGAACTGTAATCATAAATAATAAAATATTCGCGTTGTAATTTATATCAAGCAGTATTTTTGTTACTGGGAACAAAATACGGCGATAATTTATTGAAGTGCCCAAAGAAATAAATAAATGTCGAAATAATAAGTTGCTTCAGAGTATAAAATACTCAACAACATACTTCTAGTGAAGGTCAGAGCAACGGCAGAGAAACACTTGGCCTGCCTTAGTACTGCTTGCAGGTCATTTGTCAATATATGTGATATTTTAAACAATAGGTAGTTGTTATAATAATGATCCCAGCTAACCATATCCTCTCTGTCCCGCGTGGGACAGAGGGGGACATCCCTCGCTAGCGAGGGACAGAGAGGGACAGGGGATTTCAGACGTCTGCAGACGTCTGAATTCCCACGTCTTTCCAACGTCTGAAATCCCACTCACGTCCCACGTCTTACATAAGCGGGATGTCCCTCGTCTGTCCCACGTCTTAAATCCCACTCACATCCCACGTCTTTCCCACGCGGGATGTCCCTCTCTGTCCCACGCGGGATGTCCCTCTCTGTCCCACGCGGGATGTCCCTCTCTGTCCCACGTCTGTCCCACGTGGGATGTCCCTCTCTGTCCCACGCAGGATGTCCCTCTCTGTCCCACGCGGGATGTCCCTCTCTGTCCCACGTCAGTCCCAAGTGGGATATCCCTCTCTGTCCCACGCGGGATGTCCCTCTCTGTCCCACGTCTGTCCCACGTGGGATGTCCCTCTCTGTCCCACGCGGGATATCCCTCTCTGTCCCACGTCTGTCCCACGTGGGATGTCCCTCTCTGTCCCACGCGGGATGTCCCTCTCTGTCCCACGTCTGTCCCACGCGGGATGTCCCTCTCTGTCCCTCGTCTGTTTTACGCGGGAAAAAGTACGCGGGATGTCCCTCTCTGTCCCACGTCTGTCCCACGCGGGATGTCCCTCTCTGTCCCACGCGGGATGTCCCTCTCTGTCCCACGTCTGTCCCACGTCTGTCCCACGTGGGATGTCCCTCTCTGTCCCACGCGGGATATCCCTCTCTGTCCCACGTCTGTCCCACGCGGGATGTCCCTCTCTGTCCCTCGTCTGTTTTACGCGGGAAAAAGTTATACCAAAAAGGTATATCTATCTCAAGCTTTATTTACGTATCATAACTAGGTAGGTATTCATAAACAGATGTAGGTATCTACTATCTAGGTAGGCATTGATGAATAATACTAGGTAGTAGGTAAGTAGGTACGGATTCATGAACACTACCTAGTAGGTATACTAGGTAGGTAGGTATTGGTACTGGTAGGTATCTAGGTAGGTATTGTCAAACAATTATAGGTAACTAGATAGGCATTAATAAACACTAGTAGATAACTAGGTAGGCATTGACAAACAGTTGTTGGTAACTAGGTAGGTATTGATGAATACTAGTATTTAACTAGGACCGATACCTATTGGTTTTTATATACAGTTGTAGGCCACTAGGTAGGCAATGTTAAACACAAGAAGGTAACTAATTAGGTATTGATAAGCAGATGTAGGCAACTAGGTAGGCATTGATAAACACCAGTAAGTAATTAGGTAGGTATTGACAAACAGTAATGTAGGTAACTAAGTAGGTACTAATAAATACTACGTAATAGGCAAGTAGTGATAACCACTAGTAGGTACAGATTGGTGGTTATCACTTGTAGGTTACTAGGTAGTTATAAATAAACTCTAGTAAATAACTAGATAGGTATAAGGAAGTGATATCACCAGAAGGTAATTATAGGTAATATTAATTAACAGTTAAAGGTAATTAGGTAGTTAATAACATTAATTAACATTATCATTACAAATATTAATAAATAACTTTACACATTCTTATCATTTACATTAAAAAATAAAAGATACCAAAATGTAGAATATTAAATTATATCTATTTAAAATAATTTTAAGAAGCACGCAAGTAATCAAGTTGGATAAAGATCATTTTAATACTACTTCTACCATGTCCAGGATGGCCGAGAGGTAGAGACGCAGGCTTCAATAGTACATCACACTAGAGTCCTGAGTTCGATTCCCGAGATGACCACTACAATTCTTTCTCCATTTCTTCCCATTTAATTTGTATATAACAATATGTAATATTAAAATAAATGATATACAGTCAAATGTACATATACACTATATGCAATATGGTTAGAAATTGCAATAATAATTAGTATGATCTTTTTTTATTTCTTATACATATTTATATACCCCAATTAACCGAAGTAGTTTGAGCCAAAAGAGAGATATGTCCCCCTTGCAGAGGGGGACATCCACACTCTGTCCCACGTCTTGCAGAGGGGGACATCCGCACTCTGTCCCACGTCTTGCAGAGGGGGACATCCGCACTCTGTCCCACGTCTTGCAGAGGGGGACATCCGCACTCTGTCCCACGTCTTGCAGAGGGGGACATCCACACTCTGTCCCACGTCTTGCAGAGGGGGATATTCCCACTCTGTCCCACGTCTTGAATACTCACTCTGTCCCACGTGGGTCCCACGTCTTATATCCCTCTTCCCTCTATAGCGAGGGACATCCGCACTCTGTCCCACGTGGGTCCCACGTCTTGAATCCCTCTATAGCGAGGGACATCCACACTCTGTCCCACGTGGGTCCCACGTCTTGAAAACGGAGTGGGGTAAGACGTGGGACAGGTGGATGTCCCCCTCTGTCAGAGGGGGACAAGACGTGGGATCAGACGTCTTGCAGAGGGGGACCCCTGTGCAAATGAAGAGGGTTAGACGTCTGCAAGACGTCTGATGTCCCCCGCCCCACGTCTTGTCCCACGTCTTAAATCCCTCTATAGCGAGGGGTATCAGACGTCGACGTGGGACAAACAGCTTTTGGTTAGCTGGGTCGATACTTAAATTCAAACTTGAATCTTTTCACGTCATCGAAAAGTAAATATATTTACTTCTTACGGATGGAAGAGGAAAATGAAGAGGTGATAGTAAATGAAGCCTACGAGTCTACCTAACACAAAATCTAAGACCTCGTAGTTGAAGATTATTGGGTATTCTTGTATTCCAATATACCTACCTATTTAAATGTATTTAAACAATACATGATTAATGTTATAATAATATTAGTATATAATGTTAACTGGTTAGTTATTGCAATTATTTTCTTATAATATTGAATCGTTGTTAGATGATCCAAATTAATTTTCTATACTAACTATATATATGTAGTATGCATTATATACAATATATATATTGGCGTAAACTTATTTAACTAAGGCCAATGTCAGCTGGTTTATAAGAATGTCATTATATATTCCATATATGATATATTTAATATATTCTCAAATGCAAAAAGTTAATATAATGGATTTATAGTACTACTCATTCTGGAAAATAAATTGGAAATTTTGAATACATATTATATAAATAAATTTAAAAAATAATAGCTTATATCAAGGTAAATAAATACCCAATAGCTTATGAATAGAAAACATGATATGCAATGGTAGTTTCGTATGCTTATAATTTATCTTAAATCATTTTATCTATAATCAAGCATCAGCACTTTGATATTTATGGAAATTATTTAGGAATTTGTCCTGTAACTACGATTCTCAGTCACATGTACGTACCTACTACATGATCGATGTGTGAGTCTGATGAGAGCTGTGACAGTTCATTCAGTGAGGAGATACAGAAAAAATTGTATTCTGATAAAGCCTGATATCATATCATTTTCAGCCTTCACTATTGCTTTGATCTTATCTAGAAGTGTCACTTTAAAATATTTTAGTGGTTCACTCTGACAAATGAGAATTAAAAGGTGCATAAAAATTACTCAATGATATCCGTGGTTAAATAAATATTAGGTAACAATAGATTTATTTATAAAACTGAATGAGCCAAACCATAGCTGAGTACCAAGAACAATAGTGATTAACGTATATTTCATATTAAGGCTATCCACTAATTAATCAATTAAAGCTATTATTATTATTAGCTACACTATCGATAAAGAAGTTGTATTTTTGTTCAAATTAATTTGTTGGATTATGATTCATGAGCAATATGTGGTGCTTCAATCTCTGGAGATTTTAGCCAAAATTATCGACTATAAACTCTGAAGATTTTCTATGCTCTGTTCTCCAGAGTTTTCGGCAGATAATAACGCGTTAAACCTCCGCAGATTATCTCGTCCTTATACTGCCGTGGCCTCCGTAGGTCGCGGTAAACATTTGTAGAACGCAGAGATTATCTGCTGAGCGCTGCATAGAAATGCTGAGCGCTGCCATAAACTACAGTAAAACTTCCGCTATACTGCACCGAATTTTAACTGGGTATTGAGTGTATATAAAACAACTAATTTAATGAATAGGGTAAGTTCTTAATTATCGGTCAGTACTACATCTTCGGACACATAAGAAAAACAATATAAAAATTGTTATTACATAGCACTGTGTAATAATAATAATTTCTATATAGTTCTTTCTTATGTGAACGAAGATGTAGTACTGACCGATAATTAAGAAATTACCCTATACATCATTTTAGTGAAGATATACGATCTACATTTAGTGAATATAAACTAACTATTTTTTAGTGAATATGAAATAGTCAAGTGCACAAATAACATCAAATTTGTATAACGATTCCGTCAGCGTACGAAGTCGTAAATTACGAGTAACTGAGCTATAAACACCTTAAAAACTTCTCAACTTTCTGTGTAACTTTTTTCCGAGTATAGATCCATCATTCTGTAGCTATCGCCCTAATATAAAAGTAGAGGAAGGTTGCCAGTGACTATCAAATGTACACTACTGCTCTCATTGTACAATTAAATAATGATTCCATTTAATTAAAAGTTAGATTATGAATTATTGTAACTTCAGGAATAAAACCGGACATATTACCATAATTTTAGTGGGGGTTAACGTATGAAGGGCCATATCTTTTCATTCAACAACAATTTTTTTAAAATTCATTCCAAATAAATTTTAACTTCAGTAACATCAAGATATACCATTCAGAATATACTAATATCATTAATATTTCAGACTTTACAAAGAACAAACGTTCAAGCCTCCTAGCTCTCTATCCCAAGTGTTGATAACTTAATTAAATAGTGTTCTATACTGCTTAACTAACACCCCTAGCCTGTTATTATGACACCACCTCAATATTCTTCTTCCCCAGTGAGATTGGTTAGATGTTGTGTGTGTCGGTAGGCAGAGTCTGTAATTATTTCATTGATGGTTGGGAGTAGTGACATTTTGGGGCTTGAGAGAGATGTATTGCTCCTCTTTTTATGCTATTTATATATAATAATAGCTTAGATGTGAAGAAAAGACTATTTAACACTTGATATCACTTAGTGTATCAACAGTGTTCTAATAGCTATATAACGCTTCTCAGAAATTGAATTATTCTATATAAGACCGATAAACAAATAACTAATAGATTTTGAAAACAAAAGAATAAAGATTAATATCAGAATAATGAAAACAATCAAGTTTTATTTCATGACGTATAAAGGCAGAGCGTATAAACAACTATTTTATTACAGGGTTTAACGTCTGTTTCAGATCCAAAGGCCAAATGGTTGACGTCAGAAGGAAGTTATATAATCATTAAAATAATTTAATAGTTTCCAATTATATAAAAATTGTAATGCAAACTTCAATTTACAAACATTATGGAATATACATATTCCATCCAACTATTTAAAATAAAAAATAAAAACATATCTACATCATATACCAAAATTTATTATAACAGTTACACCAAAATAAAGATCGTAGATTTAATCACTTGACTGTTCATTATTATCACAAAGCAGGTAAAAGACTAATAACTTAATTTGTGCCCCATTTCGATGGCTAATGGTGCCATTAGTCATAGTTCACAGAGAGGATAAAGAGGCGCTAAATATATCGGAGAAGGGATTGTACATTTTAATGAGCGATAATTACAGGTGAGGAGAGAAATATTGAAAGGTGGGGTGGAAACACTTTGAAGATGGGGGGGGGGGAGGGGCATGAGATGAAGGATGTCGGGAATGGAGTGAGAGAGAACGATGAGGGGAAGAGGAGAAAGATGGAGAAAAACAGAGGAGAATGAGAACATGGGGGAGAGTCAGAACATGGAGGAGAGTCAGAACATGGAGGAGAGTCAGAACATGGGGGAGAGTCAGAACATGGGGGAGAGTCAGAACATGGGGGAGAGTCAGAACATGGGGGAGAGTCAGAACATGGAGGAGAGTCAGAACATGGAGGAGAGTCAGAACATGGAGGAGAGTCAGAACATGGAGGAGAGTCAGAACATGGAGGAGAGTCAGAACATGGAGGAGAGTCAGAACATGGGGGAGAGTCAGAACATGGGGGAGAGTCAGAACATGGGGGAGAGTCAGAACATGGGGGAGAGTCGGAACATGGGGGAGAGTCGGAACATGGGGGAGAGTCGGAACATGGGGGAGAATGAGAACATGGGGGAGAGTCGGAACATGGGGGAGAGTCGGAACATGGGGGAGAGTCGGAACATGGGGGAGAGTCGGAACATGGGGGAGAGTCGGAACATGGGGGAGAGTCGGAACATGGGGGAGAGTCTGAACATGGGGGAGAGTCTGAACATGGGGGAGAGTCTGAACATGGGGGAGAGTCTGAACATGGGGGAGAGTCTGAACATGGGGGAGAGTCTGAACATGGGGGAGAGTCTGAACATGGGGGAGAGTCTGAACATGGGGGAGAGTCTGAACATGGGGGAGAGTCTGAACATGGGGGGGAGTCTGAACATGGGGGGGAGTCTGAACATGGGGGGGAGTCTGAACATGGGGGGGAGTCTGAACATGGGGGGGAGTCTGAACATGGGGGGGAGTCTGAACATGGGGGGGAGTCTGAACATGGGGGGGAGTCTGAACATGGGGGGGAGTCTGAACATGGGGGGGAGTCGGAACATGGGGGGGGAGTCGGAAACATGGGGGGGAGTCTGAACATGGGGGGAGTCGGAACATGGGGGGGGAGTCTGAACATGGGGGGGGGAGTCTGAACATGGGGGGGAGTCTGAACATGGGGGGGGAGTCGGAACATGGGGGGGAGTCGGAACATGGGGGGGGAGTCGGAACATGGGGGGGGGGAGTCGGACATGGGGGGGGAGTCGGAACATGGGGGGGAGTCTGAACATGGGGGGGAGTCTGAACATGGGGGGGGAGTCTGAACATGGGGGGGAGTCGGAACATGGGGGAGAATGAGAACATGGGGAAAAATGGTGAGGCGGGGGAGAATGATGATATTGGTAAGAATATGAAGATATAGATATGGAGAAAGGACGTGCAAGATATAAGAAGAGATATAGCTAGATAAGAATATTAAGGGACATGTCTATTATATTCAGAAACCATACAACTCATTATATCTCGTTACTTATGATTATAAGGATCATAGAAGGTGTCAAAATGATTATAAATTAGTGAATAGCATGTGATAATGTAATCATAATATTAAATACAAATGACTTCATAAAGGAAGACAGATGATATAATTATATCTAAAAACAGTCTCTGCATTGATAGGACGAAGAATAAGATAGAACCAATTAAATAACCACACCTAATTAGTAGCTACTGTACTATTTTTTCAATAAGATTTGGGAAAATTTGGAAATTGTCTGATTAATTTAAAATCACCATTCACTATCTTAACCGATAGTACATGATAACAGTGACTCTTATCTTTGATAGTACATCATCACAGTGACTCTTATCTTTGATAGTACATCATCACAGTGACTCTTTTCTCTGATAGTACATCATCACAGTGACTCTTTTCTCTGATAGTACATCATCACAGTGACTCTTTTCTCTGATAGTACATCATCACAGTGACTCTTTTCTCTGATAGTACATCATCACAGTGACTCTTATCTTTGATAGTACATCATCACAGTGACTTATCTTTGATAGTACATCATCACAGTGGACTTATCTTTGATAGTACATCATCACAGTGACTTATCTTTGATAGTACATCATCACAGTGACTTATCTTTGATAGTACATCATCACAGTGACTCTTTTCTCTGTTAGTACATCATCACAGTGACTCTTTTCTTTGATAGTACATCATCACAGTGACTCTTTTCTTTGATAGTACATCATCACAGCGACTCTTTTCTTTGATAGTACATCATCACAGCGACTCTTTTCTTTGATAGTACATCATCACAGTGACTCTTTCTTTGATAGTACATCATCACAGTGACTCTTTTCTTTGATAGTACATCATCACAGTGACTCTTTTCTTTGATAGTACATACTCTTTTCTTTGATAGTACATCACCACAGTGACTTTTCTCTGATAGTACATCATCACAGTGACTCTTTTCTCTGATAGTACATCATCACAGTGACTCTTTTCTTTGATAGTACATCATCACAGTGACTCTTTTCTTTGATAGTACATCATCACAGTGACTCTTTTCTTTGATAGTACATCATCACAGTGACTCTTTTCTTTGATAGTACATCATCACAGTGACTCTTTTCTCTGATAGTTCATCACCACAGTGACTCTTTTCTCTGATAGTTCATCACCACAGTGACTTTTCTCTGATAGTACATCATCACAGTGACTCTTTTCTCTGATAGTACATCATCTCAGTGACTTTTNGTCAGGTAATTAAACAATCATGAAGTGTGCAGTACAACAAACTAGCGGATACAACAAACTACATTAGCAGCTCTCAGTTATTTCTATCTAAGTAGTTCTTCATTTGTTTAACTAGGTAAATAAGGATTAAAAAAACAGGGAGGGGGGCTCGTGACCGGGGGGGCTCATGACCTAGGGGGGCTCATGACCGGGGGGGCTCATGACCTAGGGGGGCTCATGACCGGAGGGGCTCATGACCTAGGGGGGCTCATGACCGGGGGGGGCTCTTGACCGTACCCCACGTACCTCACTTCTCGCTAATTTATTTATTTTTTTATCAAGTAATTTATTGTTCAATTGTTATTTAATAATAAACCTGTATATTTAATGAAATGAATGTGTTTTATTTTCCACTTAATGTCATAGTTCTATATCCTTCAAATAATTTGGTAATAATGAGATTTAAAGTTTTTAATTAGCTATAGAAGTCATCACATTCATTCATACCAATTATTGCTGCTCTGTTAGGTACTACCATGATATTATATCATGGGTACTACATACAGTGAAATGAAACACAAGAGAGAGAGAGAGAGAGGGAGGAATCACCGTACTATGCAACCAAAAAACTGGAACCAAGCAACTCTGTTGGTACTGTGCAACTTTTTATGGTTGGTACCATGCACCTTTGGTACTATGCAACTTCAGTTGGTACTATGCAACTTTTTATGGTACTATGCAACTTTAGTTGGTACTGAGCATCTTTTGAAGGTACTGTGCACCTTTTTAAATTCTGATGTTGGTTGTTGGTACTATGCTACTTTCTTGAAATTTTAAAAAAACTTGTTACTTTTTTGTGAATTGTTGGTACTGTGCAACTTCTGCAATACTTTTAAAAAATTAGCTACTATTCAAGTTCGTACTGATACCATTCAAGAAAAGGACATTTTAGAAGTATATCTATTGGAAAACACAGACATTTTATTAACATATAATACTATACTGTATTATCCTATGTAGAATATACACATTTTTAGTATGGGTTCAACGTCCAATTAAATACAAAGGACTGGAAGAAGCAGTCAGAAATGAAAGTGGATCCATGAACAAAGTCACTTATCACTATCAGTGACAATGCTCATGAATGCAGAAAAGCTACTTCGTGAATGCAGTCACTTACCAAGGAATGTGACAGAAAGGGACACAGCAATCGGTATAGCTGCAATCACGGATGGAAGAGGAAAATGAAGAGGTGATAGTAAATGAAGAAAATAATTATAATCAAATTATCCAAATATATGGACATTCTTAACCATAATAAATGAAATTATTATTAGTTAATAATTATATTCTGTTCAAATCCCTTCACCATGTGGAATTCTTTCTAAACTATTTACAAAATGACTTGATGTTCCTCATATTTTTTCCTTTGAATATTTCTAAATAGAGAGAAAAGTTCATCAATTGACTACTAAATGTTAGAAGAGAGGTAAATTAACTTGTAAGACGTTGGGTGTGTTACCGTAGACGTTACTAGTCCGTTAAGGGTAACCTTGTGTGCCAAACTGAACGCCGTCGTTAGTCTGTTAAGGCAAGGTTTATTCCCAGACTGTGGTAACCGTCTTACAAATATCTCTTATAGCAACATATCAAGGAAAATGAAAATATTAATAGATTCCAGATTAGTTATTTCAAAACTCTTATACGCTATACAATTATTACTAAGCTAATTTAAACACATAGCTATACAATATCATTTTTTAAAAGGAATTAGTGTATAGTTTGTAATATAACTGTTTATTTCGGTTGGAGAAACCAATTTTAGTATTAAATAAACAAGAAAAAATTAAAAGACTAATATAGTTAAAAAACCAAAATACGCATATAATAATTTAAGGGGTAACTGGGCTATTTTGTGAAACGGCCAGAGACTACTACAAACTGATTGGTGGCTCAACAATGCAGCTTGCTAAAGTCTTTATAATCTGGTTCATAGAGTATTTTATATTATTGTTGTATATGCATAAAGTATCAAAAATTTCAATTAATAAAAGAAGAAAATTATTACGAGTTCCAGTTATAAAAATAAATGATTATTTCTAGATTTTGAAATTTTTATGAGGACCATATTCAGGTATCAATAATTATTCAAATATTAATTAAATAGGTTCTTCATCTCAAAGAAGTAATTTAAAAAAAATCAGAACCTATTTGCAGAATTAAATTATTACTTAGCTATGAAAGAAAGAACAAACTTTCATAATAATATAAATTTATATATAACCAGGTTAAAAAGTAATTGATTTTATAGTTTGATCTGATTTTCTATTTTAAATTCACCCATATAATGGAGAGTATCTAGAGGCTATGATGAAATGTACCTATTTAAAATGATTTATTGCTTTCCTCTTGGTACATTATGATGGGAAATATGAAAATGAATAGCTACAATACACATAAGAAAATTTAAAAACTAACTCTTGTGAAAGGTAGATTTCACAATAGTTTAAATAAAATATCTAATTATTTATAGGTAGACAAGAAAAGTCCTCTTTTGAATATTTACTATCCAAGATGTGAAGTATGGGAGTCCTCACCAGCTGACTGGGATATAAATTATCTCTCCAAAAGAAAATAGGTAGCTATACAAATTTCTGTCCAAAAGTATCAAATAAAAATGAAGTCTCAACTAAAATAATAGTAGGTACCTGCCTATTTAGTAAGCCTGTAAGGTAAAGTGTACTTAATTAGGGAAAGTGTACTCAATTATGATATAGTATACTTTATAAGGTAGCTACAATGCAGGGTGATATATTCTGAAACTTAGTATCAAATAAGCAAATATCATTAGCAGCTCCCAAAATAAAAAGATTAAAATTTTGAATCAACTGTGGATAGGTAACTATCCAAAACTATCTACTATTGAATGAATATGAATTTATTTATTGCTCCTAACCTTACATCTAATTTAAATTTGAAAATTTAAATATCTGATTCATACCCAATCTGTTGAAACTAGTAAGGTTTTCTAGATCTAGCTATTAGCTACTATAATAACTTTCAAAGATAAAATAACAACCATTTGTTCTTATTAAAAATCAGTTTAAGAATGGAAAACCAATTTCTATTAGCGTGATCACTATCATAAGATGAATTTAAGATAGCTAGGTCAGAGTACAAAGCAGCAAAGTCTGTGTGTCAAATTAGTCTCCAAAGATTTTATTTTGAGGACATTTATTGTCACAATTGGTCTCTTAAAGATTTTCAAATCTTTCTCCAAAATGATCAGAATTCTACAAAAAGTCTTATTATGTCTAAATTAGTTACATAACAATTTACATGAAAACAAAGAAATTAATTAGGAAATACAATCCAAGATCTTGCAAAGTTTTATTTCTTTTAAAAATGTCGTCAATGATCTTTGGTGACACGGACACGCTTTTCAGTCTGGTATATACCTAAAAAGCTAGCTAGCTGTTACCAGATTGAGTTAGATTCAATAATATTTCATTATTATAGGGAATTTGCATCAGTGTCAAACATTACAAGGATTAGGCATTAGTTATATCATTACATGATAACAGTCTGGGGTCTGCAACAAGCAACATTATTCATTATCATATAGGACATTCTTTAACCTTTTCTGTATGAATATGAAGTTTTGATTTCTTCTTACAGTAAATATACTTTTACTGAGAACAGAAGTCAAAATAGAGGATTTGTTGGAGAACACTCAGAACAGTTTACCAGTTTCTGCAGTCTGGAATCTGCACTGACTGCACACTCTAGCTAAATTGCTAATGTAAATATTACTCTTATTTCTTAAAATATTAAAAGTTAAAGCGCTGAGAAAACTGAAAACACACTACCTAGGTATAAAAATAATAAAATAGTACAAATATAGGATAAGTTCCGAATTAACAGATGGTTCCATGTTTTGGCCATATCATATAAAGAAAAAAGTATAAACCACGCTTCCTAGGTAGTAGGTAATAAGTTACCTAACAATTAATATTTAAGTTTTACTTTAATTGGATAATTTGGATTGTTGGAGTTGGTAAACAATCCAAATTCCATCATTCCATGGTAAGGTACCAGCAACTTATTTTATAAGCATCATGGATACCAATTAAAAATAGTTGAAGAATAATTATTATTTTATACTCTTTTCTTAAATGATCGAAAATGTGAAACAGTCTAATAATTCGGAACTAACCCTAACAGCCTACCTCACTGTCTCACTCATGAGTCTCATGTGATTTACCTAACTAGGTACCAAACGGTAACACACTGAAATGAGAATTTAAGCTTAAACTATGCAATATAATTACAGAGAAAGATTTGACCATATAATAGTTAACATAAAGAAAACTTGGAGTCACTTTTTCTGTCACATTTAATAGAATTCAAGGGACAACCTCACGAGTCACACAGATCTATCTTTTGAAATTCAACATAGTGTAAGAGGGTTGCCATGGAAACCACATAAAAATTCAAAATATGGTTCCAATGATGTAGCGATGAATACAGAAAACCTAGATCTATTAAAGAACTATTTAGTTAATTGGAATTAATTTTAGTTTAAATATTATTGATTAATTTTTGACATAGTTTACCATATCCGGTGTTCTTTTTAAATTGAATTGAATTTATTCATTTCAACATGCGTTTTTAGAAGACTACCATGTTAAAGTGGTGAATTCATTGAAATTAACATTAACAATTTTAAATATCATATTCGTATTAAGAATGTTTGATTCAGTCTACAGACGATAAATGGTCCATTTTCATGATCATATAAAAAATAGAATAAATATGGAGGTAATTAAACAAGAAATTAATGGGATAGAAACGTAATTTCTTTATAATTGATCGAATCGGGCAAACCGATTGCTAATTGAGGCTAATTTTGTTTGGAAATAATTTACCTATAGTTAATACACCGAAATTTTTGAAGAATTGATCCAATAAATTGAGTTATATCATAAATATCGAGTAAATTATGAATATAACCTGAATTTGAACTCAGTCGGCCTCCGAATCTCAGGAAATACTTCACCATTCGGAAAATGGTTTTCAGATTCGGATAGCTCGTCAAAAATCACCATGGAAACTATTGGATGAAAATAATGCTCACGAAGCTGGGGAAAAGTTATTTACTAATATTTAAAATAAAATATAAAAAAATGAGTTTTTTTTCTGAAATTCATAACTTTATTCCGAATATTTGGAATCGAACAAAAATTTCAATTTTACTATATTTTTTGATGCTGAACAGAATGTAATTATCAAAATTTGAAGATTCGGTCAATTTTCGAAGATATATATATGTTTTCGAATGGGACTGGTATTCAAAAACTGGATTGAATTTCTTATCAGGATTTCGTTTTTGTATAGTTGAAAACCTCAAAATTTAGGTGGCGTAATCGGAAGTCAAAAATGTCCACTAATTGATGAGATCAAAGAGTTCAAAGTCTCGTAATATTGACTATTCCCATATCTGAATCCTAAGATTCGAATAACTTTTAAAATACCTATAAAATCGAAAAAATTATACGAATAAATTTGATAGAACAACTTCCGTAAAATTATAATCATCAATCAGATTTACAAATTTCGGCCGGTAACTTGAGTAATTCGAATTAAAGTAAACAGGTCTATTCTTCGGTCGCATGGTCGAATCCCGAAAATTCCTTTCGACCAATAGTGGACAATTATCTACTCTATCTATTACACAAATTGAATTTGGAAAATGAAGTTTTTTACTGAAGTTATAGAAGAAAAACTATTTTGCACATCATACCAGACCGTTCTGACATGTTTTCTGCAACTTTAGGACTATTACTTCATTTTTTGGTGAAAAAAATATCGAATTTATGAATTTTTCCAAAGTAGTACTTCAAAGCTTCCAAATTATTTCAAAATACTTTTAAAGTGATATAATATATATAAATAGTCGATTAGGACATCCGAACATGGTTTTCGAACCCAAAATATACTGTTGGTACCATGCGACGTTTTTAAATTTTTTTTAAAAAACTAGTGGACTGAAAATAAAATAAAATACTTAATTTTCTTCCTCTACTTAGAAGAAATATTTTATAAAAAATTTAAACGAAAATATAATTTTTTCAATGTGTGAGAGTGTTTTTTGAAAAAGGTGCATAGTACAAGGCCGTGATCTCTCCAGAGAGAGATGAAGAAGCTCGTGAATGAATGCTGTGTGACCGTTAAAGGATTCAGTTTGTAGCGAACTTTACCTATAAAGAATAGGACTCAAATGAAAATTTGAGATTATAGGGTAAGCTCCGAGTTATCGGACAGTTTCACATTTTTGGACTCCAATTAAAATAAAAGTTAAATATTATATAATTTTTATTTCGTGTTCGAAAATGTTGAACCAACCGATAACTCGGAACTTACTCTAGTATTTTTTAACGTTTATAGTTTATACCAAGAAAATGTTGAATGTACTCTGCATAGTAAATAAATAGAAAGTATGCTAAGTACAATATTGGAACATCCGAAAATACTACACGGACGTGACATCGATAAAAACTAATGACGTCACACTAGTAATTTTCAAATAAAAATTGTGCTATTATTGAGCTAAATGTGCATTTTCATGGAAATTAACTTAAATACAATATTGTTTTTATCACGTTTTACACTCTATTCACATATAATTTTCAGCTTAATAGTCATAATGGTCATTCAAGTTTGCCAATAAGCCAACTTATAGGTGCCAGCCTGGTATTAAATATATAAGTTATCTAGGTACTGGAAGCTAACGAAAAATATTTTTTATTGACATTATCTATCTATTTACTTGCCGCACCTATATAATTCTCATTTTGACATTAATTCATCTGATTTTGTGAGACGTCATTTGCTTACATAGTTTCTTAAGACCAGAATCAAGTTCACCGTCAATGAGTTTGAAACTTAGTATACTTTTCTATCTATTTACCATGGTACTGTGTACATTATATTGATTTAGTACTGCGTAAACACAGTTACAGTACCGATATAACAGCTACTTATTATAATAAAGTTTTATTTTCAAATAATAATAAAATACCTATGGATGCTTCTATACTACTCAAGTGTTATAATATATTTAAGACTTCTTAGGTACCTAGTTCATGCAATAGAATTCTCAATGTAGTTTATTTTGAATAACTTCTGGATTGAAATATCTTATGCATTATGATAAGTTGATAACTGTATATGTAATTTAAATATATAGTATACGGAAAATTATATATAAATAAAATTTCATAATATATAGAATAAAACTTAAAAGAAAGTCAATTTCTATCAATGAAAAGAGGTAATGTTAAATTATTATAAAATTAAGCTCAAATATGACATTACGTACTCCCGTTCACGCAGCAGGCTGAAATGTTGCCACCTCGACAGAGGGAATTATAAAGAAAAGTCGTTTTATTTTTTTAATTTATATAAATATTGATTGATTGCTAACTATTTACTAATTTTTAACAATTATTAGCGGTGTTATAATTGTTTGAATGGACTTTATTTGGTAAAAAATGAACATTAAATATCCGTCTAGTTTAGTGAAAGAAATATTACAGGACTCTTTAGAATGAAAACATGTAGGATGCTCTTATTTATTGAATGCATATGGCCAACCCGTACTTTTTTTAGGAAACAACTTAATTATTATTGGTTCTAGGTATATTCCACCACAGCTAGGTAAATTCCACCCCTGTGACAATGCTCATTAGTATGAAAATAAAGAATCAGAATTTTATTTTATATTGCCACTTTTTTAAATACTGCAAAGCTATGAAGAAATAACTCTGACTAAATGCTGGACAATATTCAGAGGTAGCTCAAGTTAATTGAATTTTTATCCTTATAGACAAAAATATTTATAATGTAAAAGATATTATGAACAAATAAGCTATTATTATTCCTATTTAACATGGAAATGCAGATATATGCTCTAACAACAATGGTTGGAAGAGGTGTGGAGGGGTTCAGCTGGCAGAGACAACCCATTCAATGTTTTCGCTTTTTGCGTAACCTGTGGAATCAGTGTGGATGTGTTACGCACAATTTGACGATTTGCAAATCTCGAGAATGTGCTGCGCGTTTTTTTGTTTGTTATATGTATATATTTTTGTGGATATGTATTTGAGTTGCCATGTAATTGAAGTGTATTCCGTCAGTCACTAGGTTATTTGATATAGTGTTATATCAAATGATCATGCATTTAACGTTTTGTAGTATATGAATTTTTATATATGTTAATATGTATGATATCCGTAATTGATATTAAATATGCATTATTTATATTTACAAATTTGTGAAATATATTTACTCAACTATTAGTAATTGTAATTATATGAGAATAGATTTTAATTACAATGATTTAACTGTAACAGACTTCCTGTGTATCTATATATACCACGGCTATCTTTTTAAACAAATAAAACACTTATTTATATAATAAACTGTTAAAGATATTAAATGATTTACAGAATTATTCATACGTATATTTGATTATATGGTAAATAATAATTGAAAATATTCAATATTATTTTCGTTAAACTTGCTAAAAAATATATAGGTATTCTCGTTTCTAATTAGAGAATGTGTTTTGATTTGGGGTGGGGAGGACATTTTTTTAAATAAATAAAATTAAATGGACGTATTTAATTTCATAATTTAGATCCCTATCTAAATAGAATTAGTTTCAAGTTCCAACCTCTGTTAAAAGTAGGTACTTAGCCAGCATCGTGAAAATTCATAATATATAAAGTTAAAATAAAGTTTTCAATAGGAGAATCAAACAGGATGCATTAAATAGATCATAATTAATTATTACTATTTCGTGTGAACTTCATAAGTAATATACCTAGGTTGGGTTCGCTTAGGTTATCAGACCGCCAAAAATAAAAGTCATGAATGTTCTGATACAAAAAAGGTAACAAATGCTGACTTTACATTTTAAATTACTTTAATTCTTCTCAATTTACGAAGAGTCGAACTAAACTAACATAACTTAACCTTCTTTAAACTAAATTTTTTTTAATATGTATAGTTAAAGTTTTAAAGCATGATATACCCGAATTGAACCATTACTAACCGTTATTAAATTTATGACCGTTATTATAGGTCTAAGAAAATGGATATTGACTTATCCTGCACAAACGACGTCTTCAACTTAGCTGATTTTTTTTATAAAATAGGTATTTAGTGAATAGCAATGTACTTGTGAAATCCTAGCTTGTATAATGAAAGAATTAATTAATCAAACGATTACTTGTGAAATGTGCAATATGCAGAAAATATTTCTATACAGCATATGTCACCTAATTCTAAACTGTAACTACTGCATTTTTTGAGGGAATTTGAATTTAAAAAGAATATACGATGATATGTGGACTGTTGGTATATTTAAAAGATGCACCTCCCACAGGCCTATAGGCTATAGGGGGGGGGGCGACGTGCCATTATTCCGGTGCCCTAGTTGTCCAACGCCCCACTATTCCGACGCCCCAATAGTCCGACGCCCCAATAGTCCGGCGCCCCAGTTGTCCAACGCCTCACTATTCCGACGCCCCAAGTTACATCTTTCTGTGTTATTTCTCGTTTTATTTTTTGATTAAATAAAAAATGTGATTAAATAGGTATACTCAATTAATAACTAATCTAAATAATAAAATATTTTTTCATTTCTTTCATTTTTGAAATTTTATATTCCTCTTTTATTTTACTTTATATCTAATATAGATTAGTATTATGTAATCCCTCATTTGATTTCATAATTTAACGTAGTTTGTTATATCCGCTAGTTTGTTGTTCTGCACACTTCATAATTTTTTAATGACCTGGGGGAGGGGGCGGCTCGCCCCCCTTTATACACATATTGTATGTTGAATCAGTAATAAACTACAAAAGTGTCGGACTAATGGGGCAACGAACTAGTGGGGCGTCGGCTAATGAATAATAATTTAAGCCATTTGCCTACCTTTTTCACTTATCAGACTTTCAAGTTTAGTTGATCAACTCGACATTATAGGTTTAGTAGAAATTTTAAAATGTAATTAATTATTGTACTGTTCAATTGCAAAACCGTTATCTGATTACATAGTTTTTGATCCGTCAAGTAATAATATATTGATAACACATAGCAATTTAATGTATTCTTTAAGTTTTAAAAATCCACAAAACCAGTTCAACTTTCAGATCTTGTTGCCCTATATGACATCATCTTACAGTTAATATCGCTGTTTTGTTAGTGATAGTGAAGATAATCTTGTGAATGAAAAGTAACTTATTACCTCAACTGATAAAGGGCGTTCATACAACCTTTCTTTCTGCTGTTCTATAACATGTGTAGTGAAAAATAAATAGCTTGTGATTAGCCAAAAATAATTTGTTTGTTACAATTAAAATGTATTTTACCTAGTATTATATAAAATATTGATGAATGATTAATAATAATAACAACCGAATTTAACCTGTAAAATGGGTTGGAACTTACCGGAGATTCTGCAATATACCGGGTTGAAATATACCGGTCACCAAATTATTAATAGTATCAAACATACAATAAAATAATATTTGTAACAGATCTCTGAATTATTTGATTGAGTTAGCTGAATAGAACAAGTTCTACTTCAAGAAGCAGATTGTGGGTAGCACGTGGTATTGTAGTGATCTGTAATCACTAGCTTAATTAATTATTCTCACAATAAAATAAAATTAATACTTTATGTAAATGTTATATTAATTCATTGTATTTCAATCTATAAATTGAAGTTTTCATTGTTAAATTTAGATTTTCTTTGTCTTTAACAATATCAATTTTATGGTTTTTTTATGTGTCTGTAGTAAGTAATATTAAGCAACCTGATCAATAGAGTGTAATGGTCAGGAAGCATGTTTATACTTTTGTTTCTTATTCACAATTAATCGAAGTTAACTCAGAGAATTAGTAAGCTAAAAGCAACTTAATAATCATAAATGCCTTAGTAAATTCTCAATATTTCATAAATATCGATCGAACTTGTTTTCAAAATAAGTAGAAACCCATTAAAGCTTATCAGAAAGAAAATTAACCTTTGTACCTCATAAATTCTCAAATATTAAACAAAACTGGTGAACTCTTGTACCATTTCATATTTGTCCTATGAGTCACCGTTTGTTTGGTCACTATATAAAGACCTACTTCTAGAGTTCGAATCTCATTTCTCTCAACACACTACTTCGTGCAAAATCAAGCCAATATATTGGTAAGTTACAGTGACTTGTAATACCTTACTTAGGTGTTTAATATTTTATATGTGTTCTCAGGTATTTTCTATTACGAATTGTTAGATAAGTAATACTCATGTCTGAAATGTTATTCTTTGCATACAAAATTTGTTAATAATATTATAATAATGTTTCTTTCTTACTATATGTTATGTCTATTGCTTTGTAAAATTCATATTTATATATACTTCAACTCACACACTCACTCACTCCGACATCCTACTCCTACTCTTACACACACAAAATTATTATAACTTTTGTAAACTTTTTATTCTCGTGAATATAATTAATCTAGTTACTCAATTTTATTCCACCAACCCCTTTTAATATCTATTGAAACTAAACTATTTTAGCACCAACTGAAACCACTTCGCAAAAGTATAAATTAACCCTTTATTCCCTAAATCAATTCGAGCGTGAAAAAACGACAATTTTTGTGATATTATTGTAATATATGGTTTATAGAAAACTTATTAAACAACAAAAAAAAACTAAGTGAAAAAAATTCACAATTGTGCCTAACTAATTTAATATAAGCGTACACATGCACTTCAATATATGAAAGAGTACACATGTGTTTATCCAGGTCAATTATAAGGAAAATATCTCCAAAAAACCTCCCCATATACATTTGAAAAGGGACACATCCAAATAAACATAGTCTTCTCAATCATATTTCCAAATGATACCACGTAGTCTTCACTTCGATGTCGAAAAAGTTACAAAATAGATCCCTATGCATCCTTAAGATTCATTTTATAATAGCACTTCACCACTTAAATGAGCAAGCTAAATGAAAACATTAAGCAATTGAATAGACCATAGTAAATAGATAGAAAAGTATACTAAGTTTCAAACTCATTGACGGTGAACTTGATTCTGGTCTTCAGAAACTATGTAAGCAAATGACGTCTCACAAAATCAGATGAATTAATGTCAAAATGAGAATTATATAGGTGCAGCAAGTAAATAGATAGATAATGTCAATAAAAAATATGTTTCGTTAGCTTCAAATACATATAAATAACTTATATATAGTTAATACCAGGTACCTTATAGTAAGTAGTAACCTAATGTATTTACATTGAAGCACTTACCTAACTTATAAACCTGATTGCATATAGTAAAATGTTATTTTATGCACAATTTGACGAATGACATTTCCAAAAAAAATTCGTATTTAATCAAATAAATGCAAATGTGTCTTAGATCCTTCAGTCACCTTTATCTCTACTGGAGATTTTGAAGGCTATTAAGTTGAAAATTATTAGTGAATAGAGTGTAAAACGTGATAAAAACAATATTTTATTTAAGTTAATTTCCATGAAAATGCACATTTAACTTAATAATAGCACAATTTTTGGGGGGGAAATAACTATATGTGACGTCACTCGTTTTAGTCGATGTCACGTCCGTGTAGTATTTTCGGATGTTCCAACATTGTACTTAGTATACTTTCCATTTATTTACTATGG
Source organism: Caprella mutica (assembly GCA_947561585.1). Lineage (NCBI taxonomy): Eukaryota > Metazoa > Arthropoda > Malacostraca > Amphipoda > Caprellidae > Caprella > Caprella mutica. Next base: position 98,269 of record CANNZV010000503.1, on the reverse strand, counting down.
ATTAGAGCAGTGGTCCCAAACTCTTATTTCTCACGAACCTAAACTGAAAATTACTAAATAACCACCGACCATCTTTCATATCTGTACCATAAGAGTGTCTTTACTTCAGAAAATGAATATAAATTGATAAATATAAGGGTTAGTGCATTATTATGCAATTATGGAAAGTATATCAAAAGTTGTAACAATTCAAAATAATTATATATTTCAATATTGTGCAATAGTGGATAGAAAATTCACAACAAATTATAAATAATTCGGATCCTTTCCGTAACTAGTTAGTAGTTTTACTATTTATTACACTTAGTATGAACAAAAACATTAGGATTTTTATATATAATCATAATTTTTCATTGAACTGCAAATCAAATATGTAATAAATTTATATTATTGTTTCATATAATAATTAAGTCTATCATTGAAACTCGAAAAGAAAAAAAACTTCATAGAAAATGCATTGGAGAACCCTGACTACGCTACTATATTCCAACATCACCAATAATTGAAGGATATCATATCAATGGATACAATTTAAACCTATTTCTTATAATAGTCCGTGTTGTTATTTACTTTATATTTTCTTTGTATGTATCTCATAGAAAACTAATAAAAGGGGAATATTATTTACTATTATTCTTTTTTACATATATAAGTTTATAACGTGTATACATGTAGTATAACATTTACATCAGTATTTTTCTACTTAAAAATAATCAATTACATTAAATGACCACCTTGATTATAAAAGGAAACTATATAACTACTCAAAATAGTCAAAAATGCCACGAACCAAATAGGGGTTCGCCATGAACCGACCTCTGGTTCATATGTTCACAGAGGACCACTTTGGAAAATCCTGGATTAGAGTATCCACAAAGAAACATCTACATTGTTCAGATATAATTTAGGTTAGCGATGCAACACTATCCTGATTATAATAGCTACCATAACATAAGAGTATTAGTAATGAAATAAACAGCAAATATCCCAGGTAACGTGACAATATCTTCGGGAACTCCGTTACAGTACCGTATCTTCGCTTCGGCAAGCTGAGCGAATGTTTGAATTGTATTCAAAAGGAAACATATCATCATAGAACTAAGAGCGAACATTCGATTAGTATTCAAAAACAATTATATCCTCATGTTACTTTATGCGAATATTGAAGGATGTTCTGTCTACGAACCCGTACGAGTCTAGCTAGGAGAATATGAAATATTCTACGATTGAAACGACAAAGTGAAATACTATCAGAGTTAGAATTTAGAAGTATTTTACTAGGTATTAATTGAAATTATGATACTATTTACTTGTAATAAGTAATTTTATAACTCCGAGGAGGGGGGGGGGAACTATTTATCAGTTATTTCTATATACATGATTAATAGAGGAAATGCTGTATAACGAGAATTGTTTGAAAAATACAGGAAGAGTCAAAAAAAGCTGATACGAAATTATAATCGCGATAACTTAACAAGAATATCGTATTTTCATGTGGTATAACCACATTGTTCATTTGTTTCTATATTTTCAATAGTTTTTATGCAGCGTGGTCATAAGTAGAGGGTGGTGAAATTGCTCTTGCGCGAGCTTATTTTAACTTTGCTTATCAAAAGAGTTGCTTCATCTACGAAAATTATGACGATTTTAAGCACCCTCATTTATAGCGGAACCCTTAGCGGAAATATCAGGAACTACGACATATTTATTGAGAAAGACTGAATCAAGTATGGTGGGTGCAGGCAACAGGATGGTGACCCAATACACAGAATACTTGCTGCTAAAGAACGACTGAAGGAAGTTCTTTAACATCGAGTAATTGGAAGAGTCATGCATGAGCTCAGATTTAACAAGTTACGATTTTTTTTCTTGTGGAGTTGATTGAAAAATGACATTGTCCACCTCACCTGCTAATCGGCAACAATTAAAAGAACGAATGACAAATGGTGTGAATTTATCGAAGGCAATTCTGATGTGATCATAAAATCAATGAAAGCAGCCAGAAAATCGCAAAATAATGAATTTAAAAAAATGGAAGATAATGGATATTTTTGGTAAAGAATGTTTTACTTTATATCTTCATAATATGAAATTGTTTTCATTGTAACCCTCTACTTATGATCACGCTGTAGAAAAACTATTAGGAAATTCTGCATTAGTCAAAGAAAACCACACGAAGTTACGATAGTTCTTGTTGAAGTTATCGCGATTCTACTCTCGTATCCGCTTTTTTTGACTCGTACTGTACATATAACTCAGAAGTACCCACTTAGTTAGTTCCTGATGTGAACATTATGGATGTAAGTCATAAGCCTACCTACCTGAACAAACAACATACCGAACTACCTTCCTAAGCAAACTACATACCAAATTACCTATCTAATATAACTACATGCCGAACTACCTACCTAAGCAAACTACATACCGAACTACCTACCTAAGCAAACTACATGCTTGAATACCTACCTAAGCAAACTACATACAGAACTACCTACCTAAGCAAACTACACACCGAACTACCTACCTAAGCAAACTACACACTGAACTACCTACCTAAGCAAACTACTTACTGAACTACCTACCTAAGCAAACTACATACTTAACTACCTACCTAAGCAAACTACATACAGAACTATCTAGCTAAGCAAACTACATGCCGAACTACCTACCTAAGCAAACTGCATACCGAACTACCTACCTAAGCTAACTACACACCGAACTACCTACCTAAGCAAACTACACACTGAACTACCTACCTGAGCAAACTACTTACTGAACTACCTACCTAAGCAAACTACATAGGTACTTAACTACCTAGCTACCTAAGCAAACTACATGCCGAACTACCTACCTAAGCAAACTACATACAGAACTACCTACCTAAGCAGACTACATACAGAACTACCTACCTAAGCAAACTGCATACCGAACTACCTAGTAACTACCTATCTATGCAAACTACATGCAGAACTACACACCTAAGCAAACTACATACTTAACTACCTACCTAAGCAAACTACATGCCGTACTACCTACCTAAGCAAACTACATACTTAACTACCTACCTAAGCAAACTACATACAGAACTACCTACCTAAGCAAACTACATACCGAACTACCTACCAAAGCAAACTACATACCAAACAACCTACCTAAGCAAACTACATAACGGATTACCTTGTAACTACCTACCTGAGCAAACTACCTACCTAAGAAAACTACATACAGAACTACCTACCTAAGCAAACTACATACCGAACTACCAACCTAAGCAAACTACATACCGAACTACCTACCGAAGCAAACAACATACCGAACTACCTACCTATGCAAAATACATACCGAACTACCTACCTAAGCAAACTACATACCGAACTACCTACCTAAGCAAACTACATACCGAACTACCTACCTAAGCAAACTACATACCGAACTACCTACCTAAGCAAACTACATACCGAACTACCTACCAAAGCAAACTACATACCGAACTACATAGTAACTACCTACCTATGCAAAATACATACCGAACTACCTACCTAAGCAAACTACATACCGAACTACCTACCTAAGCAAACTACATACCGAACTACCTACCTAAGCAAACTACATACCGAACTACCAACTTAAGCAAACTACATATCGAACTACCTACCAAAGCAAACTACATACCGAACTACATAGTAACTACCTACCTATGCAAACTACATACCGAACTACCTACCTAAGCAAACTACATACCGAACTACCTACCTAAGCAAACTACATACCGAACTACCTACCTAAGCAAACTACATACCGAACTACCTACCTAAGCAAACTACATACCGAACTACCAACTTAAGCAAACTACATATCGAACTACCTACCAAAGCAAATTACATACCGAACTACATAGTAACTACCTACCTAAGCAAACTACATACCGAACTACCTACCAAAGCAAACTACATACCGAACTACATAGTAACTACCTACCTATGCAAACTACATACCGAACTACCTACCTAAGCAAACTACATACCGAACTACCTACCTAAGCAAACTACATACCGAACTACCTACCTAAGCAAACTACACACCAAACTACCTACCTAAGCAAACTACACACCGAACTACCTACCTAAGCAAACTACACACCAAACTACCTACCTAAGCAAACTACATACCGAACTACCTACCTAAGCAAATTGCATACCGAATTACCTATCTAAGAAAACTACATACCGAACTACCTAGTAACTACCTATCTATGCAAACTACATACCGAACTTCCTACCTAAGCAAACTACATACTTAACTACCTACCTAAGCAAACTACATACAGAACTACCTATCTAAGCAAACTACATGCCGAACTACCTACCTAAGCAAACTACATACCGAACTACCTTCCTAAGCAAACTATATACCAAATTACCTACCTAAGCAAACTACACACCGAACTACCTACCTAAGCAAACTACATACCGAACTACCTACCTAAGCAAACTACATACCGAACTACCTACCTAAGCAAACTGCATACCGAACTACCTAGTAACTACATATCTATGCAAACTACATACAGAACTACCTACCTAAGCAAACTACATGCCGAACTACCTACCTAAGCAAACTACATACTTAACTACCTACCTAAGCAAACTACATACAGAACTACCTACCTAAGCAAACTACATACCGAACTACCTACCAAAGCAAACTACATACCGAACTACCTACCAAAGCAAACTACATACCAAACAACCTACCTAAGCAAACTACATAACGGATTACCTTGTAACTACCTACCTGAGCAAACTACCTACCTAAGAAAACTACATACAGAACTACCTACCTAAGCAAACTACATACCGAACTACCAACCTAAGCAAACTACATACCGAACTACCAACCTAAGCAAACTACATACCGAACTACCTACCTAAGCAAACAACATACCGAACTACCTACCTATGCAAACTACATACCGAACTACCTACCTAAGCAAACTACATACCGAACTACCTACCTAAGCAAACTACATACCGAACTACCTACCTAAGCAAACTACATACCGAACTACCAACTTAAGCAAACTACATATCGAACTACCTACCTAAGCAAACTACACACCGAACTACCTACCTAAGCAAACTACATACCGAACTACCTACCAAAGCAAACTACATAGTAACTACCTACCTAAGCAAACTACATACCGAACTACCTACCTTAGCAAACTACATACCGAACTACCTACCTAAGCAAACTACACACCGAACTACCTACCTAAGCAAACTACACACCAAACTACCTACCTAAGCAAACTACACACCGAACTACCTACCTAAGCAAACTACACACCAAACTACCTACCTAAGCAAACTACATACCGAACTACCTACCTAAGCAAACTGCATACCGAATTACCTATCTAAGAAAACTACATACCGAACTACCTAGTAACTACCTATCTATGCAAACTACATACCGAACTTCCTACCTAAGCAAACTACATACTTAACTACCTACCTAAGCAAACTACATACAGAACTACCTATCTAAGCAAACTACACACCGAACTACCTACCTAAGCAAACTACATACCGAACTACCTACCTAAGCAAACTGCATACCGAACTACCTAGTAACTACATATCTATGCAAACTACATACAGAACTACCTACCTAAACAAACTACATGCCGAACTACCTACCTAAGCAAACTACATAAAGAACTACCTACCTAAGCAAACTACGTACAGAACTACCTACCTAAGCAAACTTCATGCCGAACTACCTAGTAACTACCTATCTATGCAAACTACATACCAAACTACCTACCTAAGCAAACTTCATACTTAACTACCTTCCTAAGCAAACTACATACAGAACTACCTACCTAAGCAAACTACATACAGAACTACCTACCTAAGCAAACTACATACAGAACTACCTACCTAAGCAAACTACATACAGAACTACCTACCTAAGCAAACTACATGCCGAACTACCTAGTAACTACCTATCTATGCAAACTACCTACCTAAGCCAACTTCATACTTATCTACCTTCCTAAGCAAACTACATACTTAACTGTCTACCTTTACAAACTACATACCGAACTGCCTACCTAAGCAAACTATATACTTAACTGTCTACCTATACAAACTACATACCGAACTGCCTACCTAAGCAAACTACTTACTTAACTGCCTACCTATGTATGCAAACTACTTACCGAACTAATTACCTATCTAAGGAAGTATGGGAAGTTGAACACGGGGATCGAACGACGGGTTTAAAACACGATTATCTGAAAAGAAAATTCTACATATTATATCTAGTAATTATAACGTATTATGCACTATTAAGTTCAACTGTTAAATAAACAATCTGGGACTATTATTCCTTATTCGAAATTTCATTTAAGCTAGATAGGCAGTTAGGAAGGTTCCACATATTTGATCATAAAGAATAAAGTATACTTATATAATCAGACACTCAGACTACGTGGGGTTATCAATCTATTGTTTTTAAAGCATGTACAACTTATTAAAATTGGAGTTAAACAATTATATATTCATTACTTTAGTTTATAATTTAATAAAATCAAACGAACAGTGGTTTAAACTTTGAATGATGATAAAAAAGTCCTCATTCGGTTATTAGTTCCATTCATTGATGACGTCAAGAAAATAAGATCCATGACGTCGCAAGAACCGAGCGCTGATTGGCGCAGCTGCACAGAAAGGATGGGCGGGGCATCGTTGCGTCTATTCCACATTGCACTATTCATCTTGCGACTATTTGAAGTTGAGCTATTTTCATTGCGCGTAATACGTTTGCGCTTAAAATTATATCGTTAGTTGTGTGTTTGTGAATTAGTTGTTTTCTTAATACATTATTTGTAGTTGTGAGTTTCTCAATTATTCTACCTCATTTCATACGTTCTTCAATTATTGTATCTTATATTTTTGTATCGCTTTTTGAATGTTTGTATATTAAATTACTCATAAATTGTAATTTTGGAAATAAAGTTTTTATAATTAATTTATTGCATATTCATATACCTTGAATTATAATACCAGTTATTATTTTTCTCGTTTTATGAGTTTCTCTAATTATGCGTTTCTTAATTATGTTTCAAGTAATTGGTGGTTTTTGAATTATATTATTTGGTATTACACTGTTTTAAATTAAAATATTGGAATTTAGTAGTTTCCATTTTAGTTTTTCATAATTATTTTATTAGTTATTGAGCCCTCCCCTTCTATCATATCTCCACTAAACTAAAGTCAATGTTAAAAGGTGGAAAAATTTTCTTGACGTAAGCAAATGAGGCAACAGATGGAAAAAACTTTATATCTCATGGTAAAGGGTTGTGAATTTAACATAGTTTAGATTCAATTAAGGCTACATATTTCTAATTATAATATATGTACTTTTAAAAGAATAGAAGAAAATATGGGGAAAATATGGGGAAAACTATAGCTAGGGATGAGGAAAGCATAGCTATAAGGGATTATTTGCAACGAGAGGAGAGGAAATGAAGGATAGAATTATTCCTCCCCAGGATATTATCCCCACACTAATCCACCTCTCTCATTAAAAAGGTACTCAAGTGCTATATTTAATTACCTCTATGTCTGTTACCTGAATTACCTGAGTAATTCAACTGTATTTGTCAAGCTTATGGCAATTATTTCATTACAACTATAAACGTAAAAAATAGATATGCATTGTAGTTTAATTTCTAAAATTGTTTAAAAATTTAATAATATAAAGCTAAAGAAGGAGTGATTACTTTTGGTAGATTTGACGTATGATTTAAAGATTGAATCTAACATCGCTGACGTAAAAAGGAAAGTACAAACAAGGGAATGGAAGAAGCAGTCAGAGAGGAAAATGGTTCCATGGACAAAGTCACTTATCACCGTCGGTGTCGATGCCCGTGGATATAGAAAAGCTACTCTTTTCCAAGGAATGGGACGGAAAAGGACAAAAGCACCGGTGGCTGCACTCACGAATGGAAGAGGAAAATGAAGATGCAACAGTAAATAAAGCCTAAGAGCCTACCTAACACAAAATATAAGACCACGTAGTTGAAGAGCATAACCCTAGCGCTATCCTCTAAAATTAAAAATAACGTTAAAAAATTATAAACATGGTAAAAATGAAATAAAAACAATACATAATTCAAATTAGTTATGCTTTTAACAAAATTCAAATAAATAAATATCGATCAAAAATTACCCTCCGCAATCTTGATTAAGATAATTATAATGATAACTTTATTTATCGGGCACTTTACCTTTCAAGAAGGTAATTAAGATTCTAATTATAATATATTGATAATTTAACAAAATCAACAGGGTGGGCCGTGAAGGATGAAGAAGAAGCATACAACAATTATTTTCCAGGCTCTTTTTCAGCATTTTAGATGTTTTAGTTTCGAGTATATATTTTTGAAGCTACGAGCTAGTAGTAAAGTAAAAGATAATCGGGGATTAAAAAATTGAATAAAATAATGCAATTGATTTCCCAAAACTAAAACTTGAAATCAGTAAAAGAAACGAATTTTATTTAGCAAACTGGATAATATATCGCCTGTCAGTATTTTAAATCCAAATTAAATTGTGACAATGTGAACTACTATTACACCATTGTTTTTATAATATAATATCAATAGGTACACACACAGAGATACTCAGCTCCTCTCGCTATCTTGGGACATGTCATACAGAAGCTATAGCAGAAACTTTTAATTTTGGAAACGTCGGTTAGGCTAGATTGCGTTTGGAGCATACGTAGTGAACGTGGTAAAGCTTATGAATAAAAATGGCAAAAAATTAAAGAAGTAGAACAATGATGACAAACAAAAATGAGAGAACAAAAGAGAAGAAAAGTAAAGAAAAAACTTTTTAAGAAAACAACGACTGAATTCAAAAAGAAAAGATCATATTTTTAAATATATGATTCACATGAATAATTTTCAGTTGTGATCCATTTAAATTATGTATTTCAATATTCACTAATATCTACAAAACTATAAGTTAACCATATCCACACAAAACAGGCTGAACACGATCATAAAATATTTCAAAGTCCATTTCTGCATCCATTAGACAACGTGAAACAAAATTACGAAATCAATTTGAATGATTTTCTAAAATATGTTCGCCACATTTGGCAAAATGAAATTATAACCAAAAACTTTTTTGGAAAAAGATTCGAAACTCGAATTCTTTGTCCAATAATTGAATCCTACAATCATACATGAAAATTTTGAAATGTATAAAAATATCAAAATGCACTAAAACAATTTATAGGAGAAAATTAAAAGGAGAAAATTTAAAGGAGAAAGCTTTTCAAATACTATTGAAACTGCTTTTCAAATAGTATTTTGAAAACTGCTTTTCAAATATTATTTTAAGAACTGCTTTTCAAATACCATTTAAAAAAATGATTTTCAAATGGTATTTTGGATATTATTTTAAGAACTGCTTTTCAAATACTATTTTAAAAACTGTTTTTCAAAGAGTATTTTAAAAACTGCTTTTCAAATTCTCTTTTAAAAACTAATTTTCAATTCAATGTATTTTAAAAGCTACTTTTCAAAAAGTATTTTAAAAACTGCTTTTCAAATAGTATTTTAAAAACTGCTTTCCAAATAGTATTTTAAAAACTGTTTTTCAAATATTATTTTAAAAACTGCTTTTCAAATAATATTTTAAAAACTGCTTTTCAAATATTGTTTTAGAAACTGCTTTTCAAATAGTATTTTAAAAACTGCTTTTCAAATACTATTTAAAAAACTGCTTTTCAAATACTATCTTAAAAGCTGCTTTTCGTATAGTATTTTAAAAACAGCTTTTCAAATACTATTTTAAAAACAACTTTTCAAATACTATTTTAAAAACAACTTTTCAAATAGTATTTTAAAAACTGCTTTCCAAATACTATTTTAAAAACTGCTTTCCAAATACTATTTTAAAAACTGCTTTCCAAATATTATTTTAAAAACTTCAACTACTTTTTCAACCGATCACTTTACTAGGTACTCAATATAAATCTGAAAGTACACCAAACAAGAAAGTTTTAAGGTTATGTTCTACTTTCTGGATTTGAGCAGGTTAACGTTTATATCCTCTCACCTACACAGGTCCAATTAAGTTGAAAGAAAAAGATTTTTTTTATGATCTACATTTTAAATGGTATTTAGAAAACTGCTTTTCAAATAGTATCTTAAAAACTGCATTTCAAATGGTATTTTGGAAACTACTTTATTTTTTAAACTGCTTTTAAAATAGGAAACTACTTTATTTTTTAAACTGCTTTTCAAATAGTATTTTAAAAACTGCATTTCAAATGGTATTTTAAAAACTGCTTTTCAAAAAGTATTTTAAAAAGCTACTTTTCAAAAAGTATTTTAAAAAGCTACTTTTCAAAAAGTATTTTAAAAAGCTACTTTTCAAAAAGTATTTTAAAAAATGCTTCTCCAATGCTTGAAAGAAGAACTGCTTTTCGAATAGTATTTTAAAAACTGCTTTTCAAATGATATTTTAAAAACTGTTTTTCGAATTGTATTTTAAAAACTGCTTTTCGAATTGTATTTTAAAAACTGCTTTTCAAATACTATTTAAAAAACTGCTTTTCAAATACTATCTTAAAAGCTGCTTTTCGTATAGTATTTTAAAAACAGCTTTTCAAATACTATTTTAAAAACAACTTTTCAAATAGTATTTTAAAAACTGCTTTCCAAATACTATTTTAAAAACTGCTTTTCAAATAGTATTTAAAAGATTGAGGAGTCGTATACAATTTTCCTATTTGGAAGGTGTCGTATTTCATGACAGCCACACAAAAAAAACCTTTATTTTCCATTGAAGGGAGTCGTATTTCGCAACTGGGCCTGATTTCCATTTAATTATAGTCTATGATAATTTCACCGAAGGAAATATACATATATGTTCCTCAAACCGTAACATGATTGGTATGGACGGTCAGATATATCTGAGCTCAACACTGTCAGAGCACTGAGTGTATATAAAGATGGAGGTAGCATAGCGCAGCCTGCGCAGGCAAAAGTGATGCCAAAAAGTGGCACCATGGGCGTGTCTTAACCCCAGTATATAGAATATGTAGTGACAATCGAGACGTTTAGTGTACGTGACGTCATCACAGCAACACTATAAAAGGAAAATTGTCACTACTTATCACGCTATTGTCATCACTATGTATATTTTTTATACTGTGGTCTAAACCAATGGCGCCCCTCCCACTCACATCAGTTTAACAGAATGCACGGAAAGGAGATGATGTGCGTGTTAGACTCGCTCTACCTCATGCACTTCTCGAAACCCTGTTTTTTATAGATTCTACAGTTACTTACGAATACAGATAATTTCTATGATAAAAAGTGTACGATTTGATTATTAACTTTGCTTTGACATCTCACTAAAACTATAATTTTATTACAGTAATAACCAGATGAACAGAGAGAATGTATGCTCAAATCATAATAAATTCACAACAAAAAGTATTATAAAACCATAAAAATTATAAGAATTAATCCATTGGTCAAAGCATATACTTCTCAAAAAGAAAGACATTGCTACTGACTATTTTCAACTAATTTATTGCACGAAAGTTTGAGATTAAATTACATTCTAAGAAAAAAGAAGCAATGCCCTATACACGTTTATCCAGAAACTTAGTGTGACGTCACGACTTGATCATTTTACTAGATTGAATGTAAAATTTAAATATACTTATAACTCTTGTTGACATCTGATAAGCATTGAGAAAATATATGTATTAATTACCATACAACAGAAGTAAATGAAAAATAAAAGTATTTTATGTACAGATGCAATCAATATATCGCTTATTTGCGAGAACAGTAATAACTTCAAAAAAGCTGTTTTTCAGAAGTGGCGTATTAGTACTTGTAATGTACGTACATTTAATGGTATATCGTTAGGACATTTAGCCTCTCTAGCGGTATATTTTAAAGTTTCAATGATGATTTTTTACAAAATAATAAGCATTTTATGATTAATATATCTATATGGATTACTCTAAAATACATGTTTTTGTACTTATGACGTTGTTGCTGCAAACAAGCGATATATGAAAAGGGTTTAACTTACCCTTTTTGTTACATATGTTACATGGTGGGATAATACGTAAACCACCATAAAAATATCATTCATGAGCATAAGTTGCATGGTGTGATTAAATATCTCCCACCTTATGCATCATATTATTTTCATTTACATTCAGTACTATTGAGTTTAATAATATAATGATAAAAACCACCTATGCAACTTGGTACTTTTTATTCTCAAATCTTATGACTCAAAGAATTAAAGTCTGTTTCAGAACCAAAATCTATATCGCTAACATCAAAAGGAAGTTAGATACAAGGGACTCGTAGAGTCAGTATGAAAGGAAGGAGGCTCTGTGAACAAATTTATCTACCACGATTCGTTGGCCAAGCTCAGGTATGAAGAAAATTAGTTACTTAATTAAAAAGAATGTGGTTGCGAAAGATGGAACTGACAGATGGAAGAGGAAAATGAAGAGTTGATGTTAAGTTAATGAAACCTGAATTCCTACCTAGCAAAAACTGTAAGAGGAAAATGAGAAGAGATAGTAAATGAAGCATGCAAGCCTGCATTATCCTCTAAACCAGACAGTAGTGTTAAAAATGAGTTGTGATTGAAACAATAATGATAGTTTAATCTATTTAATTTAACTTTTGATATAAATATGATAAAATTGAATGAGAACCAAACTATAAAAAATGATGTTTTCATTAATCTCACCAATTGCGTGAGATTTCATAATTGGTAAATAATTTGTTATGAAAGTTGTGATAGCTACAAACAGTACATAACAGCATAACCTCCCTCGACTGTTACTCGATTAGCACTGAGCATTGGAGGAGGGGCATACGACCCCATTGAACCAAGTGGCAGGGGTGCATTGGGGGAAGACACGCCCATGGCGCCACTTTTTGGCATCACTTTTCCTTGCAAGACATGATGCTTCCATACCTATATATACTCAGTGTGTCAGAGCATTTTAGACAGGTGTTCTCTTTCTGAAGTCAGAGTGAGTAATGAACTGGTATGAGAGATGTAGGCAGGAACTAACAAACAATGGGAGAAAATTTGACAGAAAGCAGCCAATAAGAATGCTTGTAGCTCAAAAATGTGACAGCTCATGCGAGACATCATCGGTTTATGACAAAAGAAAATGATTTGATTGGATGCCACCTATAG